>BMAW01012674.1:578120-805977 GCA_019974015.1 Nephila pilipes | reverse complement strand
TATATATATATATATATATATATATATATATATATATATATTCATTTATTGTGCTTGTATGTAATATACACTTCTTGCCATAAAAATTTGCGCATCAAGAATGATTTGTCAGAATAAAACGAAATTTTACATACGTAAGAATAACGTTGATGTAAGTCATCTTGTTCCACAGTTACTGTAAAAACGCCTTTAATTCGATCAAATTCGTAGGATATCTAACTTGCCGTCCTAAATGATCTCAGATATGCTCGATCGGTGACAAATCTGGGGATCGAACTGGCCAGGGAAAGGTGGAAATGTTGCTGCTGTGTTAGGGCGAGCATTGTACTGTTGAAATGGCTTCTGGGAGCCCTGCCATGAGTGGCAACACATGTGGCTAAGAATGTCACGAATGTACCTCTGGGCTGTCATGGTGCCACGGATCAATATTAGCGGAGACCCGTCTGTCGTATGCGATGGCACCACACCAGTTGTGGGAGCGGTGTGCCGCTGTACGAGAAGGCATGATTGAGACGTTCACTACGGGCCTCCACACACGTACACGATGGTATTACGCAATGGGCAATCATGTTGCATTTCTAATTATTTACATATCTGCCTGAAAAGTACCTTCATGCCAAGTTTCGTGACAATCCCACTCTTACTTCTTGGTGCTCAAATTTTTATGGCATGAGTGTACATACATTAAAAGTTATATTTACTTAAAATTATGTAGTGGGGCTATGTCTCACCGTTATATATGATATTATAGCAAATACTGTAAATATATGCAATATTATATCAAAGTGTATACTATATTATCAGATAAGAGTCGTATATATATACTGCTTATGCCAACGTAAAAAAAATGTGAATCATATCCCTATGAAAATAATTTAAATTAAATGCTCATCAAGGGGGTAATTTATAAAAATCCTCTTTGTGTAGATGATCGAGGCAATGAAAATTTCTGAGGATTATAGATTTGAATACATATTTATTAATATGATCGGAAATACAAATTTCCTGTAGTCAGGGATCGATTAGAAATGTTTGAAGAGTTAGATGTCCAAAAGTACTGTGCCCAATTCACGTACACATACAAAGAAAAACACTTAGAACTATATTAAATTTGAATACACACACACACACACACATCCGAATCAGAAAATTATTGCGAATAATAGTTTGATTGAGTATCTGTGGTAGCCTACTGGTCATGGTCACGGACTTGCGGATGGCAGTTTTCGACGAGTTGTGGGTTCGAGCCCTGATGCTACTAAAGACCCGCCGTGTAGCTGAGGCTGATGCACGTTAAACATGTCTAGGATCAAAGTCCTCCCGTTAGCGTGGTGTGGATGTTTGGATAGGGGTGCCAGCTCAGGAGTCGTCCTCGTTACTTGACCGAGGCTCAAAATTACTAGGTCTGTCGCCAATAGCCCTCATGTTGCTTCTCAGTACGACGTTTATAAACAATCACAGTAGCTGTATTGAAGCACTCGGACAAAAATGTGCTCTTGACCCCTGATTTATTGAAAGAGGATGGCTTAGTTAATGAATTACATTAATTAAATATATTACAATAATATTTAATTATTTAAAAAGGAAATATTGTGTATTGGGATAAAATTTTGCTATTGAATATTTTTCATTTTTTTTCCGCCTAGAAGATCTAAATTCAGAAGCTGAAAGTGTTTGAATGTACATACGGAATGTTCTATCGAAACAAAACCACTTGGCTAGTGTTTCAGTATAGATTCGTCAATTTTGTCGGAAAATCCTGAGAGATCTTCGGTCGTGATGTTTCTGTAAAGTTGTTATTTTTAGCATTTTTCTATACTTTCCTTAAGTATTTAAATAATTGGAATGTATTACTCTTATACAGGTAACTGTTTAATGGAATATCTCGGAATGATATCAATCAATTAAATGAATCATTTAGACTAACGAGATGAATCACTTTGTCATTCCTTATCAAAGTATTTGGCGTTTCACTTTTATGTGTGATTTTTTTTTTAATTCTCGAAATATTATCATTAATCATTCATTTCCTTTAAAAAATTACAGTATTGTAACAGACTCTTTTCATTCATTAAGTAAAAGAGCTAAAAACGTATACTGTATGTATAAATACCCATTGACTATTTTCGTTATACCAGAAACATATCACCAAACGATGATTGGATTGGTGTCATTGAATTGGAAATTATTGGGGTAAATTTGGGTAGAATTGCATCAACGTGCATGAACGACGAGATTTTACACACGTACCTAATCTTTCTTTAATACAAAAGTTTTACTTCATAATGTTTTATAAAAAAAATCACCAGAAAAGTTTTTTTCTTATAGTAATCATAATGCTGAATAAATTGTTTCTCAGAATAAATTCATTCACAGCAACTTTTCCTTGAATAAATTTGATATTGTTTTCCGTTCTGAATAATTGCGAAATTCGTAATTTGTACTTGAGACTTGAGATGAAAAAAAACCGTTACTTAAAACGAGCTCATTAAATTGTATATGCTGTTTGCAAGTTTTCATAACTGTGTACTTGTTTTGCTTTTGTATACAATCAGTTTACCGTGCTTGTTCATAAAGTATAAACATTTTGATATACAGAAACATGGAAGTTTCAAAATTTAACCATAACAATTTGGTGTCGTGAACTTGTCATTTATTGGTTTGTAGATAAGCATAAATTTCTGATTTTGCATAAATTTCTCAGGCAGTTTATTAAAAAATTTAAGACAAAACGATTAGGTATGTAAGTATGGGATTTTATAAAAAAAGTTCTAATTCAAGAAATTAAAAACATAGAGTATGAAACAAAATGCCTTCGAATGAAAATTTATTTATATATTGGTTCCGCCTTTGGAATATGTTTAAATTCTGTGGCTGGTAAGCATTAATTTCTTTAACCTAAAATAAAGAATTTCAAGCTGTCTTTTCATTTTTTACATAAACTTTAAAGAATATGATTCGCGAACTCACTATGAACATACCGCGAATAAAATGTTCCCACTCTTACTTCAAAATTCAACGTTACACTTAAAAAAAAATTATGCATTCTCAAATTCTGCGGCCCACCATCACCTATGCATGCTTCGTTTGGGAGCAAACAGCTCAAAGGCATGTTAATAAGTTAGAAGTCCTTCAAAATAACATAATTAGAATGATTTGTAAAGTTAGATGGTTTATGAGGAACGCAGACCTCAGTTTGTTTATTTTTGTTTTTATTAACGTCGCACTAGAAGCAACATGAGGGTTATTGGCGATGGACCTCGTAATTTTGAGCCACGGTCAAGTGACGAGGACACCTGAACTGGCTCCCCCTCTCTCCTAACTTGCACACCACGCCAACGGGAGGACTTAGGGCCCCGATAGATTTAACGTGCATCAGCCCCAGTTGCACGGCGGGTCTTTAGCGGCCAAGGATCGAACCCGCGACTGAACGAAAACCGCCGGTCACGAATCCGAAGCCATGGTCACTAGGCTACCTCGGTCCCCAACGCAGACCTCAGAACTGGAAAGAAACTCCCCACAGTCAAAGAATTCATTCAGAAAATAACCATTAAAATTTTTAATGATCTCGAAAATACTCAAAATTCAACCCTCCAAAAAATTGAAAGTTATATTTCTCCACGAATAGTAACTTTCATGGACCCCGAGAACTCGTAATCGCCTGAATTTTTTTTTCCTCTCCGTCGGCTGTAGCTTAAACGCACCGGCACCACTTTCTACCTCTTGCGGCAAGGGTTTTGATCGTTTTCCGTGCCTCTGCTTGTCGCAGGACAAAGTCAATTTTTAAAGTACTGATTTTACTCTCCCATCAAATGAGTTTTCGTTTTTAATAAAATTCAGAGTGTGGTACCTACCCCCCCCCATTACATTTGAGCTGCTGCCTGCTGATTGGATGATGCAGTTTAACCCGATTTCCCCCACCCCCATATAGTTTCCAAAACGCCAATCTATGTATATTTTCAATATTTCAAGGGAATTTTTCAAATACATCTCAATAAAACTTCAATTCCAAAAGCAGATCCATTTTAAATTGTTTTGTTTTAATTTTTGCAGTTTACCAATTTAATTTTATCTTTCTCTTCGTACTGGGCATTACGGAAAAATTGCAATGTCGAACTCAATTTTCAGATGAGACATAAATGCCTATCAAGGCTATGAACTCTAAAAATCACTTCCATTACAAATTAGGACCACTTGTTCATGTATGATTACATACCAACTAATCAAACACTGTCCTTAAATTTTTAAAAAATTCATTGGTTTTTCATCGATATAAATGTTGAAAATTCATTTGCCATCAAAGAGAAGAAAAAAGTGGAACATGTTTTGTACAGGAGAAAATGATTAATCAAGTGGAAATTAAAATTATGTTAAAACTAATTGTTTTTTTTTCCTTCATATCTTTGTGAAATCGTAATACGTTATTAATATTAGTGATTTAATTGATTAAATATTCCGAGTGTTTTTGTTCTATACCTTAGCATGAGACTAAAATGGATTTTTGAAAGAGAGATGATACTTTTATTGTGTGTGAATTTGTTTTCCTTTTCCTTTTCTTTTTGTATAAAATTTATGTGATTAATCGTCCACATCTGTGAATGATATAGTCAATATTTTACTTATATCTTTTTAAGATCCTTGATATTTTAAAAATTATTTATACATCAGAAAGTATTTAAATAATTTGGTTTATATAGCTTCGTATTTTCGTAAAAATTATATTTTACTTTGTTTAAAAGAGTTCCTTAAAAATTTTAAGAGTTTCATCACTATTAAACGAAACTCTTGAAAGCGACTAAAAAGACAAGTAGATGCTTATCGTCTATTTGTTGAAATTTCTTTGAAAAACTTGTAGTTCACTATCCTGATTTATTCATTTTAAATCGTTTAGATTCTGACTGAATTTTAGAAATAATTCTGAAGTTTATGTCAAGTAATTAGCTTCATGCATATTATATCGCATTTATAGTAACTTAATTGAAAGAATTTACATTTCTTTTAGTTTTGTTAATATTGCAAAAGTTGATTTTTTAAGTGATTTCTCCATTTATAATTATATAAATATGGTCGCTAGCTCGTGGTTTCGTCGAGTCGAGGGGTCGAGTCTTGATGTCACTCAAGACAGATCGTTTAGTGAGCTGATGCACGCTTTATCTGTCAAGGCACCAAGTCCTCCTGTGGCATGGTGGAGAAGTTTGAAGAGGGATGTGCCAGCTCATGTGTCGTCCTCGTCATTTGACTGAGGTTCAAAACTACGGAGTCCTCGCTGATAGCCTTTGTGTTACTTCTGAGTGTGGTGTTAATGGAGAGAGAAATAGAATAGATATTTTTTCAAAACTTTCGTTTTTTAGAAGTAAATTCTGAAATTATATATTTTTTTTTAAATTTTACACCTTGTCTGATCGGCAAAATATTTTTATTATTTTTCCGAATATTTTAAATTAAACTGGTTTGATTCTCCTAAACTCCCAATGAAAAAAAAAATTTAACTGTTAAATCTGTTTTTAAAATATTGGCATGGTTTTATCTTCCACGTATTTACCAAATGTGAATTCAATTATTGCTGACATTCAAATTATATACACGCAATGATAATCGACGGCCGAACTGTCGGAGGAACTGATTTTACCGTTGCCTCATTAATAGTCCTCGTAGTGCGACGTTAATAAAAACCAAACCAAACATCGTTGCCTCATTAATGACTGCTATCTTGTAATCTTTTTGATTTTTTTTATTGCTAACTTTTATTTTGTTTGTCATGATATTAAAGTTTTTAATTGCAAATTAAAACTTTAATAATTGCAAATTGTGTTATTCGTTGGTGTAAAATCTCAATTTAGTTTGTGTTCCTGTTATATTATACATCTTAACACTAGATTTACGAGCTTAGCACTAGACATGTGAGCCGATTTGAATTCCTCTCTACAATTCAACCCTTTATTTCGCGTTTTCGAATGTGGTATACCTATTTTTACGGTTATTAGCCAATTTGATTCTTAAAATGATTTCGTGGAAAATCGGCTATACACGAATGAAGCAAATTTTTATCAAAATTTTTAAAGCAACTGAGCATGGAATCACAATGATTCTTAAATGCGTAATGCATTTCGTGCTCATTTGCGTATTCTTCGAGCTCACGAACAAAGCTGAATAAATTTCGAAAATCCTGCTTGAATTGAGGCTTAAAATTTGTAACGATAGTGAAGCCCACATACCTTCAACTGTTCTTTTAGACATTTCCTGGACATTGGTTAATTCCAAGTACTCAATTTGTAATATCTGCAAAGTAGTGGTAATATATAAAATAAGGTGTTGTGAAATAATATAAGGGAATAATAGGAATAGTAATATATATATAGCATAGCAAAACATATAATATATACGTGTGTGTGATTGTTCATTGACGTCATATTGAGAAGCAACGCGACGGTTATTGGTGGCGGATCTCGTAATTTTGAACCTCGGTCAAGTGACGAGGACGACATCTGGCCTGCCACTTCTCTGACCAAACTTTCACACTACACCAATAAGAGGACATGAGACCTCGACGAGATTTAATATGCATCAGCTCCACTATGCTGCAGTTTTTTCGTGGAAGCAAGGTTCACCTTAAGACTTGACGAAAATAATTCTGCCCTCGAGCTCACGATCCTGACCCTAAAGCTACTGCGGCCACAGAAAATAGTAATAGAGAGACGGTACAAAAGAGAGGGAGGAGGGATCCATGGAATATGATTATGAGGAACAATTTGCTGCCACAATAATATAATTAGCTGCTATCGATGCCTGAAATGTATAAATAGACTTTTCAAGTAAATATAACAAGAAAGAATTTTGTTGTTCAATTGGCTGAATAACTAATTGATAACTTAAGAAATGAAATCGACGACATTTACATTCATTACCGAAAATTGATACTACTGACACACGGAAGAACTACGAAATTCAACGTCGTGCAATAGAAATAGACGTAAGAGCATTTGTACTAAATGTACTAAAAATATTTGGGGAAAATGTATTGTAAAAACAAATTTTATATAAAAAAAATTCTTTGAATGAAATTATTTTAAATAATAAACTTTTCATAAAATTGAATCGGGTTAGTTTTTCTCCCCCCCCTCTCCCTCCTTTTTTTGCAAAGCAATTTTGCTACATGAGTCAAAATGTCTCATTTCAGTAAAAATAAGTACCTAATCAGCACCCATACATAAATTTAATTCTAAATAAATATTCCTTTCAGAATTTAAACATTTTGTCTGAAGATGTTTAATATGGTGTTATATATGTGAATTGACGAAAGAAGAGTAAATTTGACGAAAAACTTAAGTATTATTTACATTTTGTTTTACTTATTCTAAAAGAATAAGAAATCCGTATCATAAAATTGTATTGGGAGTTAATGTGACAACAGGGCATACAATTTCCATTAAAACGATTCAAGCCGGATCAATCAATAAAAAAATCAAATTCTTGATATTATGTTCCTGTCATGCTCAAACACAATTAATTTATTGTGATACTTTTTACAGGTTTAATCAATGAGGAATTACTAGAGGATTGCAATTGTGAATGGAGATACTACAAACATTATGAGACTAAAGGTTGTAAAGTATTGCAAACTAATTCGTGTGGATGTCCAGTGAATTATACATGTCCCGACATGAAATCAACTACATCTTCAAAAGGTATTTAGTAACTATTATGCATTTTAAATAATAATAATTATAAAAAGATATAATGCATAAATGATCTTAAAATATCTTAGAAAAAAAAGTTGTTTCGAAGTTGATTGTTGATACAATAACATAAATGCATAAGCTGAATGGATTGGTTTTTATGTTTTTCTTGATTGTATTTTATATATTAAATTTAGCAAAAATTACATTTCATTCTACGCGTTACTGTCAATTTCAAGGTCAGATTGAATGATATTTCAAGGTCAGACTTGATACATGGAATCTCATCCCCCTCCCACTTCTTTTTGGGAAATTAAATTTTCATTTAATTTTAACCGCCTAAAATTAGGAAGAAAAATAAAACATTTGTATAAATCTTGCTATTTTATCGTCTAATTATATTTCATTTCTTTAATTATAAAAAAAAAATTAGTAGAAATATGCAAAAAAAAAGGGGAAAAAAAATGCAATGACATACATCGCGGTTCTGTTGGTAGACTCATGCTTGGTGGCTAATCGTTTCGTAAAGTACCACAGCAAATTATTGTGACTTGTGCAGCAGGTATAGTATGTGCTGTGAGGAAGAGTATCCAAAGGGGATGAAAGTGTGGAAGTCTACAACAGAGAAAACAAAGACAGTTAACGTGCTTTAAACACAGAGACTAAACATATGATTGAAAAACTTATTTTACGTTGTGTATCTTTATTTCTATAATATAATCGAATATATTGCCTTGAACTGCTAATTAAATATTATTTAGCATAAGTAATCTAGTAAGTAAGTGTATTTTTTGTTTTGTATATTTATAACAAAATGGGGTTATAAAATGTCTTGAGTAAACTCATTGGTTCCATTTTGACAAATTAATTTGTATTTGTTTATTTTAAACTAGCTATCCATTTTTTAAATAAATTTATTATTGAACATTTTTGATTTTTTCATATACTTCGATTTAATTGTTACACGTGTGTAATATGTAAAAGTTATATTGGAAAGTGTTATTAACCCCTCCCCCCCCCCCCCAAAAAAAAACAAAACAATTACTCACTAGTATTGAAACTAAATCACAGAAAAGTTGATATAAACTGTCAATTTTTGCTTCTGTCAAAACTCACTCAGAAAACTTAACATTTTCTTACTAAATTGGGTGCATGTTTATCACCCTTATATTTGAGACTTCGTATGATTAAATATCCCGCTGCCTAACTCTACAGTTTTTTATGGATTTAGGACTTGAATCCCATGTCATGACCTGAACATCATTGGCTACGAAATTTGCAGTCGCAACCGTTGGCTATGCGACCCGAGTTGTTCAATAGAAGAGAGCCATTCTCTTCATTTTTCTTTTTTGTACGACTGAGATCTGTATTTCATTTTCAATGCAGCTTTTGCATTAAACGTCTTTGAAACGCGTTTTCTGTCAGTGCCTGAAGTTGATAATTCAATATCCTACTCGAAATTCACAGTTTTATTACTTAATTGTACTTAACTTCGCTTGTTGTGTGTGTCTTGAAGTATAATTTTTATTTTACTATTAAGGGGATCTTTGGGATATTTTGTATTGAGTCTTCGACTCTCCATTTGAGTTTTACAGTTTAGTTTTTATTGGTTATAAAATGTCTTCCCAATTGTTAGCCAATCGATCTAAATTATTTTTAATTATTACAATTAAAAATTAATGTACTTACTCGTCAACTGGATAGGATTTAAAAGTATGTATTTTGTTCCTTTTTGGTGAACATTTCTGAATTCTTCTAATTTACCTTTTTCGTTTTATGATTCTAATTTTCTGCTAAAAGCTTTTACCTTGTTTAAGATTTATATATATATATATATTCTCTTGGAGTATAATATTTGAAAAAATTTAATTTCTCAAATATTTTCACAAAGTAAATGATTTTTTGCCAATAATTAATAATTTTGAAACCAACGAATAATCAATTTAAAATTCTTTAGAAATTTTTTCTATAATATATTTCTAATAAAATAATTTGAACGCAAATACTTTATAAATGAAATTACTTTTTGGATATATTTATTTGAAAATCCATCTTCATAATTCATTTTTTTGATCGTTAAAAGTTTTTTTTCAGATTTTTCCCACTTAAGGATGAAATCTCCTCGGATAACAAGTAAAAAATTAAATGAATTTTTGGCGAAATAGTATCCAAGAAAGTATTTGTCTAAATATCTGTGAAATTAATTAGAAACTGTTTTTGTCTTTTATATTCCTTGATATTAACTGATTTTGAATTTGAAATTCTAAAATAATTTGCTGATTATTTATTGTTTATGTTATTTGCTCTTTCGAAGAATCTATGATGTCTAATTGCTCACACGTGTTTATAAATTACATTTAAAATAACGCGACTTTGGTTAAAATGTAGTGTTTTAGCATCTAAAGACTGATATCTTGATTTTCTTTCTTTATATTATTTTAATACTTCGTAACGTTAACTGAGATCGATTTTTAAATTGGCGTCCTTAACTTTTTGATTCTTTTTATGTTAATCTAGTTTGATATTTATATATATTAAATTGGATAGTGTTTTGCAGTTTGTTTGTATCAAAACGAAGAATACAAAGTAGGCGAAAAGATCAAGCTCACCGACCAATGCCAAGTGTGCAAGTGTATTGATGAGAATTCTCCTCATATTGTTTGCAGACACAGAGAATGTCCTCAACTCGATCCCGTTCAAGGCCAGAACTGTCATCCTGTGTATGAAAAGAACAAATGTTGTGCTTCTGGATATGAATGTGGTAAGCTCTTAAAATGTTAGATGGTATGAAAGTTACTGTTATTTTTTTCCGGATTAAAGTTCGTGATCGTTTCCCCCCCCCCCCCCTAATAAATTGTAGGAATGTGGGTTCCGCTTTTATTATCACTCGACAAATCCTTAGCGAAAGAGAATGTAGGTGAGGAATATGGGCAATAAAGTTGTGAAATTGTGATGTATCCATCTGTCGAAACTTATTCATTAATTGAGAAAGGAATGAAAATTGTTCGGATTTTTTTAGAAATGATACTTAATCTGTTAAGCATGTATTTTTATAGATGTAGTCTACAGTTGTGTAATGAAATAGCAATGTTATATTTTAAATATGTTTGTTGATGTTGTGTGATTTTTGTTGTTGTTTTATTTGTCTTTTGAAGTGATATTAATTGTAAAGTTTATTTAATCGATCATTTCGCTCCTCAGTCATTGGATTGATTTCTTGCTAACCTTTAAACAGTTATATAGTTTGAAACTTTTATCATACTATAATTTTAAAGAATTTGAAAATAAAATATTTCCGTAATTGGAATCGAAGGACATATAATGGTGTTTAATCAATGTCGAATAATGACAGTAATTTCCGATTCCGGATATGATGAAAAAGAAGTGTGATAATTTGTGTTACATTAGCTGATTATTTTTTCGATGGTTTGCATAATGTGTTTCCTTAATCAAGATTTTCATATTTCCATCCTTCCGTGAAATTTTACGCTTTATGAAATATGAGCGTCTCAAATGTGATAGTAACTAATGAGAAATATAATTGAAACTGCATTTATAATGAAAGTCATAACATTATTTCCCATTAATTTTTTTTAAAAATTTTCAATAAATTTTTTATACTATAATGCATTTGAACATTAGTTCATTCATGAAGTAGCAGTGTCGAAAATACATGTAAATTTTAACGAAGGTTAATTCTCCACAATACTCTTTCTTTTAAAAATAACCTCTATCATACTTTAATTTTAAATTGATTTTTCCCTTTACTCTAAAAAATTTGTTCCCATATCTTTTTTAAAAATTTCATAAATGATTGTCTATTTGATGCGTTTATATTCTTATTCAATATTTTTTTCTTCTAAATTACATTTATTTATTTATTTTAATTTATTTCATTTCATAGTACCATTAACTTCCATTCGACAAAACTAAAAGTTTTCGAAGATAAATTTTAATATCGATTATTATAAGTATCTTTGAAATTAATATATGCATTTTTTAATTTAAAAAGGAGAAAGAGATGGAGGAGTATTTGGTAACAGATTTTTGTAAGACTATAATTTCCAACCATAAATTAAATAATTTTGGTTTAAATAATTTTAGCTTCTTTCAAATTTGAGGTGTCTTTTTAGTTTATTTAAAAATTTTTTTAAGGAACGCATTTTAAGCATTTTACGATGTTTTCTTGTGGTTATTCTAATATTTTTTAATGAACGAAATAGTATTAAGGCTTTTTTTTTATTGCAAAGTAGTAAATTTTGAAATTCTTAAATAATTATTTTCTTTACAGTGGGAAACGAAATTCAAAATGGTTCTGAAAGTTCAGGTAATATAATTTGTGTATTATGCATTGTGCTTTGTGTGCGTGTATTTCTTTTTTTGGATGAAATGCATTGTTTCTAATATTTAATATAATACATATTTATAAGAATCAAAGTAAGTTATTGAATTGACTATTTTTGTTGAAAAATTTGTAAAAGAATGTAACATTTTGTAATTTACTTTAGTAAGATATTGAGGTAAATTTTGAAAGCATTTTTAAATATTTCTGATTTGACAGTAATTTTTAAACGAAGATATTTACATCATTGCTGAAGTTTTTGATATAGAGATTCTGTAAATTTCTATAATATTCAAATTCTTGAAGCTGATTTGTTATTTTTTTTTTATACTGCTAACATGCAGGTAATAAGGTGTTTTTCAGGTTAAACAATAAAAACTTTTTTTTTCAACAAAAACCGTGTATAGCTTTTCAAACAATTTATGAATGAATATATATATATATTAAATTTCAGTCGCAAAGTAATGATTTTTAATATTTGAAAAGAACAACTTTAAAATATTTAAAAACTAAAGAATATGTGTTAAATTAGTTTAATTTTATCCTTTCTTCCTTATCAAAGACCTTTCATGGATTAAAACACTTATATTAAATTCATTTAAGAAGAAACTATCACATTTTCTGTTCTTCGTTTCTTTCTTTCTTTTTTTTTTAAAAAAAAAAAGAGTTTTGTGGATTATGGAATAACAAAGGTTATATTATTTTCTTTAAAAGATTCTTTTAATTTAATAAATATCTGTCTTCTGTTAGAAAGTTCTGAACACTTGCTTATTAGCTGCCGCTTTGTCCAAAATTTTTCTGATAGTAATATTGCATCGTGGGTCTATTTTGAGAGAGTTCTAGAAATGATTTCGATGAAACGCGTATCTTTCGCTGGTTAGAAGAATATTTTCGATATCTTTTATACAATTATGAGAATACTTCTTACATTCTGCATTTTATTCCTAAATTAAATTTAAGTAAAAGTCCCGTAGTTATACGATCATTTTGCTGATAATCCGTTGCTGATACTTTTTTTTACGTTTTTTTTTGTCCAATTGGATATGATATCTATGGTTGGGATGTTTTTAAGGTTTCAAAATGTTTGCTTGAATGAATTTTTTAATCGGTTCTTTTCATTCCGTTACTGAAAATATTACCGTTGACGTCTTCTGGGACAATCAATCGACGTAAACATAGAACTCCGTTACTTAGCAAAACTGTCCGCTTGTTCATTCGAAAAATTTTTGAGTGACCTCGAATCCAAAGTTATAAACTCCGATTTTGATGAAAATGCGATTAAATAAATATCTTGCTAGCTAATTTGTAAATGACTTTTGGCAATGGAATACTGCAGCTTTGAAGTGTAGGAATCACAGAGTAGATATCCAAAAAAATTAAGAAACTTTGTTTGATTCAGTTAGATCTTCTAATTGGCATATGGCAAGTGCTTCGACCGTAAAAATAGAATTGATGTGATTTATTCTGAAAGCAAAAGAGGCATTTTTTCGTAATATCTGATATCCTTAGATATTCTGATATCTGAATTGATATTTTAGCTTTATGAAGCATCCGTAGGTATTATTACAAAATTTCGAAAACTATGATTCTCTATTTCATCAAACATTCCGCTTATAATAGGAATTGATGAGGTGTTTTTTTTTTTTTTTTTTTTTTTTTTTATCTCGAAACCCAAATTCATTACTATAAATTTCGTACGGAAATAGCGTGAAATACATCAATCTAGGGATTGATACAATTTTCTCTCTTTTAACGTTCAAACTGAGAAAAATATTCTTAACGTGTTGTTTTTATCCTCTTCCAGTATTTTTAGATTTATTGCCCCAGGGCTATTGAAATACATCGTAGAAAAGTTTCTGTATAAAGTTTGAATTGATAAAACATTTGTCATCCTTCTAATATTTTCAGATAGATTTTCTTGTCTCAAGCCAATTTGAAAAACACACTGTTTGGTATCCAAAGCGGGAAACTCAATACATTTCTGAGGACTTTGGTTTGTATTGTATTGAAAGGTTTCAGCTCATTATATGGCCATTTACTTATGATGTGACTTGTATAATAAAAGGTCCAGCAAATGCTATTGTTGATTAATTTTATTAAATCTTCATTTCTTGGACCATAATGCTTAAGTCATAATTTTAGACCCATTAATTTTTCAATTAATTTATTATGTCACCATGCGACTTGAAATTCAAGTAGAAATGCCAATGTGTAAGAAAACTCGCGCTTCATGCTCTCTATTACAGCGCCGTATAGCAGTTCACCTTGTGTTCGCCACCTCTGCATTGAATGGTGAAAATTACATATTCAGGTATTTTCTATGATACCTTAAATTTTTGCCCATGGGTTTTGCCCATACTCTGTATAAAAGGTGAAAATTGCTTATTCAGGTATTTTCTATGATACCTTAAATTTTTGCCCATGGGTTTTGCCCATACTCTGTATAAACGGCCATCCACATGAACGGAATCGGAAGCACTCTTTTATTCAAGGCTTATACCCGCGAAGAATCTTTTTTCCAGTTTAGCTTCTACAATAGCTTGATGTATGAGATATGTTGATATTCTACTGTCTTTAAAAGGAGCAAATCCATATTGATAAGGATGCGTTTTTCGTTCTATGATCCGAAAATAAGAAATACGGCAGTTCAAAATTCTTTCAAAGGTTTTAGAAAAGATAGAAGTCAGTTTTTGGTCTATGATATAGTTTTAGCTTTATCTTTGGAAGATTTCGGAATCGGGAGAATGATTGCATGCTTCCACGGCAAAACTACTCTTGAATCCTTAAATCATTATTTAAGAATTCACGAATTTAGTTTAGAACAACGTACGCAGGATTTTATTCTAGAAAAGTGGTTGTAACATGGCCTACACCTGGAGACAATATATTTCGATTATTTTATAATTTTATTTAACTCAAAGATATGTAACGGTTTATTGATTAGGTTGTCTTCTTTATAGAGAAAATCCAAGGAAGTAGCTCATAGGAAGTATTATTGGATGCGAAAAAAAATCTGCAAAATAATGCCTGATTTTGGGGTTGGATAAAAAATCTGTTATTGACTTGAAGAATATTTATAGACTATTCTGAATTCGCCTGTGTTGAAAATTTTTCAAGATATAATAAAGTGTTCTTGGATTTTAGATGCTTTATTACAAATTGTGTACGAGTATATTTTCTTTGCCTGTTTAAAATAAAATTTCAGTTTGCTTGAATATATATATATGTGTGTGTGTGTATATTGCTTGTATTTGATCTGTAATTGAGAATGTCCCTTATAGCCTTTTTTCGGAAAAATTTCTTGAATTTGTAGAAATTATTACAAACACTATTTCTCACGAAGGTGGGAATGATCTATCTGAAATTCTAATTTTTCCGAGTATATTATTTAAAATTATTTTAGAAATTGTATTGGTGAGGTTGACTTTATTATCTTTTGGGTAATTTAATATATAATTAGTTTGTTCCATTTCTGATAGCCAATCTACTTTTTTTTTTTTTTTTTTTTTAAAAAAAATAGGGATTCAAAAATTTGAATTCTGTTTATGATAAGACAGTGACAACTGTGTGTATGTTGAATGAGCAGTTCAAAATATATCTATTGGTGTAGCCAAACAAGTCTGAAATGCTTATTGTAAGGTCTATGATGGATGATGCTTTGATGTACATCTATGAGTTGGTACAGTTGTATTGTTGTATTAAGAAGAATTAGATTAGAATATCTTAACCATTCCACAAAATCATTGCTTAAGTTCCATGCACAATCAAAACTTCATATCCGATACATTCATTAAAATCTCCAAAGATGAAGGCTGAATATGTCTATGTTGCTAAATATGATTTAATTCATGAAATATTGATCCTTGAAGTATATATATTTATGATATAAAAGGATCTATTACTTATACTGATTTGAACAACAAGAGTTTCTACTTCTGAAGATTGAGCGATCGTAATAGGGATTAGTAGTGTAGGGTAGAGACGTTAGATGGTACCAAACCTCCTCCTGACCTATCATGCCTAACCTGTATAAAAATTAGCTTTCCTGGAAAATTTAATCTATCGTTCGCTTTAAAAATGTTTCCTGGAAAATTCACATATCTGTTATTGAACAAGGAGGGATTTATATCTAGGGTTTTTCTTTAAATATCTTCAATTCTATTGTAATAAGTTCATAGAATTAGGAGGAGGGGGGAGAAACCTGTAAATTCTCAATCTTCCCAATGAAAAAAAAAATTATAAAATAAACAGCAGAGAAGTTATCCCCAAATTAAAAAAAAAAAAGGAAAAATATGTGAAAACGTATTTACAAAAAAGAAGATGTTTTCAATTCCATCCCATATCAGTATTATTTGATGTACCACTATCACTAAAATCCCACGGGGGTTGGGGGATAATGTTCATTGATTGGGTGGGTTTTTTCATCTTTTGATTCTTATCCAAGATAACCATTTCAAGGTATTACCCAGATTCATGAATAGTTTCTCCTCATTAAAAACTCCCCCCCCCCTACAGCTATTTAAAAAAACAAGAACATTTTTCCAGGTTTTTCTTCAAAAAATTACGTAAATCCAAACTCGTCGGAGAAGCATGCAGAAACTTATGAGTTGGTTACAGAATTTGAGTTACGGAATCTTCTATGCGTTTCGCTCAAATTTATTGACATTTTAATTAAAGGACACATTTTTCATTATTGGCTGTTGGACAGTTTGGGGAATGGGAAAAATGATCTCGGCAGTTGATGCAGTTTAAGCCAATTGTATATTGTCTGGAATGACGAGTTGACAAGATCTGGTAGAATTTAAAAAACTGCAGTAATTTGTACATTGTCGAGGTCTGTCAATCAACATTTTAATACAGTGGTTCACAACCAGAGTTTAATATTTTCCATGTCGTTCCTTTTACCGTTATCAATACTATGGAAAATTCCTGACTAGATCCGGCTTTCTCCAAAATCTAGAATTTCAAAGTCGTTTGTTTCTTCAAGCTCTTCGGCGAGCTCCTCCATAGGAACAGATATTGAAATATTAAAAATTAGGAAACATCATGTAATTCCCTTCCATATAACGTTAGTCTTAATAGGAATATTGTGTATGTGATCTGTGCCGCACACATATGGTCTGAGGTAGAAAATAGAATTTTTCCATCACGTGTGAATGACGTGTTACGAATTCTTTAGTTTTTAGACATTTTCGATTTAATTACTTCTCGAAGAAGCTTTGGGTTGGTTTTTGAAATAGAAAAAGCACTTTGCTGGTTTTCCAGTAAAATATTTAGTTTTGTAATATTACGTCGGCCTGCTCTTAACACGAACACCTAATCACTCACTGGAGGATTTTCAAAGTATACGAGTAATATATGAAGTGTCGAATGGCTCAGATTAAATTAGTCTTCAAATAAGATGAGAGACAAAAATAAAAATTGGTTTTCTTACCTAAGTTCTTGACATAATCAGAATAGACAAGCAGTTGTACTATACTATGACCTGTACTATGAAAAAGAATCGCAACTTCTTGTTTGGGGAACAAGTATCACTTTCCTTTACCTTCAATCTTCCTTTTCTTCGTCCAACTTTCAATCGAAATCGTTTTAGAAATATAATGGAAACAAAGATAGCTCCTCAGCCTTAGTAGGCAAAAACACAAATTAAAACCATAAACTCTAAATAGATTTGATGATGAACTGCGAAGATAGCAAGGTAATTAAATTCACCACTTTCTCCTTTTCAGGATAATAGACTTGAAAAAGCCATTTTTTTTTAAAAAAAAAATAAAATACTGCTGATAAATTCAAAAGCACCAAATTTGTCCAAAAAAAAAAAAAAAAAAAAACACTTGCTCATAACCATTTTTTTGTTAAATTCCTTTGACTTATTTCTCTCCCTCAAAATGCACATCCGTGTGGTGACTGGTATATTGTCTGGAATTCTATGGGGTTTACTGGTATATTCCTATGGGGTTTACCTTCTTTTGTAAATACGGATGACGTGCTCCCAGAATAACCTAGCGATCCTTTTCTATTTTCGACCCTCCTTCTTGTCAATCAAAATTTTACTTTTTTTAAATTTTTCACACGTCTAGATCACAGTTTTACATTTTACTAGCGTAAAACTTACTCACTATATTTGGCGCAGCATGGCCACATCTGGCTTTTACGCCACTACAAATACATCACTCAATACTCGTTCAAATAAGTTACATCTTGTCTAGAACATAGTTACTCTTTGTTTGGCGTAGCATAGTCACATCTGTTTCTTACTCCATAAGACTTCATCACCTATCCCTCAAAATGCATAATTAAGTAACCACAGGATTGTTTTATAAAAACTGACTCCAACTAAACGTTGAAAACATTTTATTGTTATTCGAACGATTTAATAAGTTCAAGATTGGTAAAAGCAAGCTTCCAATGCACATCCTTTTTGGAAATTGATTTTTTTTTAATATTTATTTTCGGTTAGTAATACAATAAAATTATTGAATAATTGCTTAAAGTAATTTATTTAAATCATTCTACTTGTCTAACTTGTTTTCGAAGCTACCTTCATACTATGTTTGAAGTGAATAGCTGCTGAGATATAGATTTTAGTAAGATAAAGTATAGGATGCGGCATGTCGATTTAAGCAATTTTTTGACGACTGAAAGGAGGTTGCCAAATTATCATATGTAATACCACAAACATTAGTATCGTAAAGGTTGCTAAAAAATGTTTCTAGAATAAATCATCATCGAATCAAAATATAGCCAAATTTGGTGTGCTACCTATACTTTAATTATACATTTTTATTAAAATATGGACAAACAAATCTTCTAATATATATGTGTGTGTGTTAGATTTTATACTGTTAATATATAGATGAGATTTTATTAATCTTATTTGAAAGCTTGTGTCTTTTATTAGTATTGTTCTTTTAGGTGCTGTCTGCATCCATGATAATGTTACATATCCGTTGGGTGCAAAAATTTATCCATCTGATGATCTTTGTCTTATCTGCGAATGTCTAGAAAACTGGAATGGAATTAATAATTCGAGTTGTTACCAACAAGAATGTGTATTTGAAAAGAAGAAACATCTGTTAGAAATGGGTTGTATTCCCGTGTATCATGAAAGTAAATGCTGTCCTATTGAATATTATTGTCGTAAGTTTCTTTTTTATCCAAAACATTTTTAATTCATTGTTATTTTTGTTTAATTTATATTTCAATGTTTTTTAAAATTATTAAAACACACACATTGTAGGATAATCAATTATACTTGCGGAAGAGTTGTATTGAAACTTCATTAGATCTTATCAAAATTCCGAAAAAATTGTAAATAATTGATTCTATATAGACAAAACTATAAGAAAACAATTTCTATGTATCTGATTTTATATAGAAAAAGTAGTTGATTCTACATAAACACACACATGTGTATATAGAGATAATTTTTAAGTTTAGAGGTTTAAAATGAATTCCGCTAACTGTATTTTTTGAATTTTAGTGTGAGGATATGATAGTCTGATTCGTAAAACGACTTGGCGATCGGTGAGATTGCGGACTTGAAACTGCTTTTTCGCTTAAACTGCTTTTTTCGTTTAGAATAATGAAAACTGCTGCGCGCTTAACATATTGACTGTGTCTCTTGAAGTTTTTTTTTTCTTTTGCTAAGTTGGTTAATAGACTGGTTGAATGAGCATTGCTCTAGAGCAGGGGTCTCCAAACTACGGCCCGAGGGCCACATCCGGCCCGCGGACAGATTTTGTCCGGCCTGCGGAGAGCTAGCATACTTGAAAGAAAACTCCTTCTAGAGAACATATTTATTTTTTATAGCAAATTAAATTTAGTTTACTGAAGTAATCTATTTTTATGTTGAATAATTATTAATATGACATCTACATTGATATGGTCATGGGCTAACTACTCATAACATTGTTGTAGGTTACTATATACTAACTAACAAATTATTGAAATGAATCCAACTAACATTTTATACATTTTAAATGAAAAAATAACTTATAACAAGCATAATGACATATGAAATACTAATGAGATTTTTCACTGACAATAGTTTGTAGTTGTGGACTAATTTTACTTGTACCAATTATTAAAAGAGATTTAAGATGCTCATCAGTTAATTTAGATCTGTAAACATTTTTTGTGTACTTCATTTTGGAAAAGGTCTTCTCACACAAATAAGTAGTACCAAAAACAGAAAACAGCCCACGAGCAAATTTATGCAAATTATCAAATTGTGTCAGTGGAAGACACTTATAAAATTCCAACAAAGATAAGTTTTGATATTTGTTCTTAATTATATCACTGCACTGTAGATCAATCATTTCCATTTGAAGTTCCGGGGCTAGGGTTTCAATGTCAGTATCAAAAGGATTCTGAAAAATCTTAATTTGATTCGCAATGGCATCAAAGTCCGAGAAACGAGTATCAAAATTTATTTTCAAAGCACTCAAAGTTTCGATTGCAAAATCGATAGGAAACTCGGTCTCAGTGGTGTGGCTGAATATTTCACATGTTTTAAAATGTGAAAAACATTTACTTCGTAGTTGTGATTGAAACAGTATCAATTTCTTCCGGAATGATTTGATATTAGTGTATAAATCAGGAAGATGCTGGTTTTCTCCTTGCAATCTCAAATTCAGTTCGTTCACATGTTTTGTCAAATCAACATAGAATGCTAACTTCCACAGCCATGCGTTGTTTTGCAATTCAGTAAGAGGGCGATGCTTTTCATTCAAAAAAATTTCGATCACTGCTCGAAGTTCAAAAAAGCTCTGAAGGACTTTCCCACAACTAAGCCAACGTACGGCAGTATGATAAGGTAAGTCATTTTCTCCAATCTCTTCAATAAATTGCACGAATTGTCGGTGATTCAGCCCAAAAGATCTGATAAAATTAACAGTTGATATGACTGGTTTCAGAACTTCAGACATATCCAAACATTTTCCGCACAAAGACTGTTGATGAATGATACAATGTAAGACTATTGGTTTTGAACCACCGTCATTTTCTACAGCCTTTGACACAAGAGCGACCACTCCTTTATCTTTCCCACTCATGTTTTTGCCTCCGTCAGTTGTAATACATTTCAAGTTTTTCCATCGAAGGTTCTTTTGGTTAATGGCCATTTCAACTCCTTTAAAAATATCTGAACCAGTAGTTGTGCCATGAATACTATACATATCAAGAAGTTCTTCATGCACTTCATAGCTTTTATCTACTCCTCGAATATAAATCAACACCTGAGCAGTATCTGACACATCCGTTGACTCATCCAAGGCCAAAGAAAACCACTCAACATGTCCATTTTTGTTGAACAGTTGAGAGGATATATTTTCAGCGATGTCTTCTACCCTTCGAGCCACAGTGTTTGCTGACATACTGACAGTTTTTAATAAATTTACCTTTTCAGGGCACATTTCTTCGGCTACTGCGATTATGCATTCTTTGACCATTTCTCCATCGGTGAATGGTTTTCCACGTTTTGCAATTTCAAGAGCCACACGAAAGCTGGCATGAGTTGCAGCCTCTTGTTCAGTTTTGAGTTTTGTAAATAAAGATTGCTGCGATTTCAATCCGAGCTTCATAGCTTCGAATTTTTCTGTCCGCAAACTTCCTGTATATTTTGAGTAATTTTGAAAATGTTTTGCTTCATAATGACGTTTAATGTTATATTCTTTGAGAACGGCTATGCTTTCATTGCAAATCAAACATAGCGCCTTGTTACTGGACTCAATTACGAAATACTGAATGTTCCACTGATCTTTGAATTTTCTGCATTCACTATCAATTTTTCGCTTCTTTTCCATTCTACTAAATCACACACAAAAGCAACAATTCAAATCAAAATATTGTTACAAAGATGTCTTAAACTTAAACACGCACAAACACGTTTTAAGGAGGTACGCACTATTTTATTTCACAGCAGTGTCATAGGAACTGACTTGTGGTTGCGCCACTAGCCTTCTTATATATTCCACTTACTGCCATCTAGAAGTGAGTGGAAGACACCAGAACTTTCTCGAACCAACGAGATTATTCTGTAAGTGCTATTAGCGCCATCTGTTAGCGATAGAAGGTACTACCTATTTCCGCTTGTGTCCACCAGATGTCCTGTCACGTTACTCCTCATGGCTCGCTCGTACTCTACGACTAATCTAGAAATTACAGATAATGACAGGAAAATTAATAATATGCAGTGTTGCCGTTTTGCGGACTTTAGTCCGATTTGCAGCCTTTTTTAAACGTGGCGTACTTTTTCGGACTTTTTTTTTCATGTAAAAAAAATACTCATTCGTTACTTGAGTACTCGTTACTCGTTAGGAACTGAAGTAACGATTACTGAAGAAAAAAGTAATCAATGATTACTTGTGTATTTCATTACTTTTGTAATCAATGATTACTATGGCGATACGATGTGGGTACCCCATTATAACGGATACCCATACGATACGGAAAATACATCAGCTTCCCCGTCGCTAGAGGCATCTGGCAGAAATTAAATGAGTATCGTCCCCGTCGCTAGAGGCATAAAATTAAAGCGTTCCCGTCGCTAGAGGCATCTGGCAAAAAAGTAATCATATTTTACACCACTAGTGGACTGATTCAACTTTTTACCACCGGCAACAATGAATGATAATATGGTTTTGGCCCTTGGAATTTACTGGAGTAATCAATATGGCCCTAAGGCTGGAAAGTTTGGAGACCCCTGCTCTAGAGCCTTGGTTCTCAATTTTTTGAAATCAAAAAACACTATTTTGGGCTTTTTTTTTTTTTTTTGCACAGAATACTTACAGTGCAACTTAAGTTTTAAATCAGGGTGGCCAACTTTTTTTAAAACAAGGGTATGATGAAAGAAAAGGGCATAACTTTCAAAAATAATTCCATTATTTAAAAAAGAAGAGGGAAGAAAAACGGAAATGTATCACACGGACGCATTGATGGCGTGACATGACCACCTCTGCTACAATGTTACTTTTATAAAGGAATAAAATAAAACCAATATTGTTGCTAACATATTTTTAAAAACCTTCTTTTAACTTTCCCCAGCTCTCCCGTTTCTTTGTTTTTAATGTTAACCTTCGTTGAAAACCTTTCCTTGTAAAATATTGTGGAGAAATTAGTAATAATCTGTTTTGTGCTTATTTGGTGCTTGGGTATTTCATCTGTAACTGAGATCCAGAAAGTTTCAGGAGTGTTTGCTGATTTCTTTTCCATACAAAAATTATTTTACGTGGTATTGTTTTTTTCTTTGCAAAATTTTTTAATTGTGTATGTGATTTTCTTCCGGAACGCTTGAAGTGATCGCAATGAGACTAATATTGGGGCACTTGTGCTCTGCGAACTACGGATTGAGAACCATGACTCTAGATCTACACGGGGGCTATTGTCGACGAACCTCATGATTTCGAGCTTCTCTTGAATTGCGAGGAATGAGAACAGGGCATCTAAATCTGCAACTGGTGAAAACATTCCTACCATTCCATATTGTGACCTCAAGAGATACGTTAAATCAGCAATTCAGGAATACTGGTAGGATCTATGACATTTGGAAATAGAAAATAAATTATATTTTATTAAACCCATTATCTCTCATTGGCATCCATTTTCATGCAGAAGACAGGATGTAATTTTAACTCGTCTACGTATCGGACATATGAGATTGACACACAAGCACATTTTTCTTGTCCACCTACTCCTGCAATTTGTAGAAAACTCCTGCAATTTGTAACCATTGTGTTTGTCCTCTAACGATGAGGCACATTTTATATAATTGAATGTTCTATGCTTAACTCTGTTCGTATGAAACATTTTAATTCTTATACACTTTCTTCTTTTGGGTTGGTTGGGGAAAATCCTCAACAAAATTTAATTACATTTTTAAATGACTGGTTTTACCACCTACATATAATTTTACTAAATTTTATAATATTCAATTTTAAATTGCTTTAACTTATTGAATATTTTGTAGTCTCTTGACTTTGGGGTTGGCGCAATATATGCCTTGAGGATTTAGTCCCAGAAATTAAAACCAACCAACGAACCTTCAAGACAATATCCGCACATTAATTGAAAATGTAGCTTATAAGATTACTGACATAACATTACTTATACATCACCGAGGTGGTCCTATTTTCTACTGATAACCTACATTTTCATTGCTATATTAAAATCACCTTGTTAATAAAATCACCTATTTACGTATGTATTCGCTGTCATTTTTTTTTATCACATTCTACTCATCCTCTCATGGTGTTACATTTTCTATGTTGGCCAGTATATTTACTATTTTTGTTTTACAGCAGATCTTTTTTTTAAAAAAAAACTTGTATAATATTTCCTCCTATGAAAATATCATCTAGCCCCTTAATACTAGACCGCGTTAGCGCAGATGTGATAGTCCCGAGCTACGTGCCTAGCGATGCCGAGGATTCCTGATTTCATTTACGACCTAAATGTAAGTGGATAACGGGGTAGTTTGGTGTTAAATTAAACTAGGCCTCAATCTCTCACGTATTTTAGTGTGGAAAATATAAGAGTGAGGTCCAACTCAAATGCTACCTTCATCATTTGATCTTGCTCTAATACGAGGTTCATGGTATAAAAATGATAAAAACATAAGATAAAAATATACTACATAGCATAAGTGTTGTACATATAATTACAAAAAACGAATTAACAATTAAATCATTAATTTAATGTGTCGTGTTAGCATGTTTAAATAATTAGTTATGTAATTTCAAAATGAAGTCAATAAAATGTGTGAATGTCAATATAATACTTCTAAAAGAAAAGCAATTCAATACATTTTTGGTATATGTAGACTATTATCTGTTTACTTTCTAATATGACTGCATTAAAATTAAATTGATTTATAATTGTTAAGTTTGTTATTTGACAAAATTCTGAAATTCTGTCTTGGTTTATTGTTTAAAAAATGATATCCAAATTTGGCACATTCTTTTGTTTGAAAAGGATTCCGATACAAATACAAATTATTAAAATGTTAAAAAAAAACTATTCATAATTTTTCGTGCACAAATAAATGAAGCTAGGGTGCGGGGTTTGGTTCACATATGTAGGTCAACCTAATATTCATGCATAAATATTTCTTTCGATTAATAGCAGATAAATGAGGAAATGCAAGGAGCGCCGTCAGATTTCGTCTTCAGAAAATAACATAAAAATTTGAACAGCCTTACTACTCGTGCATTAAATTTTATTTAAAACTTTGTGATTCCGGAGTGAGTAGGAACCACATTTGAATTCACCGAGAGAGTGCAACAGATCAGCTGTGACCATCCCAAAAGACACATTTTTGCGCTGCACGTTGAATCTATTTAGACTCTAACACTTTCCGTAGTAGGCAGTTTGGTTGTAGCTTGAGTTGTCTTCCTCGTCACATGATTGTTCAAAATTACAAGATCCGCCCCCCCCCCCCCCCCCCCCCCCCCCGGGGGGGGGGGCAGGTCGAGCACTTTTTAGTGTTTACTCCTATATGATTTTAAAATACATAAAACCTGTGAACAAAAATTTATTTATTGACATTAAGCAAAATAAACAAGAAGTATTTGAAATACAGCATAACAAACAAATACTAATGTTTAAAAAAAATAAACATTTTTAAAGTTGCACAAAATAAATAAGATGTATTTGCAATACAAAAAGTAAACAATTAAAAAAAAAATACCAAGGTCCTAAAAAATAAATGTTATTTTTTATTATTTTCAAAGTTACGCTAAATATATAAGAGGTACTTGCTCTACAAGAAATAAACAATAAAAAGGTATATATAAAATTGGTACAAGTAACTTCCACTTTACAAGATACCGACCTCATATGGCGTCCCTAAATTCTGTCGCCTGCTTGTGGGGCATTCGCTGCATACCTGCCTGGAACGGGCTTACCCATAATCCTCGTGTTGCTTCTGAGTTTGATGTTAATAAGCAATAGATTCATAATTTTTTTTGATTCGATGCCCCGTCGAATCGAAGCACTTATTGCAGCGCGTAATGACTTCATCAAATATTAGTTTTCGACTTGTAATTTTTTTTTTTTTCTTGGTAAATTTAATTATTTATTTGTATCAGTAAAGATCATTTTGAAGAATAAATTTCATTTACTGATGTGTCTTTCGTGCTTTTGCAATTTGTATAGACACGAGTATATATTCACAATATTTTTTAAATAATTTTTTAAGTTAATTCAATGAAATGTATCAACATTTTTCATTCATTTAATCAATTTAATTTTTAAAAAATGCAGAATACATTTTTTGATAAAATATATTTCATTGTTTATTTTTAACATGTTTGTAATTTTAGCTCAAGATTTTGGATTTAAGAATGCAAAACCATTAGATACATTAGTTGAATCTGAATCAACAGATGATGGTAAATTTACTTTTTCTTTTTCTATATTTTTTTGTGATTATTTTGAAATTTAAAGTTTTATTTTAAAACTGCATAATAATTGTAAAAGTTTAATTCATGAATGAATAATTATTTGGTTTATAGCAGTTTTTACGATTATAAATACGCATTTTGCCCTTCTTGGAAACATTAAATATTTTTTGCATGTAGAAAATATTTTATTTCTTAAGATTTTTCTTTGTATGTTATATAAGATTGCGCAAATGAATTGTGGGTACGTGTGATATCATCATAAGTATAGCAGCCATAGTAGTGTCAACATTTAGGGTTATAAAAGAACATTCGAGAAGTGTATCGCAGTTTGCGTACAGCCAAGTAACCTGTTTGCATTTAAAGAGAATGTTAACTTGTGGTAGAAATGGATGCATCCAGAACAGTACAATGTGCAGTAATACGGTTAGATGAGCGTAGCACGGACATTTATCGAGTGGTTGCTGTTTATGGTAAGCACTATTTCGGGCAAACAAGGCTGTGAACAAACACTGTAAAGTTTTATTTGAAGGCATGACATCAATACCGGATCTGCTAAACCCACAGTAATGAATCCTTTGCTGGTTTGACGAAATTGACGAAGATAATTGAAGGGTTATGATGCATGTTATTTGTACGCACTGTGTTTGAGTAGAGAAACTGTGCAATCAATCGTCCTCCAACATCTACAGTACCGTAAAGTCTGTGCACAATGGATACCGAAACAATTTATCTCTGCTCACAAGACGCAATGTTTGGGCCACAGTCTGCATCATACGATCTGTTTAAACGATTTCGTATTTGTGAAACGTATTGTTGCGGATGAGAATATTCATAGTGTCCCCACTATATACATGGTTCAAAGAGAAAAAGTATGCTTGGAAACACACATATAATCCCCAACAAAAAAAAATAAATAAAAAACAATATCGGCTGCAAGGAAAGTGATGTTAACGTTTTTGTTTAAATACCGTAGACCACTTTTGATTGATTTATTGCCACATAAACACTCACTATGAATTTTCATCACAATACTGCAGCTTTCTCACGAAACTTCGAAAAGCAATCAAAAGCAAATGACCTGGTCTTCTCTCAAAGCAAGTGATCCTTCTTCATGATAACGTCCAACCACACATCCCCCGTGAAACCCAAATGACCATACACATATTCCGTAAGGAAGTGTTGGAACAGCCCATATTAGTCGCCATATGACTTTCACATTTTTTGAACCACATAAATCTTTGCATTACAAGTGTTTTCTTTCGGACAACGAAGTGAAAGATACATTGCAGGATTTTTTCAAAAAACAGCCTTAATCATTCTACATCAAAGGCAATTGACCTACTGCCGAAATGATGGGACTAGTGCTTCAACAATTACTACGGTTTCTTTTAAATTTCCAATAAATAATTTCTTTTAAATTTTCGACTAGTTCACTTTTCGTATAGGCAACTCTGATATTATGTATACAAAAAAATGCGTTTTAACTGAAAATATCTTTACAACTAAATAAAAGATTGCTTTATTAACAGAAACCTAAAATTTTTATAAGCATGTTGCCGTTATATATATACACTGTTATTAAAAATTATTTTTGCTGTTTACTAGTTGTATTTCATTTTTAAAATCTTTTAATTGGATTTTAATAAAATCCTGACATGTTTATTAGAAGCCAAACATGAAAGCTTAGATATAGTTTTGAATTTTTATATTACATATATTGTTTTTCAGTTGGAAAAGATTTATGATTTATGCAAGGTAACTTAATAACAGCGTTAATAAATGAAATTATCCATTTATGTTAATTTTATAAAAGAATTTTTTTACGTTAAGCACGGAAAAGCAAATTGTATAACTTTTTTTTATAGGTGATTTTTGTGTTTTTGGAGAAAGCGCTTATAAAATTGGAGCGGAACTCTCAATGAACAATTCTTGCGTTAAATGCTCTTGTCAAGTACCTCCAGATTTTACTTGCATTCATCAATCTTGTCATCCTCCTCCAAATGTTGAAAATTGTGATGCATTTTACATAGCTGATAAATGCTGTCCAGAATATGATTGCCTTTTGGCTGATAACTCAGAGATTGATAACACAGAAAGAGAGAATTCTACATCAGGAGAAAGTAAGTATTTTTTTTTTTTAAAAAAAATAGTTTTCTATTAGTTATTTTTTAAAGATTGTGTAAAAAAAAATCCTTAATAAAACAGGATTTTAGCTTTTGAGCACATGCAAAGAGTTTAAATTACTGAATTACTTTTGAATGTAAAGTTAATCACATTTATTCATTGATCTATAATTCCATTCTGAATGAGATTTAAAGTTATAATTGAATATAAAATTTATATATATATATATATATATATATATGCCAAGTTAAGAGAATTAGCACATTATGTCAAATTTCTGAAAAACTAATGGACAGATTTTAATGAAATCTAAGATAAATCTACATTTATAATAGAGAGAGAGACAGAAAGATGTACTATTCAAAAGCGATTTTATATACGCACGAATAAAGGTAAAACAGTGCGTGTATGTCCAAAATCTACGCTGTAATATCGAACTGAAAATAAGTCTAATATGGAGTATGGTCTCTTCCTACAGCTAAATAGGTCGCACAGCCTTACGACATACTGGATAGGAAGGAGTTGAACAGCCCTGTTGTAGTATCTCACTCTTGTAAAAGACAGTTTATAGATCCAGCATGGTTCTGAGAGTGGAATGGCGAGTTACAATTCTATACCTCGTAGCAATCAGAAAGTCTTTGACAAACAAAAGCAGGGGTGGGCGGCATACCAACATAATAGTTCCCCAAACCCTAACATTTCTACCCCCATAATGATCTATTCCCCTAATGAGAGAGAGATGGTATCGTGTCCCAGTCTCTTTCCAGATACAGGTACACCAAGAAAATCTTTTCAGGCTGAATCTCGACTCATCTGTAAAAAGCATGATACTCCACTGAAGTATGGTCTGAGGCGCATGTTGTTTGCGCCATACAAAACACGCTGTCTTGCGTACTGAAAGAAGCAGGTCTTCTGGCATACAGCCCTCTCTCGTGAAGTTATAGGGCAACTGTAGACCGTGAAACTCGTGCTCCAGTGGCAGCATATAGCTCATGTAAGAGCTGTGAAGCTGTAGAAATCTTTGTCGGCGTATTGAAAGTGTCAAATAACGATCCTCATTCGTCCTCTAGGATTTTGGTCAACGTTGTCCGCGTTTTCTCTATATAGATCCACTGCTCTGTAACTGTTTCCATAAATTACAGACGACACTGAACGTTATACTTTAAGTTCCGTATCCACCTGTACTTGTGATTGGCCTGCCTTCAATCCACCAACCATTCTGCGTCTCATTACCTCATCCATACGTTTGTGGTTGGGAAAATTTTATAAAGTATATATCTTATAAAATTTACCCAACGCTTAAGAGAAACACGGCGAATGTCGTGAAGTACGAGCACTCAGATCGATAACAACCTTACGTGTGCTTGTATCTTCTCCACGATCACAGCTCTGCAGACAAGCTCATGTTCTGTAACATTTTCGACTCTAAATATTTGCATTATTCTTTGGTGGTATGATTAGTACAGTGTTCAAAACGTTTTGTAAGAATAGAACATAATTTACAAATTCTGTTTATTTTGCTCACGTGTATATGTATATACATATAAATAGGTATAATATCGGTAAATAATATTTATTAAATATTTCTACTTGAAAATATTTATCATGATTTTAAACTTTCTTTAAAACGAAAGTCACATTTTAAATTTCAATATGCATTATAATTTATAATTAGCTGAATAAGCTTTTAATAATAAGAGTTTATGTTAGAATCTAAATTTTTTTTTACCAACCTTATAAGGATTAAAAATTTTACAAAAAATGTAAATTTACATGACATTGAAATGATGAAAATGTTATAATAAGAATTTATTTTCCGTATTATGAAAAAAAATGCGCATATTTCAATTTATAAATTATAATGTATATACAGTATATCTATAAAGTATAAAGATTGCTGTTCATTAACTTTTTAAGAACTTTTTTTAAAAACTAAAATTATTTTTCAGTTATTTGCCCAACTCCTTTATGTGAAGACAATTCCTGCCAAATCGGTATTCTTCCAGGTCATCAATGTCCTACCTGCATTTGTGTAGAAGGTTCGTGTTTTTTTTTATTATTTTTGTTTATTTTATAAAAAGTACAATATCTGTAACACACAAAATCTATTTTTAGCATGAAATTCATTTGTTTGAAATTATCACAACAAATGTTATTTCAATTGAAGTTCATTTAGAATTGTTCATTATTATTATTTTTACTCAAGAAGTATTAAAAAATTAAATGAAATATATGTAATTTTACTATACTTTTTAAAGTAAAAATAATTTTATTCCAAATTAAATTTGCTGTTTTGAATTTAACTTTAAAACTCCGACTTTGCTCTAATATTGTCTTATAGTTATTTTTAAGTAAATCGCTTTCTATTCTATGTCTTAAATTAATAAAGAAGATTATTTCTTACATTATTTGGATGAAATACTCATTCCTTCCTATCATTGAATGATAAATTTTTAAAGAAATATATCACTAAATATTGAGAAAACCAAAATATTCTTATATATAAATGACTTATGAATTTGTGTCATTGTTATTTTTTAAGTATGTTACGCAAATTATTTAGCAGTTTAATATACACAACTTTTCCATTTTTCCCCAAATTTTTTAAAAAAATGCTTTTGATAAATTTAATTTAATAAATTTAACTGATTCTCTCTATGAAGATGCAGTTTACGATTCACTTTTTAGGCATATTTGCATTTTTATATAAATAAAAGATTAAGTAGTATCTTAAAATACCATATTTCTTTCCAATTTGTTTTAAATATTTCAAATGTCCATGGAAATGCTTATTTTAACTATCTAAATTTTATTGAGAATTGCTGAAGTTCTAAAGTGCATTTTTTTTTATCTACTAGCTTTCATAGGAACTAACTGCCTTTGTAGTTTCAAGAGAATGATTTTGAAACCCAATGAACAGATCCTGAGCAAACGCAAAATTTGATTCGGGAAATTTTATCACATTCATCAAACAATACCAATGAAAAAGAACCATTATCAAGTACGTTTACTGAAGAACTTTCAAAGGAAAGAACTGAAAATGAAGGTATTGAACCTAGAATGTTGAATCCTGAAACAGGTAATTGTATTATTTAAATCTTATCTATAACTAATACTTATTTAAAATATACTACTTAAAAATTTTTTTTTAGCAATGTACGCGGATGTTACTGTTATCACAGTAACCATATTATCACCATAAATTACAGACGTCACTGAACGTTACATTGAGTTCTGTAGGTACCTGCACTTGTTATTCGCCTGCCTCCAATCTACCAACCATTATCCGTCTTATTCTTTCATCCATACGATCGTGGCTACTCATTTTACCTGATATCTGATAAAATTTACTCAAATCTTGCGAGAAATACGGCGAATATCGTGGCGAATGACTCTGATTCTGGTTTTGATTTCACTTTTAGTGTGCTTCCATTTTGAAAATAGTTGCTCAAATATGCACATGCTTCCAAACAATGATGACATGGATAATTAGTGATTTTATAGCGAAGGATATTTGTCTTTGGTCTGGTACGATTTATAAAAGTTCAATAAACAGACTATTTGAAATTTCTCCTTAAATTTAATGTCTGATTGCAATTCCAAGCATCCCATTTGAAGAATTGCTGGCAGTATATTTGTATCGGTTGTAAATGGGAAAAATAAAAAATAAAAGCATTTGTTTATTTTTTCGAAAACCCTGCAATCTATTTTCAATTGGTTGTTTATTAACAACGCACTTGGAAGCAACACGAGGGTTTTCGTTGACGGATTTAATAATTTAGAACCTTGGTCACAGGGAGCAGTTTTGAACCTTGACATCTTCCTTTTTCAAGTGACGAGGACGAAATCTATTTTCAGATTCTTGCATCAGATCAAGGCCGCAGTAGCTTAGTAGTTATGGTCGCGGTTCGTGGCAGGCGGTTTTCGTCGAGTCATGCGTTCGAGTCTCGATGCCACGAAAAACCCGTCGTATTGCCGAGGCTGATCCGCGTTATATCTGGTTGAGGTCTCAAGTACTCCCGTTGGCGGCGTGGTGTGGAAGTTAGGAGAAGGAGGTGCCAGCTCAGGTGTCATCCTCGTCACTTGACCGAGGTTTCAAATTACTAGTCGGTCGCCATTAGCCCTCGTGTTTGCTTCTAGTGCGACGTTAATAAAACAAATCAATTTTGTATCAGATCGTTATGTAGAGGAACGTATTTTTCCAATTTTTAGGCTTATGTTCGCTCAATTTGTTGAAATGCAAAAAAAGGTATTTATTTGTATTTGGCCTAATTTCTTTTCAAACGCGTTTGTTGATTGAAACATCACAAAACTTAAAATCAAAATGTTTTTACCTCGAAGACGCATGTTTTAGTCATTTTAAACGAGCAGTCAAATACCAAAAATTTAAATCTGTTAGCCAGTTGGCATCATCAAATTCTGGTACATATTTTGCTTTCGATATCACTAATGATTTTATTTCATTCTTTACGTCATAAAATGTTTGTAATATTTGGCTTCGACTAAGCCACCTCACTTCTGTCAATTATATGATATTGCCATATTCAGACTCGAAACATTAAAGACATTTCTGAAAATAGTAATGATTCAATTTTCGGTCCCTCGTACAATTCACTATCTTGACAACGGTTTTCGTAAAATAATCCATTTTTAAAGCTTTTATGCATAAGTTTTTTTCGTGTTTTATGCGATTCCTCAAACGAGATTTTTAGACTGCAATGGCATGATCTTTTATTAATTTTCTATTCCCCTCTGTTTGACCTTTGATAAGCTGGGGTCTCATTCTTAACTGCACCTGATATGATGGTAAGAGACAAAGAAAATTGCGTTAATGGTTTTTTTTCACTGTTTCAATATACATTTATTGATGTTGTCGCGTCTTTTAATTACGCTAAAGAAATCATTTTTAGTTACATTTTATAATTGTCACTTATAACTCTAATATAAATAGCAAATTGGGCGATATCAGTAGCATCGGTGCTCTCTTATTGTCAAAGAATAAAATTTACAACTACAAGCTTTATGTTGGAAATTCTTTTCGACATATTTCTAAGTTCGTTAGGTTCCTGGCAATAGCTTAATGAGACACTGATATTAGAAATGTCGTTTTTACTAGCTTGGAAAATTATATCTGACACACTTTCCATGCATTGTTAAACTCACCTTCTAAAAATGGTGTTTTTTCTTCTTGCAATTAAAAGTTTACACTACATAACTAGTCATCACAAAAGATTCTGTCTGAATTGTAACGTTGTTAAAAAGAAATTTCGTCGAGATGTAAAGTCCGTTTTCAAAACCGCTATTTTGTCTTTGCGTCGCTCTTCTTGATACGCATCGAATTTGGAAATTTGTTTTTGCATATCATGCCTCTTCAAATTATACTCTTTGAAGACATAATAAAAGAATACGATAAGTTAAACAGAATGTCTCACTGTTCCTCTCATAAAAAAAATGGATCTCTCTGTTTATTTTTCATTGAATAATTTTCATAACAATGTAGGATTTTGTTGAGGCGTAGAGGCCATGCTAAAATTTCAAAATTTTCAAACTATTTATTTGTCAAAGATAATAATAGAAATAAACTGTAATATTTACTTTTATAAAAGAACAGCAAGAATTTAGAAAAAAAGTTCAATAATGAGTTAAAAATACATTTATCTGCCTTAAACAGAAGATGAAAACGGATGATTCGATAATTTCGCTTAATTCACTCAATTTACAGAAACGCTCGCATGTCAGTTTAACTATCTTGCTGTTTGACTGTTCACTACTTGTGCAGAAATAATGAAATAAGCAATATATTTAGCAATTCACGACTGCGATCGTGGTCTGATCCAATTGCAATAGCAAAATGTATCATAAGGATGTAGTTTTCCTGAAGAATAAGCCGGTTTCAGACCAAGCAGTAATGACCGAACGGATGACGGAGAATGTATTAGCAGATGTTAGTTTTAAATAGGAATCACCTATCTCTTTTTATTCCCTGTCAACTCACATCCCCAGGTGACTATTTACCAGGTACAAGTGCCGCTCACACTCTCATCCCTAGTCGTTGGCAAAAGATAATATTCGATGACAAAGTCTTCAGACCTAGCAATTTGTTAAAAGAAGACATGTGGTTTAAATTAGCTCACCCATCTTGACTGAAACTAACCTAAAGCTATCTGTCGTAGAAGAGATGTGGATGCTAGCACCTTCGCCGGTGTTATCTATATCCGCCGATGTTATATACTTACGTCAGTGCGGATATAAATCATTAACGTTAACTCGCTGAAGGCAATATTACGGGCTTACTTGGCATAAGAATTTTTTTAATGTTCAGACGTGATGAAAGGGGGAAGTGACTTTACTCATAAGAGGCAATTTGGTACTAAGACTCGAGAATTAATTTTATGCCGAGAATAAGTTTCTTTCCATGGGTATTGATATTTCTTTCACCCTGCACTCCTTTTTTGGGCCGCATGCTCTGGGGTTGGACATCCATTCCCTAAAAGGAATATTCGACGACCGTAAGGTGAAAATTGGTCACCAAAGATATATCAACTAAAACAACAGTGCTGAGAATGGATGATCTAGACATAGCATTAGTAAGACATTTGGAAGAACACCAGTCATCGGTACCTTTTAACAATTTTTTTTTCTATTCACCCATTTAAAAGTTATATTTTAGCATGTCATATATAGTATTTCTATTCAAGATAGAATAGTGCAATAAAAAAATTAAACCATTAATTATTTTTTTTTTGCTTCATATATTAAAATGTTGTATTAATATTAAAATATATAATGAATATAAGAGAGGGAGAGAACATAAACTAATATATATGAAATAAAATTAATAACTATTTGAAAACTACAGAGTACCTTAATAATGGTAAAAATATCAAGTTTTTCTTCTTTTCATTTTTTGATGGCTTATTTGAAAGAAAAACTCGCTTCTTAATTCTAAATCTGATGTCCAATTAATTTTAAAGCTTGTTGAAGTTTTTTAATGTTGTCCATCCCAAAACCTATGTCTTTCTTTACAATCAATACGTTTTTCTCAGATGTTTAATTTTTGTCGATGCATTTTCTCTGTTCAAGACTAGTCTTTAAATTTTTGTAGATACTTTCATATATGTGTACTATAAAAGTTAGTGTGGATTTATGTCTAAGAGTTCTCTAATTATTATTTTTTTTTTTCATAATCAAAGTTGATATTTTAAAAAAATTTGTGTTCTTAGAGAGGGTTATCTTCTAAAGTAATAATTAAAATTCAACCATAAAAAGCCAGATTTTTAATTACATACTAACTTTTATTCTCAATAATCCAAGAAATATAAATCGCTTGAAATAATCAAAAATATCAAAAATAAAATATTTTTATAAAATTGAAATAAAATTTCAAAAGTTTCAATTAAAAAATTTTTGTAATAATATTTTGCCAAAGTGAATTTTTTTAAAAAATTGATATAGCAATACAATATGGAAAAAAAAAACCATTAGTTACTTTTAATATTACTTCATCCCCCCTCTTTTTTTAAATGGGTACTGTGTAGCTTTTTAATAACTGTTATTATATCTTAATAGCTTTTTTGGACAAAAAAATGCTACAGATATGGTTAAAACAGAATAAAATTAGTTTCCGAAAAAATTTTGATAAAAAGAAATAACATAAAATTCTGGCATCTCTAAAAAATAGACATGCTTAAGTGACAAAATGTATTTAACATTTTTAAATTCAATTCTTCGAACTCCTAACTGTCTCTTATACGTACTTATACATACAATATATATCAATTGAAAGAGATTTAAAAAGAGTATTTAAAAAAAAACACTTAGCTACATTTTTTTTCCAGAGATATTCAGTTTATTCATAACCAATACAAATAAAGAAAGGGTATTTTTGTAAAATGTCGTCAAGGGGAGAAAAAAGATAAAACTAAGGAATCGAATGTACCTTGAAATTTTAGGTTTCATTCTTAAAACAAAAATGATTTTGGTAGAAAGATTAACTTATTGCTTCATTCTATGGTTACAGATGCTTCAATACACTTTCAGAAATTTACAAGAAAGCAACAACGGAGCTAGATATTGAGTAGGAAGGATTTAAATATGCATTACTATAATTAATTACGAATACAATAATTAAACATTTTTGTAAAGTCTGTAAAAATTGCTAAAACTAATATATTTTCGTTTTCTGAGTGTGAATTTAAATACGGTAATTAATTAAAATATCTAAACAATTTTTAAGAAATCATATTCGAAAATTAATAAATTTTTAAAAATTCGCGTATTTTTTTTTTTTTTTTTTCATTCCCGGGTGACTGAAATCTCTACGGCCATTATCGATTCATTGCACTCCTCTCCTAACTAAATAATTTAGTCGGTGTAAAATCACGATGCACTCCACTAAACAGTTTAATTGATAAACAATCGCTTGTATGAGCTAGTTCTTATTCACACCATTTTTTACCTAATTCATGTGTATCTTCAAATTCTGTAAAATTTTAATTTTCAATAATTATGATGATGAGGTTGGTTCGTGTAAAGGAATATGTACTCTTTAAACTAAACAACTTCACCTTTATTTTAAAATTTTACACAACATATGTGAATGATTTCGTATTGTGAGAAAACTGAAGATTTGTTTTATGGAATGTATCAATTACATTTATTTCCAATTCTTTTTTTTATAATTATTTCTAACCGAAAATTATTTTGTTTGTGATTATTTTCTAAAATTCCAGACTGGTGTCATAAAAAGTTGAAAAGAAATGGTATGTAATGTTTTCCAAGGTCAGCCGTGCAAATTTAGTTTTTATTTGGGGAGGGTGGGTAGTTACGAATTAGTTGTCGTGGCTGCTGTAGCCTAGCGGTTATGGCAGCTGACTCGAGGCAGGCGGTTTCCGTCGAGTCGTAGGTTCGAGCCTTGATGCCACTAAAGACCCACCGTGAAGCCGGGGCTGATGCACGTTAAATCTGTCGAGGTCGAAGTTTTCCCTTTGGTGTAGTGTGGAAGTTAAGAGTGGGGAGGGCAAGCTCAGGTGTAGTCTTCGTCACACTTGATCGAGTTTCAAAATTACGAGTTAATTAAAATTACGCCAATAGCCCTCGTGTTGCTTCTAGTGCGACATTAAAAAAACCAACCAACCATTTAGTTGTCAGTTATTATTTAAGATATCAACCAACTTATAAGCAGCTATCTGTTATGCAGTTACTAATTCATTTAATTATTTGCAGTGTTTGATAATTTAACTACCATAATTAAAAAATATTTATTATATGTATTTTATTTCTGAAGAATGTAATGGAATAGCATAATAAATGGAAAACTAGCATGAGCAGCTTTAAAACAGTGTATTATGCGTTAAAATAATAAATAAGAAAATGAAAGAAAAAAAAATGAAATTTTTTTTAACTAAGATTAATATATTTTTTTCTTATAATTATACATGAATTAGTTGAAGTATGAATCTGAATTTTTCAGATATAAATTTTTTTATTACTAATTCTTTGAATGTATAAATTATTCACTAAGTTTTTTCCCCTTATAATATTATGTAATTCACATTAAAACTTAATACAATACAATTTGTAAATAGACTTTTTAACTTCTGTTTTGAAGTATTACCATATATTTATCATTTATTAATATTTTGGGCTTATATTAATAATGTTTTTTTTTTTATTTATTTTTTTATTTTTATAATTCGGATTAGTGAAAGTCATTAGAAATCAAAATTATACTAACAAGTTGTTGATCTTTAAGTACTTATTTTTTTTCCTCTTGAATTACTGTATTTTATTAATTCTAAATATTAAAGCATTGCAGACAAATGAAAATACTTACCCGGAAGATGCAGACTATTTTCTGCAGAATCAATTTGATGGAGGTGCAAGTGTAGAAGAAGTCAATAATCATCTGAGTCCTACTGAAATTCGTCGTAAACGATCTGTAGATTCACAACAAGGTGATATTTTCTGTCTAAACTAATGAGAAATTTACATAAAAAGGAATTCAAAATAACATCATTATAATAAATAAAAAAATGTGTTTTTTTTCTTCTTTTAAATTCAAAACTCTTCTGTAGATTACAATACATCACTTTTATTGATGTTTTCTATTACTGACGTATATTAAAGGTTGAACTCGATATACACATATGGAAATTATAAAACAAATAAATCTAATTGCATTAACCATTTGAATTCCAAAGAAAATTGAGATATTCATCTGCTTTAATAATGTGTGTGTATGTATATATGTGTGTGTGTGTGTGTACGAACGTATGTATGTATATATATATATATATATATATATATATATTCCTAATACCTACCACACATAATGAAACATTCCCATGGCAAATCAATGGTTTCTTAAAAAAAAAGGGGGGGGGGACCGTTATCTGGCGACTGCAATATTGCGGTGGATGACGTTATTAATACATTGTCTATGTAAATTAAATGACGTGGTTTCCTAGAGAGCGTTGAATCCCAGGAAACAACGTCACTGGTTTGCATAGACAAATGTTTTTGGTGACGTCAGCTACTTTAATATTACGGCGCTAGATAATGACACCAGGAAAACCATAGTTTTTTAGGAAACCGTTGTTTTTCTGTGATGATCGTAACGTAATAAAACTAAATATTGTAGCTGTTGTAAAATTTTTTTAGAGAAATAATTGTACATAACACATAATAATTTAAAATTTTTAAAATTAAAAAGGAAATATTTTTGTATTTATTCCATTTTTGTGATGATTTTTAATTTTTTTACTTTGAAACGGTCTTTAAAGTTTTTTTTTCAGTCATAAATATTTTAAAATTTAATTAACAAAATTTTTTGCGCTTTTTATCCTTATGGATTTTGATAAAAAAAAAAAAAAAAGGTTCTTTTATCGTTTTGGATGTTGATGATTGTGAAAAAATATACTTCGAAACAATAAACCTGAATAATGATACATATGTTTTTTTTTTTTTTGTTTTTAGAATCAAATCAATCTCCATATTCTCAACAACAGTGGACTGTACTACAACAAAATGATGATCCTCTAGATGCAAGTGAAAGTTCTGAAATTGAACGCGAGTTTTCAGAAGATAGTAGTGAAAATATTGATGAACTAAAAGTTTTTGGTTCTAGAGAACCTGCAAGATCATTAGAGGATATGATGGAATTGGATGAAACAGAGTTTAATAATGTTCTCTGGGTCACGGAAGGTAGATTTTGAATATTATAATTATATTTTTTATATGTAGTAATCTTATTTATTTATTTCTTTTTCAAAATTAACATTAATGTTTTTCATGTACCTAAGCTATTAATTATATTTTATAAGCTATAAATTATATTTTTTTGTCTTTTCTATAAAATTTTAAAATGTTAACATTTTATTACAGTGAATATTTAACTCAATTTTTTAATTAAATCTCTCCTCAAAGTCAATGTATTAATCTCAATTCTTCATTTACTGTGTTGTTATAACTCTGAATTTTCATACCTGCTTTCATGTATACATTTTCGTTTCATGAATATTACATTTTGAAATTAATTTTTATTACTTCAGAATATAATTAATGGGGTTTATTGCCATTGTTTGACACGGGTGATGCGCCTGCTTCCAGATGAGTGAATGAAAATTGAGATTTATGACGCTCAAGAACCAAATCTGGCCATGCTGTGCCAAACATTGTGTATCTGTGATCTAGACATTGAAAAATTGGGGACAAAGAGGTAAAAACTGGTTTTCTAGAAGAAGAATCGATAAATATTTCTGGGGTGTGTCACTCGTGTTTACCACAGGCATTTATCTCCATGGAAAAGAAGAAGAAGAAGAAGAAGAAAAAAGATTGCTAGGTATCTCGAGGTTATGATGCCCATACTTATTTAAAGAAAATAAGCAGCCCCTATTTGAGGGGAATGCTCCCAGTTGCTCTATCGATATTTTCCTATTTTCAATTACCTTTCATGTCAGTCAATAGAAATATTTTTCTCCTACTCTGTACCTTATGTCTATGTCACATATATAGATTTGTATATACTAGTCTTATACTCACTTACATTCTACTCTTAGTGTGGCCATGGTTAGCATGTCTGGCTGCGAATAGAACTAATCCAAGTTCGATGGTTTCGGATTGGGTAGATGGTCATGAGTCAACTCAGCCCTTCATCCCTCTCTGATCGATAAATGAGTACAAAGTTCGTTTAGGAAGTCTAGCATCGGGCCACTCGGTGACACTAGCTAATTATTATAACCCAGGCCTTAAGACTACTGAAACAGCGATAGGCACTGTCTGATTCACTGTTTTAGGCCCGGGTGTATATATATATATATATAAACTCAATAAGTCTCTGGTCTGAGACATATTTGACAACATTGTTGACAGACCCATATGATTTTTGGATGGTACCAACAACTTTCAAATGATACATGTCAAAATTTCATGTCATTGTAATAATTAGTTTATAGGTTACAGTGACCCCAGTTTTGTAATTATCGAGGCATTGAATAAAAAAGAATTTCGCGTGTCGATTAAATATCGATTTTTTTTTTTTATGAGGAGAAATACTGTTGAAGCCAAACAGTGGCTTGATAAGCTTATGAAGAATCTGCACCAAGGAAACTAACTATTATAGACAGGTATGAATTCAAACATCAATTATGCTGTGCGCTCTAGTTGCACAAAATCTGCAGTTGTTCCGGAAAACATAAAAAAAAAAAAAAAAAGTCTACACAATGGTTATGGAAGATCGTGTTGTGAAGTTGCATGAAATAACTTAACACCTTGAAAATATCTGAAAGTTGTGTTTACAATTTTACATAAAAATTTGAGCGTGCATAAGTTGTTTTCGAAGTGGGTGCCGGGATTTCTTACAACGGACCAAAAACATCAACTTGTCGATAATTCAGAGCGCTGTTTGGAGCTATTCAAGATAAATAAAAATAATCTCTTGCGTTGGTATGCGACAACAGATGAAACATGAATCCACTATTACACACCTGAATAAAAATAAAACAAGTAATATTAAAAAAAAAAAAAAAAAATTAAAATCAATTCCTACTTAGGAAAATAATTTTTTTTTTATTTTAGTTACTTTTTATTAAATAATTACAATTAATATAAATATGTATATACGTATGACAGAATCACAATATTAAGTGGTGAAAGAAATTTTTTTTCAGCGATCTACACGCCTCGTCGCTAACGGTATTTATTCCTAAATTTATATCCTGCTAAATATCTTATATAAGAGAAAACTTTCCCTCCCATATTAAACTAAAATTGATTATTATTTGAAAATCAAATGAAAAAAATTTATACTTCGACCCGAAGGCATGAAGATTCTACGCCGACGCTCAACCAACTTTGCCATTGCAAGACCAATGACATAGTAGAAGCAGTGGTTTGTTTCTTAATTCATCCGGTAAATTAAACGGTTGGAATGCAGTTTAGCCTAACTACCCTTGTCGACGGGAATTATTTGGCGGTATTTTGCAAATGTGGCTACCCTGGTCCGCTTCGCGGACTTATCGCTCAGTCAAAAATAATCGCCAAGTTTTTTTTCAATTTTAGAAATCGCGCCGAGTGGTTGGGCTAAGCTGCATTTTTACCAATTAAATTTACTTAATGAATTAATATTTGAAAAAACTGTATTAACATCAAGTGTCATCCACTACAAGCTTAAAAAATGTATTTGAACTTAAGTGGATTAATAAAAAGTATTTAACGATTGAAAGTTTGAACAAGATATATAAATAAATATATATAGGGAAAGTATGAACTAATAGTAGGAATTTAAAAAGATCGTCAGCTGAGTGGACAGCAACCGGTGAAAGTCATCCTAAGCGACCCAAAACTCAAAAGTCAACTGGTTAGTTAATGGCATCCTTATTTTGGGAAGCGCATGGTATTTTGAAAATAGACCATCGAAAGGTAAAACTATCTATAACGGATATTACATAGAATTATTGGATAGATTGAGCGTAGAAATCAAGAAAAATAAAACAACCTCACATGTAACAGAAAAAGTGTTGTTCCTCTAATACAGGGGTTTTCAAACTACTGCCCGTGAGGCCCTTTCATCCGGCTCGTGGAGACCTTTTTATCTATGGAAGTTTACGTGTATCCTTCCAAGATCAGCCGCCGCTTACGTGGACGATGAGTTTTTGCCGAATTAAAATAGAGGCGCGCAGTAGTGCGTTATGTTTTTCAACCGATCACTACATTGCAAAATATTATTCTTTGCTTACTTTTTCCACTTCTGTTCACAGTCAATGAGATAATATAACACTCTCTAGTGGCAGTGTTTTAAAGTGGTTTGCTGCTTGTTCAAGAAGTGATTTTGGTCACAGTTGTGGAAGTGTTGGTGTCACTTAGCGTCTAATTGCGAAATATGTCGAACTCTATTTTATTTAGTAATAATGTCGTTAATTTAACAAGAATTTTTTAAATATTCTGGAGTGGAAACATTAAAAGCCACAATCTTTTTATCTTAAGTAAATATATTAGCAGACTATATTAAGGTAAATTTAACTTAAGAAATCATAAGAATTTTTAAAAATGTTTGGGGTCATTTGCAGGTATAATTGCGATGAAATTATTTCGCTGAATCAGGTTTTTTGAGCGTTATCGTGTGCAAGATATACTTTCAGTTTCACTATTTATTCATGTCGAAGTCACTTTATTGTAGTGCCCAACGATGGCCGTGAGGAGCAAAAGAATAATTGACGATGAATGTAGGCAATTTTAAGAAGGATGGAGTTTGAAATACTTCAAATCCCGCCGCAAAGCATGTGTGTGATTTACATCTAAGCCGTGGCTGTTATGAAACTATACAACCTGCGCTGTCATAAAATCAACTCGCACCTCAGAGAACATCGTCCTGCAAATCCTCAAATGAAAATGAATCATTAACTAAAACCAGCTAAAAAATTGCCTTCGTCATGACTAAAAGTGGCATACCGTTTACAGATGGTGAAGTAGGGAATGAATGTTTGTTGGAGTAGGCCGAGAAATTTTGTTCAGAAAAGTTGAAACTATTTTAAAATGCAGCTTTGGTTGCAAATATTATAGCCCGCCGTGTTGCAACTGTGGCTGAAAACATTGTGACTGAAACATCGAAAAATGCAAGCAAGTTTAGACATTTTTCAATTGCAGTGGATTAATCACTGGACAGCTGTTCCATCTCTCAACTGTTTGTGTTCATAAGAGGTGTGGATGAAGACATGGACTTAACATAAGAGCTGGTTTCCCAAGAGCTAGCATGTATGACACTATTAACAGGGAGGATTTATTCCATGAATTGAGAAAAACATTTGCTTATTATAGCTTGGACCGGAATAACCTCAATTGCCTGACTGTTTATGGTAGAAAGAACATGAGTGGTGAAAAGAAAGGCTTGGATTGACAAGTGAAGCAGATGTGTAATGAGAATAACATTCCAAAACCAATGTTCCTGCTGTGGCTTATTCACCAGCAGGTTTTGTGTGCTAAATATGTGCACATTAGCACTGCACTGAATCCTGTGGCGAAGATAGTGAATTTAATAAGGTCACATGAGCTCAACTATACTGTTCAGAGACATGTTGAAAGATGAAGACTCAGAATCGCAAGATTTACCATATGACACAGTAATAAGATGGCTAAGATGTGAGAAAGTTTTGAGTAGAGTCTTTGGATTAAGAAAAAGAATGGGTAACTTCCTGGAAAGTAAAAGCAAGCTACAGCCATTACTGTCTAATGAAGAGTGGGTATGGAAATTGTGGCCTTTGCTGCTGACATAACTAGTCATTTAAATTTTCTGAATCTAAAACTACAATGAGAGAAAAATCCGATCTATTTACCCACCTATTAAGGCCTTCAGATCTAAACTTTTCTTCTTTTTAGAACAAGTGCAGGCGAACAACTTGACAAACTTTCAGCAGTGCAGGTTCTTTATGGATGAAGCAAAAGCTGAGTTCCAGACGTCATTTACATGCGAGATCATCAAATACTTCTTGCTGCAGTTTCAGGCGTGGTTTTCTGGCTTGGATTCAAAGGCAGAAGTGGGACTGTTTCAAAACCTATTTGAAGCAGATGTGGCTCAGATCAACTGCAGCTGGAAATCACTGAGTTGCAAGCAAATGATCTCCTTAGGGACAAGTTCAAAGACGAACTGATAGGTGCTTACCAGTTTTTGCCCAAGGGAGACTTTCCTAAAGTCGAAACTTTGGCGTCAAGATACTTTTCACTTTTTGAAACAACATATTTGTGTGTACAAACATTTTTAAGAATGAAATATGTGAAGAATAATTTGCTTGAAGAGAACAGACTTGCCTGATGATAATCTCAGGTCACTGTTGATGTTAGGGACATCAAATCTAAGGCCAGAAAAGTCTATTATTTTGGCATCCGGGAAACAATTTCATCATTCCCACTAATACAGGTGTTCAGCTGTAGTGTATCAATGTGTTATTAAATAATAACTTAATAAAATAATATTAAATAAATAATTAAAAATAACATCTATGTTTTGATTATTTTTAAAGTGTGTAGTCAGCCCCCAAACTGCTGTTTGATAGTTAATGCGGCCCTCGGGCAGAAACGTTTGGAGACCTCCCTGCACCAAGACAATGCCCCGTATCCTTAATCAATGAAAACGATGGTTAAATTGATGAATTATGCTTCGAATTATTTCCTCTCACTTCGCACTTTCCAAATCTGGCCCCCGGCGGCTACTGGATCTTTACACACATAAAAAAGATGTTCCAGAGAAAGGAATTTGGGTCAAGTTAACAAATGATTGCCGAAACAGAAGCCTATTTTGAGAGCGAAGACAAATCGTTCTGGAAAAAAAAAAAGGCATCGAAAGTTAGAGGAGTGTTGGAATGAATGTATCGCTTTTTATTTGGCTTAGTTTTATTAACGTCGCACTGGAAGCAGCACGAGGGTTATTGGCAACGAACATCGTAATTTTAAACATCGGTCAAGTGACGAAGACGACACCTGAGCTGGCACTCCCTCTCCTAACTTCCACACCACGCCAACGGGAGGACTTTGGGCCCCGACAGATTTAACGTGCCTCAGCCCCGGCTACGCGACGGATCTTTAGTGGCATCAAGGTTCGAACCCGCGAATTGACGAAAACTGCCTGCCGCGAGCATGACTGCTAAGCTGTCGCTGCACTGTATCATTTTTGAAGGAGAGTATATTGATAAATAAAGTCTAATTGTGGAATTTTTTTTTCTGAGTTAGACTGGAGACTTATTGAGTGATGTTATATATTATTGAAATAAAATTATATATATATATATATAAATATTCTAAAGATCATAAATACCTATAGAGAAATACAAAGAAGTTAAAAATTGAGATGTCATTTAAAATGCATTTTCTGGTTTGGGTAGAAATGCGTGATAAAACACGCTTTGTGAATCATAATTATGCTCCTCAGCAGATAACTGTTACAACAAAAATCAATCGAACAAGGACACATTGATGAACAAAAATCATAATGAAAATAATTGAACGTTTAAAAAAAATCATCATTTTAGTTTAACTTATTTTTTTTAAAAAAAAAAATTCCATTACATAGTAATTTGAAATGAATATTTGCTAAGAAGTATAAATTTTTTATATAATCAAGAAATTTTTTTATCAACTTTACATACTTAGACACTTCAAATACTTTTTGCTATCATGGTGTTCTTAGACTCGATATTGATTTGTCATAAATATGAAAAATTCTTTTCTAATAATAATATAAAGTAAAAAAAATTACCCCTTATTTTTTTTCACATAAAAAAATAACCACAAACTTTAAAATAATTAAAACTAAAAAGCAGTATTTCATTATATTACTATTCGTATCGCCATTTATTGACTGTAATATGAACTACATGGAAATTTTTTTTTTACGGAATGCTTTTAAAATTTTTTCTTTTCTTTCTTATCCATATGGAAGCGTATCACATGTAAAACTTATTTTATTATTGAGATGTTTCATTGTAATGTACAATATAATTTAAGCAAAAGTATCAAAATTTGCGCAATATTATATTTATGAAGCTTGACTTTTTAAACTGCATTTTCGTCATGTGATGCTTTGGGAATTTAAGCTAGATAACAGTGCTAAGGCGTCAGTTGGAAAAATATGCATTGTATACGATGAAGTATACTGGTAACCATTCGAGTAGTTTGAAGTTGGTTTGTCAAATTCCGTTCAAGAGACACATTAAATGACGAACCGAAGGCTGTATTTCCTTCCAACCTTTTTGAAGGCAATATTGGATCAAATTTCTTGCCAAGAGATATAGCAGAAAGGTTTGAATACGTCATCTATTTACCGCCTCCTAGAGAAATTAAGAAAAGTCAACAGGTTAGGAGTATGGGTGCTCCAGTCTCAGTGAACAGAATAAAGATAGAAGGAATCGCCATAAATCAGATCTCACGAGTAAAATTCGAGCCTTTTTTTTAGACAGGATTATAACAGGAGATGAAAAATGGGTTATTTACGCCAGTATCGTCCACAAAAGACAGTGGCTGGATAGGAATGAACTACTCCTACCAGATATGAAAGCGAATATCCATAGATATTTTGTGTGTGGCAGGATTGTAAAGATATAATTTTCATTACGAGTTATTAAAATCAAATTTAACGATTAATGAATGCAATTGCACACGTTCAACAATTGCTAAGAGTGAAAGATAAATTTTATGAAAAGTGTTGAACATTCTATAATCGCAAAAGCGTCATCCTTTTAATGACACAAGAAAAAATTGAGTTTGGATAGTTTGTTTTCCAATACCTACCTTACTTCCTGGAACTTGCCGCGACAGACAATTCTGGAGTGTAAGACTGCCTACTGTAGAAAAATTCATCTATTTCGAGCCTGAATATATATATATAATCAATGCTATGTGTTAAAACATTTCGTATTTTAAATGATCAAAAATATTTTTGCAGTACCAGGTTGCCCTACACCGCTTTGTGAAAACTCATCTTGTCGAATAGGAATTCCAAACGGCCATCGTTGCCCGACTTGTATTTGTATAAGTAAGTCAAATTATTTTTCTCCCTTCTTTTTTTTAAAGAAAAATTCATAGAAAGTATGCATTTTTAATAAAATGTGACATTAATTTTTTCTTTAACATAGTTCTTGAACAAATTGTTGGTTTTTAATTTATTTTCAATCTGAAATTATGAGATCAAAATGCGAGAGAGATACGAGAATGCTTTTTGTTTGAATGAAGTATTAATGCTTCTGTTTATTTTGATTGTATTGTTACAAGTTATTAACTTTAAAACACATAATATATACTCATTCCAAATTTATTTCAAGATGCATCTTACAATTAGTTTAAATATGAAAAATAAGTATTTTGAAAAGAAAAAATACAAAGGTATAAATTTTATTTTTCCCTCCCAATTCTCTATTTTCAGGAAGATTGAAAATTTTTCAATAGAAATATATTGCAGTCAAAAATAGGAATAAAATTTTATTTTAAACAATTTTTAATCTGTTCAAAGTAGTTATGCATATTACAATAGAGAAAAAATATTTTTACTTGATAAAATAATTAATCCAAGCTCAAATTTTTTTAGGAGTCAGTTTAAACTTTTTTTTTTTAATTTGAAAAACACAGTGCTTTTAAAATGCATTAAAAATTGAACTATTTAAAAAGGCCCACATGAATTATTATGGAAAACTGATTTAGATAAGTTTTTATGAGATATAATCACCCAGGTCAATAGCTAATGAAGTATTTATTATGTTACTTATTGTTATGCAACAAACATTAAACAGTTTAACAGATAAAAATATTTTAGTTAACATGACAATAGTATTTTTCTAAATCTGTATCAAATGACATTTTGTACCTAATTTAAAAATATTAATAAGTGTTATTTTTTATTCCTTAGAGAAGAGGCAGCCATGAAGGAAGAATCAGATTTTACTTTCTGTGAAGAATCAAAATATATATTTGGATATATGGGTATCGCATAAAAGATAAATTATGCACGTTATTCCATTATGGAATAAAAATTTTAAAGGTGATTCCCCCCCCCCCTTATTTTTGCAATCTTTAAACATACATCAAAATTGTTAAAAATTAGTACTCTTCATAGCAAAATGTACACAAGCTAAAATTAAGTTTATAACTATATCTTATTTAAAAATAAACAAATTTTGTAATATTCTTTGTTGTGTAGATTATTGTAAAGTCAATTTCTATAAAATATTCACATTGAACATTATGAAAAATCCATTTAATATTAACCAGACAAAATAAGGGGGGGGGGGGAATAAATTTAAATAAGTTATATAGTTATCAGTTTTATTCATTTCAAATCTAATACTGCAATTGGATATCAAATTAATATATGATAGATTAGAAATATAAAATTAATTTCATTTAAATACACAAAGTAAACTTTATAAATTTTTTAATTAATTTCTATTTATGATGTAATCTAATAATTGAATAAAGGTGTGCACACAATATATTTCACCATTCCTTCTGAAAATGATTAATGAGAAATATAGAAAAGAAACTAATTAAAAAAATTCTTAAGAAATTATTTTATATAGTATTTGGTTAAATATATAATACAGAATTTTCTTTTACTCTCAATGTATTTTCTTTTAATTTATATATAAAAAAATATTAGTAACAACATAACCTTTCAACTCCTGTGTATGCTTTCTATAAATTAGTCAATTGGACTTCAGTAATAATTCTTGGGTCGACTATAATTTCACAGCTGCTTTAATTAAATATTACAAATGACATTAATGGGATTTAATATGCAAAATATTTTACAAAATTTACAGTTTGAGAAAGTGGTGATGAATTGTACAATACAGGTCTCTAGGACACATGTTTATATTCACAAAACATGTTAATGTTAACAAACTTATTTAAGGTTATGTCTGTGTTTCAGTTTTTTTAAAAAAATCATTTTCTATACAATTGATTCCATTATAAAATATTTTTGGTATCTGCTACAAAAGTTTAATGAATTTAGTTAAAAATGTACATTCGCCAAATCTTTAATGTTAGATTTCATCAGATTGATTTTTTAAAAAAAGAAACAAACTTATGTAAACTTTGCAAGAATATCGTGGGAAAAGTTTTCAATACACTTTTAGAATTATATATAAATATAATAAAAATACTCCTCGCACTCCAAACTTTCTTCATTAATAATTTGATTAAACATTCAAGAACTGATATAAAAATTTGACTGAAACATGGTTTATACTTCTAAATTAAATGTGTAAATGTTTTCAAAATAATGCACAACTCAAAATTGTAGGTATGTCTTGTATTAGTATTCAAGGAACTTAATTTATTTTAGAAATTTTGTTTACAATTCATTACCATACTCAACACAAAAACCAACAAACATTTAACATCAAGCATTAATTGTAACAATCAATATATTTAATCTTTAATTTATGTAAACATGATTCAAATATAAAATATAAGGCACACAGCTCATGACATAGTTACATATAACTTTTGTATTTGATGATACATTTTCAACACTATTATATTTCTGCAATTTATTTAAATCTATAATATAATTGTCAATGATATAGCCTTTAAAAATGTTTATAATTAGTGTGCTTAAAAAAAGGTTTGGCAATTCATCAAAAAAAAAAAAAAAAAAAAAAAAAACCACAATACAAGAACAAAATAAAGCAAAATGTTCTTTTTAACATTACAATCAGTAATCTCTACAATTTACAATGCTAACATTACATAATGGATAACTCATACTTTTGCCATGAAGTAAGTGAAACAATTTTTTTTAAAAAATTATTGATTTTTTTAGTCTTAAGGATACAAGAAAATTATGAATTTTTGCAAAAAAAAAAAAAAAAACCCTTTAACACTGCTTTATTGAAAGAAAAAAAAATTCAGTCTAAATAAGTTCAAATTGAATAATGTGAAGTCGAAGAGTAATTTAAATTTCAATTTTGTTCATTAAAAATTACTTTCCATTCTGTTACAACAATTTTTGTCGCCAGAAATAAAAAAATAAGTTAAGTGTCTCAATTTACATAAAAAAAACCCTTAATATTCTGTGTTTCAAAACTTAATTCATTCAAAATCTGAGATTACTGATTTACATACAATATGAACAAAAAAAAAAAAATTATTTAACTTGGCACTGGATAAAATATACAATATATGCAAACATTTATACTACACTATACAACCATTAATACTGTAACTCATAACATGACTGATTTTGGCAAAATTAAAACAGTAATACATGAACACATAACACTAAGAAATTCTAAAGAGGCTAATTTAATGCCTCTTTCTACATATGCAGTCCTAAAACTATCAAGACTGAAAACTATCACAGACTTATAATAAAGAATATGAATTCCAACACTAAATTATTCTAAATTACTATGATTATCAATATAATTGGCAAAAGTGATATATTCAGCAATGATTCAAACAATTGTGATGATTAATTTTTATAGAAAATATTAATCAAGAACCTTGTATTATTGATATTTATACAATATTTTGTACACTATATACCCAACAATTCACAAAAATAACAAAATGGATTCAATTACATTTTCATACAATAGAAAACTTACAGTCTATACCAGTCATAGTATTCAATCATTTCACTGATATGTAACCTCTTTGATATATATTTTCAGAAATTTGCATATTTATACTAATCTGTAATTTTTATACTATATATATAACAGTTCCATCTAAGCAGTATGATGAATATTATGTGTCTGGATCTTCCTCCTTGATCATAAAATAAATAAATTTGATCAAGGTTGTTTATTAGAAGTATTTAAAAAAATTTGATACTAAAATTTCTAAAACAAAATGCATAATTTTTTTTGAAGAGCTACAACTAGTCTAAAATGACTATTATGTTTAGAAACTTTGTATATTCATATATATTTCCCCTTACTTATTTAATTTACAGATTAATAGTAACAGTATTGATTTCTTTGGATATAAAAATAACAAATTGCTTTCTTTTTTTTTATACAATATTTTAATAACAGTATACTTTGAATTATATGGAAGGTCATCCTTTTATATAAATACTTCAATTCAACTTTAGCACACAAAAAATATATTCAATAAAATTGTACGCATTACGATGTAAAATCACATGGAATTAAGTATACATTAAAATAACAGTGTCTGACACTGATATTAGAATAGTAGTTTATGACTTAGAGCTAATAACTATACAGATGTATAATTACAGTTCGTTTGTACAAATTCAGTGAACACTTTCATATTTTTGCAGCTCAAGAGAAAATGCATTTTAATTATTTTATAGACCTTTTATAGAAAATATTTCTTAAGACATTCACAATCTTATTTATATGGAGTATTTTGGCAAATTGTATGAATATGCTTTCACATACAAGCAAAATATTCTTTAGAGCACGTAGTTAACAATACTTTGTAATGTACATGTAATGAGTAACATGTGTATAAAATAGACAAATATATTTAAATTTAGTTCAATCTAGCACTTTCCTTTTTACATTGCAGCAGCAAGCTAAGATAGTTAAGAAAATAGATTATTTTTTCATACATGCACATTATTTTCAAATCCTTACAACTGATTGAAATATATTTTTATAAGACTAACAGGTTGATAATATAGAAAAATTACTTTTCTATATTCACACATTAAAAATGGCATATTCAAATACTTAGAAATTGTTAACTCAGTTGAGTTATTACAAAAACTAAATTGTACCATATACAAATTTTTAAAAAAATTATATCCTGAAAATTCCCAAAGTGAATTTTATAAATCAAAATCTAATAAAACAAAATAAAATTAAAAGAATTAAAAAGATCAATTAAATTTATTTCAATATAAAAACTCTTTATCATTAAAACAGAGTTCAGGTTAAAAGCATTTTGTAGAAATTAAGATATTTCTTCCAAAACTATGATTTATAAGCATTAGAAAATATTTATAAAGCTTTACTCAAGCGTTTAAAATAAACAGGAATAAGAAAAATAAATATCAATGTTTAGTGAAAAACAAATATTTTGAGCAGTTCTATATAACCATAAAATAAAAACAATACACAACTATAAAAATAAACCCAACGACTGGAAAAAATTAAGAACACTTCAGTTTGTAATTAAGTCAAACTTTGATCTTCATTTTCTGTTAGAAAAAAAAAATGTATATATTTTAACATAAAATAAGTAGACAAATCACCAAGATTTTAAACATTTAAAAACATCCAAGGTAAATAAAAGCATTTTTACACGAATTCTGACACAACTACACATTGGAATGTATTAGTAAACACATAAAATATGATCTTAAAATATTTCCAATGTGAAATAAAAATAAACTTCCTTAAAATACAGAATGAAACTTCCAAGTAAATTATTGCTTTGCTGTCAAAATGAAGACTGAAATAAAAGACAGCAATAAACTGGAAGACAAATAGTTGCTTTATTTGGCCTGACCTGTTTTCCTAACTTTTCTCCTTCGAGCAAGATCAGATGCTTCAACAGGTAAAAGTTTGGGAGAACGAGGTGAAATATTCATTGCCTGAAATGTGATATTGACTGCAACCTGTACAAACAAACATAATGAATACATTAGCAATAAACATAGAAGTTAAATTTACAACTTGAAATGTTAAACCTTTTAAAACCTGTTATGATTTTCCTTTTGTAATTCCTGATGCCATTTAACTCCAATTTTAATTACATATAAAAATATGTGTAAAACTTTCTATTTATTTAAGAAGTAAACTATTTTTAGAGAGAAATGTTACAATTCAAAAGTAAAATGCTTTAATAATCCTAATAATTCCCCCCCTTCCAGATTGCTTTTTTTTCCCCTTGAAGATATGCATTATCTACAAAATATGGAAAAGAATAATCTTGCAATCATTCTTTTCATAAAACTATCTGGGGAAAAAAAAAGTAATGTAATTTTCAGAGGTAAAGATTCAGCCCTGAAACTTTTTAATAGTAATTAAAATTTTAAGGTGCTCAAAGTGGATGATCATATAAAATTTATACAAGCAATATTCTCATAAGCTACATTTTACATATTAATATGCATTTTTTCCAAAACAAACTTTTAGGAAATTTTTTAATTTGATTATCTAAAAAAGTGTTTAAGATTTAAGCAACATATTTAGAATAAAAAGGATGTTTAAACAAAAAAAAAAAAAAAAAGTAAAAAAAAAAAAATTAGAAATTACATAAGGGAGAAAAAGTTTTTTTTATATCTACCTTAACAGCATGCATGTCTTCAAGCTTTAATCTTGTATCAGGTAGAAAATACCTAGCACGTATAAAATCATGGTTGAGAACATCTGCAGCACTATACCTGTTTTTAGGATTAAGATCTAGCATTTTTCTAACCAGGTCCTGTAGGAGAAAAATAAACATTATCTAAACATGTTGAATTAAAAAGCATGCAACTTTAACAGTTTCTCCCAGATGGTATGATATAATACTAGAAATAAGCATTTTAATCCAACTTATGACGTGAAGCACAGTTAATGAAATTAGTTATTTTTCAATGTATTAAAAAAGTAAAATTATCAATATATACTTAATAAAAATTAATAAATAAACTATTTGGGAAAAACTATTTAAATAAAATTAAAAGAATTAAGATGCGGAAGTATATTAATAATAGAGTAAAATCAAATTTAAAATATAATGGGAAAATTTAAACAAAACAAAACTAAAATATAATTATAAAAATAGAAATTTCTCATTAAAACTAAAGATATTTAAGAATAAAGCTATAGAGATACACTAAAAACATAAGAAAAAGTAAATTAAATTCGCAAGTAAAGAAAAAAAAATGAGGAAAAAAAATTAAAAATAATGCAACAGAGCTGTCACAAGCTATGGACTGCGATATAATAATTACACATGTATTGTTGAATTCAAACTATTCTACTCAAGTACTACTTAAAAATTACAAGAAGGTAACTGCTAAAAATTTAGAAGAACAAGATAAAACCTAATAACAGAAAGAGAAATACCAAAAAAAAAAAAAAAAAAAAAAAGGACAATTTTAGCTATTCATTTAAAGATATAAACTACAGAAATCAAAAACCTGAAAAGAACTAAAATATATACATAATAAAATTTATTCTGCATATTAATGGACCCTTATCTACTAAATGTTGTAAATTGTAGCTGTTAATGTTGATTTGTTTGGTTTCAGGAAGCTGTAAATTGAAGTAACCCCACAGCATGGCTAGCAGTGTGATAAGTTCTTTCATTTCGAAGGTTACAGTGTTTGGAAAATCCAAGATGAAATGATGGCTATTTATGAAAATTATAGTACATCATATGACACTGTTGTGAAGTAGAAGGTGCAGGTTTTTTGGTGAAAGAGCCAAATGTGGCTATGCTGTGCCAAACAAGTTTTAACTGTGGTCGAGAAGTAAAAAAAATTGAAGATTTGAAAAATTGAAAGAGGAAAAAAAAAAAAAAGATTGATTGACAAGGAGAGTCGAAAATAGAGAAGGATTGCTAGGGTAACATGTATGAGATGCCTGACAGCAAGATCATATCCTCTGGAGAATACCAGAGAGTTGAAATAGATGTCTCACCTCAAGCACTGCTGGATAATTTGGTATTAAGGGCCATTCTGTCAATAAAGACTTCCTGCTTTGTTCCATAATGTATGTCTACAATTTATTTTCGGCTACTATGCTTTCAACCTTTATTACATTGTTCCTCTGTAATGCAAATTTCATGTCACTCAGTTGATTTATTTTGTAACTACAGCACTATATGAAAAGTTGCTTAAGTTTTGCATACCAGCGTTATACTTACATACATTTACATATATGCTGAGACGATTGGGGAGTCGAGGAAGCACCCCTCCCCTTTCTGAAAAAGAATTAAATCTGAATTCCACTTTATTTGCCATTAACTAGGATTTATAAAAATCCTTTGCTGTCTTATCACCTATAATTTCTTTCACCTTTCTTTCTCACCATTTCTTTGATTTCTCCCTATATCAATAAATTTAATAACAAATATGCACAAAATGCCATGCATTGAACCACGTCTATTAAATTCACAAGTGGGTGGCTAATCTGAAAGAAAAATTATTTGAGGAATTCAATAATATTTACTGTACCTGACAATGTTTGCCATTGATGAAACAAATATCAACTTGAATGCAAGGGGAAGTCTATGTTAGGCAGAAACACTTAATAATGTTTTCAATCAGGAAGACTAAATTCATAAGAAGCTTATTTTACATTGTATACCTTACATTTTATAATGCAATTATATTGTTTTTAACACCAGGAAAAAACATTCAAAAGAAAAAGACATTTTTCTACCAACTATGCATAACGCCATCTTGAATCATCAATTTAGCTTTAGTATGGATCGGAAGTTTAGTATCGCTGGATCTTGAAAGGAGCAAATATTTAGAGTAGTAGCTGGAAAGTGCATTTATTCTATGAAAAATTGATATTATAGGAGAAAGTTATATAATTTTAACTTGCAAAAGACTTATCCATTGTATATTGGCAATTGTTTCAAACTTAATCCACTGTTTCAGTTCTTTTATGAGGAGCTAGGCTAGAAGTTGGGAAACCAGTCAGAATGCAGATAGTTAGGTTTTAGTACGATTTTCTTTCATCTTGACTTATTTTGATGTAAGCATGCATCATAACAGCCAACTCCTTGTGACAATTTTTGGATCACAACTTGTAAGAAGAACCATCAATTTGGAAAAGGAACTTTTTCAAATATGTCGTGTTTTGTGTCAAATTTTCTTATTCCAGCAAAAAATACACATTATAGCATAAATGCAATAGATAAATATCTACCTAATGGGTAAAGATAATTAAAGGAATTTTGCAACATTTAAAACATTCCTACATTCATTTTTAAAATGTAAGATTATTTTTCTTCTGCAAAGAAAGCACTACAGTTAATATTTAAATTAGGGTAGGAAATCTTTTTAGATGAAAAAACAAACAAACATATTATTTTGCTTAGCTAAAAATTATTACACATCACTTTTAACTGTTAAGATATTTCATTGAAATTACTTCAGAATATATCAGTTATCATATATACCTTGGCTCTTTCTGATATGTGTCTCCATATTTCAGTAGACATATTTATTTTCCCCATTTCCAATCGTTCTAAAATCTTCTCAATATCATCATCTGGTCCAGTTGCAAAAGGTGAATACCTAAAATAGGCAATATCATCCAATGAAAATAAATTTATAATTTATTTTGCCAACATTAAATATTAGTGATTGAAATAAGAAAAATATATTTCAATTTATGATTCAAAATATTTCATGAAACATTTAAAAAGCTAATATAATGCAGGCTAAAAATAGTACAGACTTTTTAATATACATTAAAGTTCATTACAGTTTGATAATAAATAATGTTAACAAGTAATTCTATTCTGATGATTAATGTGTTCACCACTAAGTACACAGAATGGAAATATAAAATAAAACATGGAATATACGACTCAAATATGGATTACCCCCCACTTCATAGATGAGGGGGGGAAAAAAGTTCAGTAAACGAAAATCACAACAAAATTAAAATAGTTCATTTCCATAAATGTAAAAAGATTAACATAACTGTTTCATAATATATTCATTTTCAGTAATGTTTGGTTAATATAATGATGAAAAATACATTTGTTTTAATTATAAGTTACATAAGTGTTCCCTTTGTTAAATTCAAGTAGGCATAAAAAAAATCCATTCATAATAACAATCAGGAATACAATAAAAACTGAATCAATATTTCATTTCAGAAAATATAGTTATATTCCTTAAATTAATTTCCATACATTAAAACACTCTTAATGATAATTTAAAATAAAGTGAATTAAAACTTACCCTGTAAGCAATGTGCACAATAATACACCCAAACTCCAAATGTCACAAGCTTCATCATAACCTTGTTTTTTCAAAACTTCAGGGGCAGCAAAATGTGCAGTATAACATGGTGTCATTAACAAGCCATTTTCTGCTTTCATTTGTTTAGCAAATCCAAAATCACAAATGCGCAATGTCTGAGGATCACAAGCCGAACCAGAATATAATATGTTTGATGGTTTTAAATCACGATGGACAACCTAAAAATTCACATTAATGTAACTGGTAATAAACAACTATATCATTCATAAATAAAATACATAATAATTTTTTTTTTTCAACTACAAAAACAAATATAAATGAACTAAATATTTTTTAATTGTTACCTTAAATTGCTTAAATTAGTCACATTCATCTAGAAGAAAAACAGATCAAAGTCTAATTAAGTTGACATTTATCAAGCAACATAGTAACAAATTACAAAAATATGCCGCAAAAACATGTCCAGTTGCTTTTTGATAAAATCAAGAAAAAAGAAATTAATGTTAATTTTAATTTCTACCATTTTATTTGATACTGTAGCATAGGCTATAGATAATCACCGACAATACAATATCCGATTGGTATTGTAGCGTAGGCTATAATAAAGACTTTTGCATTGAACTCCCGCTATAGTTCTCAACTTCCCATTCAAAGTCATAATAATAAGTTTGTTGCTTAAAAGCAATAAACGAGCCAAAGCTGGGGTCATCGGCTTGGGTCAGCCACATTCATGAACACCCGACTCTGTTACACAGGAGCGATCAAGTTGAATCCTCTTTGTAAGGTATTGACAATGATATAAATGACATGATATAAATGTGAATTTAGGGCCTGGCCATGTGACAGCCAACATCTGTGTGCACATGGGTTAAACTGACATTGGTTGATAAGAGCGAATGGAGTTGCAGGGGACAAAATCGAAGTTTGTCTTTGATTGGGTGGTTCATTCAAAAATAAAAATAAATGAAAGGAAGGCAGAAAATAGCCCTACCCGAGGATTCAAAAAGGGAAGAAAAGGAGATTCCTGCTGGAGAACGAGAGAGGCGGTTCTAGCTAGAAGTTGGAGGCTATATCCTGCTCTTGCGATTTTAGAACAAAAACTGAACTGCATTTGATATTAAGCTATTTGCAGTATTTTAACTATATGTGTTTGGACTTACGCCGTGTAGTTATATGTGTTTGGATTTTGTGCAAATAGAAACCAGGTCAAAATGTCTAACTAGAATATAATTCATAGATTTGTAAAATAAAGAATTATTTTTACTTTAGCTGTGTGATCCCTTCATGTTACTACTTCATTCTACACATTCTGGGGTTACAATGTTACAATATCCATATGCCATCTACTATATGATAAAAATATGTTACATGGATTTTAAAATTACTTCAACTCCACATTAGTTAATTAAACTAACTAAAAACAAACTAACAAAGTTAACTAAAGAGTCTAAATCTTTTCAATAAATTAAAAGATAGATCATATGATTGTTTTTCTATTCTGTTTTTTTTATAAATAAATTTCATAATCTTAATTGAATAACAATGAGTAAAATAGTCACCAAGAAAAGATTTACTGAGCAATTTGTAAAATTAATTTTTAAGATATGCAATTCCAATTATTAAAATTTTGATTTTCCAGAATACCATAACCAAAACAACATCTATAAATCACAGATAGTGCAAATTATTTTTCAATTAAACTTTATATATATATGTGAAGCACCCAGCTCAAAAACCAGTAACTTTTTTTAAATGATATAGTGAAAACATTTTGACTTTACATGAGACCATTCCATCTGTGTGTGGTTATCTTTTCATCTGCACATTTTATTTTTCCGATTCTTTACATCCTGACCTACCATTTCAAATGTAAGATTATATTCTTCAGACTTTAAAGCTATTTTATAAAATTTCTGAAACTGTATTACTTGTGAATTATTGGCTAAATATTTTATCAAACAGTACCATTTTCCACATCTTATATAACAGACTATGAAGGTTTTTAGACAAAAAAATAAACATTGTTTCAGTTTCACGAGATAGTTTCTAAATAGCTATTTAAAGCAACTCGGACACAACTTTTTATTGAAGGTATCTTTCAGTTGAGTAGCTCAATCAGACTGAAATTTAAGTTAAAAATAAAACTGATTCCAAAAGCAGAAGATATATCAATGTTAAGGAATTAATCATTTTCAAAAACACATAAAAGGGGTTATCTTGAAGCTGGTTTGAGAGACTGCAACATAAAATATTTCATTAACTTCGCAAAACACATCATTTAAAGAAATTTAATCAACATAACAATAGTTTCTTAAAGCCTGGATATTCTGTGAAAAAATTTTAATTAAAAGAAATAAGTTTCATCAAAACAGCTAAAATACTAAATTAAATACTAAATATTGATGATAAGACTTAATAAGACTGCAGATAAAATTCTGTATGGCAAACCTTTCCTTTTTAAAAACTACTCATGCAAGAAAAAAGATTTTTTTTTATTAATGAAGGTAACAAAAGTACATCTTGATATATCTGTCGGGGAGAACGAATTTTTTCTCTAACACATTAAGTTTTTTCCCATTTCCATGATTTCAAAATTATTTTTGAGAACAATACTTCTTTACTCTCTCTCTCTCTCTATATATATGTATATAAATATTTTTTTAAATAAATATTCTAAAGATTTTTATTTAAAAATATATCTGCAAACATCATTTGCAAATTTTTATTCATATTCTTCAAAAAGGTTTTTAAACTGATACTTTAAAATATTGCCTTTCATACACTTTGTATTTTCTTTAAGAATATAATGAAAAGAACACAGTATTCAAAATTTAAAAATTTCTCGCAAAATTAAAATGGAATCAACAGAAAACTAAAAATGAAGCTTAAAATAAAATTCTTACCCCATTTCCATGTAAATATTTTACAGTACTAGTTATAACTTCAAGAATAGCACTAGCTTCTCTTTCAGAAAAAGATTCATACTTTTGTATTCTGTCCAACAATTCACCTCCTTGCAACAATTCCATTACTAAATAGACATAGTCATCATCTTGAAATGCCTAAATGATTTAACATAAAATGGAGCAAATATGCAGCTTAATGAACAGTTTACTAAAACAATGAAAGTTCAATACACAGTTTTATCAACAATATAAACAAGGCTATCAGAACTGAAGATAAAAATTCAACCAAGTCTAACAAATAATACACAAAAACATTCCATATTATTTCTAATTCTTTGACATACTAGACAAGTTAGCTTTGAAATCATTTTAATTACTTATAGAATTTTGAAATAGATAATATAATACATCTCGGCAAAATCAAAGGAAAATTTCCAGGGAAACTTAAAATAATGAATAGAAAAAATATGATGAATTAGCAACATGGTCATGGTCAAATATCAGTATTTAAAAATTCATACTCTAAGAATCATACTTGGGAGTTCAAATTTGTTTCTATCTTATAAGATAGAATTCATTAGATAATCACAAGGCAAGATTGAGATTTAAATCTTCACAATATGAATCTTGAATGTGTTATTTCTATATTATCTATTCACACACAATAAAACCCTCAAAATAGTTTTTTTAAAATTATAACTGCAGCTATATTTCAGATAAAGCTCAACAATGACAGAAAATTTAAAATCAAAAAGATAATTATGGTCTACTAGCACTAACTTACAATAAGCAAAAAAAAAAAAAAAAAAAGTAACTCGATATACAGGATGTTTGAGGGGAAAAATTACTTCCCTAAAGACTTTATACTACTTTGATGTTATTCTTTACAAAAGAATTTGCAAAGTATAAAGATAGAAAACTGAACTTAAATCTTAACTGCTCAGATAGAAGTCAAAATTATAATTCTTAAATGAGATTTAGAAAGGAAATTTTTTAATTTTAAGCAATTCTGAAGTTATTTTGAAAAAAATAGCCCAAATTCCCTTTCAATAAAAATAACCAGAATAAATATGAAGATGGAAGTAATACTTATATACACATACATACGTTAATAAAATGAAGAAAAAAAAATTATATGAATTTAAATGCTTAATTTGAATAAATTTTTAAACATAATTCTCATAAAAAGCCTATAAAAATGAAATATCTAACAAACTAATGGTTTGAGTTTCTTTTAATTAACTAAATTACAGCATAGAAAATTTTAAAAAAAGTTAAGCCAAAAGTACTTACTTCATATAAAGTAACAATATTTGGATGTTTTCCATGCCTGGAAAGTATTTCAATTTCTTCTGAGCAATCATGTAAACCTGTTTTTAATATCTAGAGGAAATATGGGGAAAAATTTATAAAAATAAAAATTCTGGTATTTATAATAAGAGAATATATGCATTTCTAGTACATAGAAAAAATGTATAAATTGAATTTTCTAGGGACTGGAACATACAAAGCAGCATACAAAATTAGAAATGATCCGTAAACCAAATATGCACTTCATTTTCTTGTAGATATTTGAGACAATGCATAATTAAAAAACATTGAAAAAACACTTATAATATATGTACACACACACATATATATATAAGTGGAAAGAGAGAGAAATTTACAGCTTTCTCATAAGATGTGTGTTTGTGTGTCAAATCATGTTTTACTGCTTTTTGCAAAGGTAAAAAGAAAAAGCCTTTTCAATTCTAACTAGATCAATTCAATATACTAAAAAATATACAAGCAGAAAATGATTTGCATTATCAGATGAAAGGTGAGTGACATTCAAATTGAAAAGAGCCCAATGTAGTTATACTGCACCAAACAAAGTAGCTTAACATTTCATAGAGAAGATATAGCTAGGGTGTCTTAGAGGCATATCACCTATGTTTACCAAAGACAATAAACTCTATGCCAAAGAAAAATATCATGATATACCTCAGGGTCACGATTCCTGTACCTTAAAGAAGGTGAGTAGTTTAGCAGGTGGAATCCATTCGAGTTATACAGAGGGGCAAAGAGCTTTTGCTGCAGTCTTTGTTTTCCTTTAGTTTTTCTTTGTGGTGGGTAGGTGGGGTAACAATAGGGAAAATGATGGGTTTGAATTGGCTTGCTCTTGTTCGGCATGGGTTACTTGAGATGAATCAAGGTTTGTATGAGCAGATAAAGTTTATCTGCATCTGTTGGGGCTTTTGCAATCTGTACTAAAGCATTAAGATGGGTATTCATTAAGGAATCTGTTTGCTTCCTTGAAACCATCTATAACATCAGTACTTAGTTTGAGGTCAGGACTTAGACTGGCACACAAAAGTACTTACAACATGGCACTACAAAAAATCTAAATAATCTAAGGTACCACATTCATAATGTTGTCAACTCAATCTAATCATCCTCTATTTTATAAACTCAATCCATTTTTTTTAATTTAAAATTTTATCAAAATTTTTTAAATCAATTTTAGAATCTTAATTCAATAAAAAGAGAAATTAGAATAATATTTGCTCTTTTAAATGTTTTTTTGCAAAACAAACCTTCAAAATTTAACAACTTGAAGCAATTGGAGAAAACTTCAGAAAACTGAGAATGCAGACAAAGGAGGATTTGGATAAATGAATGCAGACAGTCTAACATTTAAAACACACACATGTCCTCATTTAGAGCTCATGTGTATGGAAAGATTACAAATAGAGTTAAAGCTAGCTTAAATTCAAAATATTAACATAACTACAAAAATGAAAATGAAGAAATTAAATACTAATAATCAGTACCTCATATTTTTTTTCCTGAAATGTATTTGAATATTTACAATAGAAATGCCCAAGAAAAGCAAAAATTCCTATATAATGGATGAAAAAGAATTCAATGACATATAATATATAAAAGACTAATCTGAGGAGTATTTAAGTAAAAGAGAATGAGAACTATGACCGAGGTCTGTTTCCAAAATTTTAAGTTCTCAATCAAATGAAACATATATACAATTTACTTAGTGATTAACTATAAACAAGAAGTATTATTTAAAATTAAGAAATGTATCCAGTTCAAAAACCTGAATAGATTGTGTGTCAATGTTGCACTTAACACAAGCAAACACAAAGGCTATAGGAGAATGAACCTGATACTTTTCAACCTCGATAAAGTGACGAGAACGACACCTCAGCTCTAACACTCTTAACTTCCATACCATACCAATGGGAGAACTTTGGGCCCAACAGATTTAAGATAGGTAGCCTTTGACATATTAAACATGCATCTGCCCTGGCTACACTGTGGGGATTTTAGTGGCATCAAGGCCCGAATCCACAATTCGACAAAAACTGCCAGCAGTGAGCCATGACCACTAGGCTAAAATGGCCATGTCAAGAGACAAGGATGACACCTGCGAGCTGGGAATTCTCCCTACAAACTTCCACATCACGCCAATGGGAGGGCTTGGAACTTTGACATATTTAATGCAGATGCATCAGAATTTATATATGATGCAGTAAATTACTACATAACCAACATTACAATTAGAGAAACAATGGCTACATGAGTCATGCATAAATACTGCTATTTAAACCTTAAATATAAAAGATATGGATTTAGATAACCTTTCACAAATTAGAACTACAACAGAATTATCCTGTTTTCCAAAAAAGACAACAATTATCTTGATTAAGATATCCCTTTAAATAATATTAGAAAATTAATTTAATTAGTTCAGTTTTTATTAAAGTGGCAAGAAGAACACGAGGGCTATTGGCGACGGACCTCGTAATTTTGAACCACGGTCAAGTGACGAGGACGACACTTGAGCTGGCACCCCCTCTCCTAACATCCATACTACGCCAACGAGAGGACTTTGGGTTCCGACAGATTTAAAGTGCATCAACCCCGGCTACACTGAGGGTCTTTAGCAGCCAAGCATCAAACCCGCGACTGAACAAAAACCATCGCTACTGCGGCCACGAAAATTAATTTAAAGTGAACTTAAAAATAAAGTGAAATTAAAATTTTACTTTTTTTTATTAGAGTTCCATTAGAGTTAATAAAGTTCAATGAAATAAATTTTAATAAGGTATCAAAAGGCTAGAAAAGAGTGGTTTCCTTTCTACAAAAAGTCCAGCAGTCAATCATTTTATTGATAAAGAAGTTCCCTATATTCCTGCCAGTCAAGCGTAAATTAATTTATTTAATTATTGAACATCATCAGAAATATTTACTTCAGAATCTAAAGCAGCATTATATCATTAGACAAAAATTTTGATAATTCCTGCCAAAATGCAACTTGCGAGTATGTTGTGCTTTTTGAAAATAACAAATAACTTGTGAACAAATTATAGGCAATTTATCATGAAATGGCTATTTCCCTTTAATTGTACAGATGTATAATTGTACAGATGTTGGTCTATTTTGACAAAAAACCAACATCAATTCAAAGAAGTTGATCAAAGATTGTTATTTTATTGACCTGCTCTTTAAGAAATTCATTTATAATTAGATAAACAACTAACATCCCAAGTATTTATATTATACTTCAAAAGTTAAAGGAAAATTATCTAATTTGTTTCCTGATAATGCTGAAAATTTAACAGGCAATAATACTGAGCATAAAAAGTTGAATAACGTTAGTTAATAGACAAAATAAATTATCTACATATCTGGTTGATAATACTACAAGTCTGAAGTTTTCTACCAAGAGGATTATGCAAAGTTGGTGTGCAAAAGGTAAAAGAACTTTACTCCAACTGATTGGCAAAAGGATCAAACAAACTTTGCAACAAACTATTTATTTTAACAACAGCTTGCAGCTATAGTGTGGAGAACAAGTACACTAAATGGAGTATCACGCCAAACCTTTTCAAACCTTGTTCTTGTTTCAAACAGAACAAGGAAGTTGCCAACACGTTACAGATAAATACCAAACAGAAACTGAACATAATATATAAATGAAACATCCAAAATGACAGTTAGTAATGAAAATACAATTGATTTAAATATAAGATAAATATAGATAGATAGCATTGTCATATCACACACCAACACTATTATTTTATGTAAAATACATATCAATGAAATAAAAGATATTTAATATAAACATAAGTGAAATGCAGATAATAATACAAATTGGTCCAAACACCACCTATTCATAATTTTCACTAGAAATTCAGCACAATTTTCTCAAAACTTACAAGAATTTGATATTTTTCATCTGAACAAAATCAACAGATGGCAGCACTGCAGAATTATGATTGATTTTTTAAAAGTTTTTAGAAGCTTGCAATTAATAATTAGTAATCAACACCTTATAAAGGATTAAGTATCACCTTAAATATTCAGTTCATGAAGATTTTCAAATGAAAAGAATCCCAAATGGAACAGTATTGGATTCACACCCACTTACTACTGCAACTTTAGATGTATATGATTTCATAATCTGAAATTATAGCAAGAGAATGTAAATCTGTCATCAGACCATTTTTTTAAATGAATGTGTCCAATTACTATAATCGTATAAAGCAAAAACTAAGGCACAATTAATTCATGCAAAAAGCAGTAATTAAAACTGTAAAGAGCTATAAAAATGATTAAATCATTTGAAAACAAATATCTGTATGAATTTGAAGTAAAGAAATATTAAACTTAAAAGACATGGTTGTAATAAGAGTAAATAACAATGAAATAGATAACACCATTTCTAATGAGTGGCTACAAAGAAAACAGATGTTTTCCCTAATGAAGATGATAAAAACTGGAAATTTAAACAATAAAACGAATTATGGATAATTAAAGACCAATTACAAAACTCAATAAAATTTGTGTTCCAGTAATAAAAATGAATATTTAATGAGGTCTCTATTTCAATACTTAGTATGTATGCTAATTGTATTTTTCAAAATAAAATATATGGTAATCTTTCTAAGTATTGTTGACTTTCGTCATTTAGACAATTTTTTTTTTTAATGATAATTTCAGTTTTGAGTTGGTGATAGTAGAGAGCGCAAGAGCTAATTCAGGATCTCCCGAACCAAACATTTGTTTAAAAAAAAAAACACAGATTTTTTTAAAAACTACTTGAAAATAAAATGATGTATGAAATAAAGGAAAAAAAAAACAAAAGAGAAATTTAAAATATTAGATGGGATGTAAAATGCTAATTTTAAATTAAGAAAATCAAATACTTTTTGGAAGGGGTTCCCTTCCCCCCATATGTCTGACAAGTATGGAACTTAAGAATGAAAATCCAAGACTATGATGAAACACTGGACAGTCAATTAAAATACAATGAATTGTGTATGGTATATGACTGGAAAGAACTCGGGAACACTCTTGACTTCATTTTTCTGAATCTCAAGTCATAGAAAAGTCAACTGGTAATGTTGGTTACTGTCTAGTGTTCTGACTATTATAAACAATTAGTATTTTTGAGTACCTTTAAGTATTTAAGCAAAATTTGAGCATCACACACTAGAAAGCAATTGATGCAAATGCTACTTACTAAAAAGCAATTTAGTGGAATAAAATTTTATTTGTTACAGTTCTAATTTTTTAATACATGAGAATTGTTCCTGAGGAGGAGGAGGAAAGAAATCCAAGTATTGTAATACAGAAAAAGAAAAAAAAAACATTTTTTTTAATTTGGAGTCTTTTATTAACTTTCTACAAAATTTAAAATACCACATTATCAAACGTTTAATGAAAAGTTAAAATAAACTTAGATTAAAAAGAGAGAAAAAAAAAAACATTCAGTATACTAAGATGCAAAACTTCACATAGATTAGCACAAATTAATACATACTTTAACTGCAAATGCTTTTCCTGTAGATATATGGAAACATTTTCTAACTACAGAATAGGATCCAAAGCCCATAACATCTGATACTTTATATTCTTTGTAAAAATTTGTCTTCAAACCAAGATCATTCTGAAAAGAAAGTATCTAAATTAATAAATATGTTATATTCATACGTATAAACATTATGTAATAAACATGTCACTTAACAGATCAATTTGGATGGAAATTAAGAAAATTACAAAAAAACAGATTCAGAACACATAATACACAAAGAAATGAGTAACAAAAAAATATTGAAATAAATCAGCTATCATTAGAAATGGATATCATTAGAAAATAGTATATTTTACATTTCATATATTTTAAAATATTTAACATTTACTTTTATCGCATAAATATGATTTAGTCTGATAACAATTAGTACTTGTGTTTGAAGATAGCCGATGGTTGCAGATGAAATCATTGAAAAACTCAACAGCATTATCCTTGTTAATCAACAAATGAAAGTGTGTTAAGTTGCAAAGGCCACAGGTGTGTTATTGGGAACAGGTTATTTACATAGGTTTGCTATGAAACAATTATCTGGCAGATGAATGCAGCAATTGCTCATGATGACCAATTAGTAAAAACATCTTTAAACTTTGAAACTGTAATTGGAATAATTTAAGCAAGATTCAAAGAACTGTCGCCATCAATGAGATCAGGCTTTATCATTATACACCCAAAACAAGAAAAGTTAAAACAAAGATTTTTTTGGGGGGGATGTAAAGAGCATCATACCCCTGGACTTTTTAGGAAAGAAACTATCACTGAATGATACTACAATGAGTTATTTGAAAACTGCAACAAGAAATTGAAGGCGACATGGCCCCATTTGGTGAAGAAAATGTCATTTAGGACACACCAGCATATTTATTAAGAGTTGTCACCACAAACTGTATGAATAGTATTATGAATAGCTACCACACTCTAATTCATTTGAATTGGCCCCCTAAAATTTCTGGTAGTTCTCAAACATGAAGAGATGGATTATGGAGAAAGAAAAAAAATTAGCTTGAGTGTTAAAGTCATTAACAAAACAAATGTACATTTTGGAGAGGTCCTTAATTCTTATTTTTAGAGGAATTCAATAAATGGCAATGACATTAAGAGAATCCCTAAAAGAAGATTATAAAGAAATAAACTAGTTTTTTTAAAATGATGGCATCTTCATTCCTAATGCAGGTACTTTATGACCCCCCTCCCAAACACCTAATAGCGTTTTATAAACAAACATTTAACAATTGAATTAAGGCATTTATCAGAAAATTCCACCTAATCATTTCTCATTGATAACAAATATATATAAAAAAAAATAGAGTTTTGAATATCAACCCAATTACTTGATAACACAAAAACTAAGAATATTTACAAACATTTATACATCAAAATAATACTAATAAAGTATTGAATGTAACACAATGGTATAGAAATAAAGTACATCAATAACTTAAATGTTTACTCATAAGTGAAATAATTGGTACACAAGCTAATCCAGAACAATACCCACAATAAAGCTTTATCAAAAATAAGGAAATTGGATAACCATAAACAGCAATGCAGTTCAACAAAATAAATAAAACATAGTCAGAAAATTCAAAAAATACCCTTTTTCTTTTCAAGTTCCTTATTACCAACACAGTGAATACAATTTTACAGCACAAAGGTAATTAAAGGATATTTTATCACATCTTTACCAATAGAGAGATTCTATATGTATACATACAATAGTTCAGGATATAATACCTTACTCAAGTCAAAATAAGCAACCTGCATTGAAATTTTAAATATAAAAAATATTACTTAAAAACAAATGCATTCTCACATGTTCATTAACAAATGCTTTTATAAATAAGATCAAATAAAAACATTCTTAAAATCAAGAATATTACCCGAGAGCGAACTATTTTAGATACCGCATCCTCATCGTAAAGATTTGTTGCAATGTAACTAAAACCTCTGAAAGTTTCATGAGCTGTAGCACTGGGAGGAACACCAGGTGAATCTATTGTGCAAAAAAACAAAAAAATGCAAGTTACACATTTTTCCACCCTTTTTGAACATAATACAAGACAAATAGATTTTATTGTAAAATCCTATTAAACTATACTACATACATTTATAAAGTATTTAACACTGATTTAATTAATAGTATTTAAGTTTATATCAATCTTCAATAAGCCAAAATTTTATATTTATACATCAATGAATTATGAGCATAGCAAAAATGTTAAGCACCCAAAATTTACCAATGAAGAGTGAAAACAGGAACCATGTAGTACAATAACAGAATTGAAGAAAAACAAAAAAAAATTGATCATTAGTCATTCCTTTTAAAAAAAAAAACAGCATTACAGATGGTTCAAACTATATAAATATATTCATATAAATTACTTGTTAAATACAAAGGAAAACTATTTTGATAACTATTTACAAAAATATTTTATATTGTTCTCTCTCTCACATTTTCGAATATAACTGTATTAATCAAATCTCCCTCCTGAATTTTGGTTTTGCATTACAAGAGGGGGGGGGGGGGGAGATACAAAGAAAAGAGTTACAATTCTTATTGATCGCAGATGCTAATAGGTGAAATTATGTTCATTTTGCATACTTCTGACTAACTTTTGGCGTTGGAGGCGATAGAAATACAAATGTAAATTACAAGAAATGAAATTTTTACATTGAATTTTTTTTATCAAACAATTAAGTGAAAGAAAGTGAAGTTTGATGGTGCAAAAGCCAAATGTGGCTATGCTGTGCCAAATAAGGTGTAACTGTGATCAAGACATTTGAATGAGTGATAGCTTAGTTTAGTTTAGTTTTTATTAACGTCGCACTAGAAGCAATACGAGGGCTATTGGCGACGGACCTCGTAATTTTGAACCACGGTCAAGTGACGAGGACGACACCTGAGCTGGCAACCCCCTCTCCTAACATCCACACCACGCCAACGGGAGGACTTTGGGTCCTGAACAGATTTAATGTGCATCAGCACCGGCTACACGACGGGTCTTTGGCGGCCAAGGATCGAACCCGCGACTGAACGAAAACCGCTGGCCGCTAGTCCACGACCTTGACCTTTAAGCTACCGCGGCCCGAATGAGCGATAGCATTTGTACCGGTGTAAAGGCCTGATACGGCCGCACATATTCTGCGTCAAACGAAGTAAGTGAGTGAGAGCAAAGCTAGTAAAATGTAAAACTGTTATCTAGACTTGCAAAAATAGGAAAAAGGTAAAATTTTGGTTGAAAGGGAGTGACAAAATTCGAGAATGATCGCTGGAGTATCCCCAGAGTGCTTCTCCCTAGGGTGCCTTGGTGTCATGCCCATATCTACCTAAAGAAGGCAAGCCCTTAGGTCCTCCAATACAATCCCCAAGGACAAGGTGCCCAGCTATACTCCCAGACAATTGGTACCCATTTTACTTACCTCTTACGACATGCATGAACTACACTGGGACTATTCTTTTATGCCTGGTCACCACACAGGTGGTGAGTGAATGTAAAGTTGATTGGCATAAGAGCCAGATGTGGCTATGCTGCACCAAACAAGATTTAACTGTGGTGTGAATTTTTTTTAAAAAAGTAAAATTTTGATTGACAAGGAGGGTCAAAATAGAGAAGGATCGATAGGGTAACCAGGGGATGAGTCACCCACGTTTACCAAAGACGATAAACCCCATAGGAAAGAAAAAGATCACTGGGGTGCCTCGGGGAAATGACACCACACAGGTGGACGTTTGAAAAAAAAAAATGACAAAAGTTTGACAAGGAGGTCAAAAATAGAGAAGAATCGCTAGGGTAGCCCCAGAGTTACATCACCTGTGTTTACCAAGGACAGAAAAAACCATGAGAAAGAAAAAGATCACTAGGGAATCTTGGGGTCATGATGCCTGTACCTACCTAAAGAAGGTAAGCCCCTGAGGTACCCTGATATAATCCCTAGCGGCAAGGCGCCCAGCTATACACCTAGACAATATGACATGCATGAATTATTACTGGTACTATTAATTCACACCCAGTAACTACATGGGTATACCAAACAATTGAGTAAAAACAAATGTCAAAAGTATTATGACATTACTTCAATTGAAAATACCTAGTAATAAATATAGAGATTACCAGAATTTATGATTGTTTGTAAATTCAATATACTACATGCAAATATGATATACATTTTTCTTATCACATATATGCATAATTATTGACAATTTTAAACACTTAGTTGAATAACTTTGAAATGAAACAGAAATATTTATAATTATTAAGAATAATATAATAAATGCTAAATAAAATAGAGACATAAAATTCTATTTTGAATCAGAAAATAAATTAGTACCTTAATGTTATTTCAATAATTTCGAGACTATATCAAAAATTTTAAAATGCCACTTTCTGAAATATTGAAATTTTATTAACTAATAAGATTTTTATAATGTGATATAATTAAAGTAATTTTACCAATATGTTCAATTACTAAAAATCTGTATAATTTGTACATGAAGAAGTTTTTAAGAAAGGATTTCAAGAAAATATTTTTCACAAATATAACAAAAGTTTAGCTGTTAAAAGAAAAAAAAAAAAATTAAGGTATTTTTTGAAATCTGCATGATAAATTATCAAATTATTTAGTTTTATGTTAACATCAGATTAAAAGCTAACTTTAAGCTAAGGGTAATTTGAAACAAAGGCCAATTTAAAGATTTCTACTGCACTTTTAAAGGAAAATTTGACATAAATAAATACTAGACAGAATACAATTTTTTAATGTAGTATCAAATCTAATAATTAAATGGAGAAAAATGCAAAACTTGGTCAATATTAAACATAAATATAGTGTACCTTCAACTTCTCTAGGAATTGTATTTTCAAGCAAATAATGAGGAACAGTTGGTATAAAAGGTGGTTTGATCTCTTTCCTGAACAGTTTTTCAAAATTGATCGAAGTAAAAAAGCAGTGATGTCTAATATCATGACTAGTAGCTAGGAGGGAAAAAAAAAAAGAAATGTTACTACACCAATAATAAAATTTTTCTTTTTCAGTCCTTGACAATGTTAAAATTTTTACCTAATCTATTGTCAGGATTTCGTTTAAACAGGCAACGCAATAAACTCTGAGCAGGTTCACTAAGGTAATGAGGCATCTGTAATCGAGCTCTAGTGAAATAAAATAACCATTAATATCAAATTAAATAGTTTGCAATAGTTAATATAGTCTAGACATTAAATAAATGTTGAATAACAGCAACATACATTTGTTTTGAGAGTAAAACATCTCACACATGATTATTAACATAGTGATGTACAAATGTAATGAAGATACAAAAATGTAGGCAACTTTATTAAAATAAATTTGTTTTCAAGGCAAATTTTAATTTTGCATAATTTTACAATACTTCCACTTGCATATTTAATGAGATTTACAACAGAAAATCTCATTAAATATACATGAAAATGTTCTGAAAATTGCAGAAAAGAAAAAAAAAATTTAAAAAAAAAGTATAACATTATATTGAATTGATTTACCTTAAAATTTGGTTCATAGTTTCTTTTTTATTAGAGGAACGGAAAGGCAGTGATCCAGTTAGCATCTCAAACTACAATAAAATAAGCATATAAATTTTCAAGTAAATTCATGCATTAAACTGAAAAACAAAATCAAAGAAAATAAAGAAAGTCAGTATGAAAACAAATGAAAATCTCAGGGAGGAAAATGGTATTTTCTTGAATCTATATAATTTGAATGATTATAATCAAACTTGCATGCAAAGTTCAAACATGTTCAAATCAAAATTAACAATTTCAGTTTTCCAAATTTGTTTAAAATGCCTTCTTTATCAATAAGGCACTAAATACTTGAAAACTGAAATAAAAAAAAAATTTACTGTAAAATGAATATTTATTCAGGCATTTTATAATTATAGACTTTTTGTAGAAATGATTTCTATGTCAAAAAATCTTTTACATTTCAAGTTTCTTATTCATAAAAATTTCTATTAAACAAAAGCTTTTTGCTTTAAAACTTCAATTACTTTCTCTGGAGACTTCCTTCTACGTTTACAAAAATTTCATCAATTATTCTATACACATTAATCAAACTATAGCTTACTAATAAAATCTTACCAAAATTAACCAATTTCAAAACAAGAATTTTTCAGGAAGCTCCATGACTAAAAGTTAATATATTTACAGATTAATTATTAAACGTCACAGTTTTTTATATTTAAAATTTGAGTATTTATAAAAAGGTTACCAATTCTTAATGGATTCAAGCAAAAAAAAAAAAAAAAAAACTTTAAAAAAAGTCAAAATTCTTCAAAGATTGTAATTAAAACATACAACTAATATTTTAATTGGTAGATCATGCGAATGAGTTGTGAAAATAATGGATGTGCATAAACAAAAACTCAAGTTGCTAAATCAAAAAATTTTTAAAGCATTCAAGAATTATTAATATAGTTATGAAAATTGGGGATAGGATAATAACAAGGTGCTTTTCAGCATAGAATTTAGATCAAGTACCTCTTACTTTAGGTTCTCTGTTCAAATGAAAGATCGCAAGATAAGCTGAAATACATTCACAACTTTTTACTTCTTCAGTAACAATTTAAATCTAAAAACCACTATAAGAAATAGTTTTCATAATAACATAAAACATTAAATATTTAATGAAAATTCTGCAAGGTATGGTTATTAAATAACAAGACTGATGCAGTAAAACATTTTATTTTGATTTCATACATATTTACTTATTATCAACTTCAATATACACCCCTTCTCTATCCCTACAATGCTTCATGTGAATCTCCCATTGTTAAAAACAGTGCTAGAAGTCTTCTGTCAGCTCCTTCAGGACGCATGCCGCTCTTTCACAGTTTCAACAGACTCTAATCTTGTTCCTTTTAATGCAGATTTCACCTTAGAAAACAGATAGAAGTCACATGACGCAAGATTCAGCGAATAAGGCAGATGGTCTAACACTGGGGTGCTGTACTTGGCTAAAAACATATTGACAGACAATGAGGAATGACTTGTCCTTAGACTATTCAGGTAGTTTTTTTTTTCATTATTCTTTCACAGAGTTCAGCAAATGAATTGGAAGGTAGAAATGTTGATTAATATTTTGACCTTCAGGGACCCAGTGAAGGTACACAAATTCATGAATATGAAAAAAAAAGTCATTGCTTAGAATTTTGATTTGCTCATTTGAGCCTTTTTTTAAACTCAGTGAAAATATGTTCTTCTAGGAATGTAGGAAAACATCACAAATTGTCATTTTCCAATAAGTTTAGATCATTTTCAATGGCATTCAAAGTGTCACTAGCAAACATTTTAGCGAGCTTCTTGTTGTTCAAACAAGAGAATTTTAAGCACCATTTTGGCACACACTTTTTGCAAGTTAAATTAGTTATGTAAAATTTGTTGTATGGATTTTTCGTCAATTCTTACAGTCTTAGCAATTGCATGAATACTTAACTGACTGTTAGATCGAACCAGATTACAGATTTTTTTCGATACTGTCATCTGTTTTTGACATGGAAGGGGGACCCAAGCGTGAATAATCTTTGACGTCTTCTCGGCCATCTTGGAAATCCTTAAAGCACTCAAAAAAATAGGCAAGCAATAAACATTCATTGCCATAAGCTTCTTTCAATAAATTATGAGTTTCAGTAATGGTTTTTTCCAAGTTCCATGTGAAATTTCACAACAATTTGTTGCTCAATTATCATTTTTCTGGCGAAACAAAAACAAATACAAACGAAGGCTGATGCTGTATGGATTTGTTAACAAAAGTAAGAGGCACTGCATTCGAAAGAAAAGGCTTCATGCTAAACATTGTTAGTAGCTGGCATTTGGTGCATGTGTACTTCTGTAGCAGCGTCAGTCTCATTATTTAAAATCCACACCTCATATTCCAAGTTATCTTTATTCATTTGATATTCCAATGAAAACTAAACTAAGGTTCAAGTCAAACTCAGTTTATATAATTTCTATGTTAATCATAAAATTGGTTTGTTACAATAATCCAAGAAAAAATAAGAGAATATGAAGAAATAAAATTGTATTTTTAAATAATCTGAAAATTTTAATCTAAAAAAAAAAGTAACACTATTTAATACTTGCCAGGAGTCACAAATATAAAATAAATTTATTAGTACAAATTCAAGGTTAAATTTATTTTATTTTTGCATTAAAATTGTTAACTTAATTAAAAAAAAAAATTGGATACATGTTCAAAATTCTCAATATATTCCAGATTCTCAAATATTTTATAGAAAAGAAATAGTATATATTCTTCCAAACTGAAAACACACCATTAGCACTCCAAATGACCACCAATCAGCAGCTGTAGTATGACCTTTTCGATTTACAACTTCAGGAGCCATGTATTCGACTGTACCACAAAATGAAAATGCTTTCTCATTATTTAATGATTCTTTGCATAATCCAAAATCAGTAAGGCATATGTGACCATCATCACCAAGGAGTATGCTACAGTAGTACGTAAAAATAAAAATTTCAAGCAATGTGAAAAAAAATCATATGCATATTTTTTTTACACAAGCAAATACAAAAAAAAAAAGTATCAACCATCATACTGTTAATAATTAAAAATCACCATGAGTATCTAAAATACTTACTTTTCAGGCTTTAAATCTCTATATATAATTCCTAGATTATGTAAATGCTCCAAAGCCAATACTAATTCAGCTAAATAAAATTTTACATCATCTTCAGTAAACATAACCTAATTTTTAAAAAAATAAATTCAAATAAAATATTTGGCATATTATATATATATATACATACAGAAAGGAAAAAGATATTAGTTTTACATTTCCTGTCTAAGTATAAATCACTAGTATAAAATGCAAGTAGTACTTCAGATTTATGGGGGAAAACAAATTTGCAAAAATAGCAATAATTTCAAAATTGAAACAACAGTGTCAGTTAAAAATTTTGAAATGTGTTAACATATATGTAATTTTAATGACATGAGTAAACACATTTCAAATTTTTTTAAAAAAAAGAATTAAATTGTGATAGTTATAGTATATTTATGAAACATAAGTTCAGGGTAAAATATTAGTTAAGCCTTTTAACAGTTATTGGAGACAAACTCAATTTGATTTATATTTCAGAAATTAAAAATCAGCAGTCTTTAAAATTATACATTTTGAAACATAAACAATATAAGCATTGAAAAGAAACATTTTGTATTACATATTAAACACTTTATAAGAAAATGAAGAAAATTCAATTTTGATTCTCACTTACTTCTTTACTGAGCCTTGAAAATAGATCACCACACTTTAAAAAATCTAATATCAAATATAGCTTTCCTTCAGTCTGAAATGCTGCAAGTAATATTAAATTGTAATAACACAATGCCAATTCAAAATAAAACAGTGATTCCCTATTTTTAAATATTTAGAGCAATTTACAAGCAAAAGAAAAAGGGGAGATGAATCAAATTGCTAACTAATAAAAAGTTTATTTTAGTTCATTAAAAAATCAATTTCAAGAAAAACAATGTATTTCCATTAATTTAGATTTCTATCCTTAAACAGTAGATATGAAAATTTGAAAAAAATAACGTTTTTCAGTTGTGAAGTCATGTAAATTAATCATGACTTAAAACAATCTTTAAATAATAATAAAACTTGTCGCAAACGTCTAAATATTGCATTGTTAGGCGAGTACGAACGATTCTCAAAATTTCAAAGCTCTAGCTTGATGGGAAGTTGGTTAAATTAACGATCGAAAATTTGATGACACACACACACACACACCAAGTGAAATTCAGAAAAACGTTTTAAAAAGTAATCACATGCATGTTAATAACTAACTTTTACAGAACGAAAAAATTTAAGAAAAAAAATAAATAAAAATCAATGTTTTCAAAAGACAAGCCAAAGCAGAAATTTTTTAAAAACCAATTTAAAAAATAGGCAAGGATTAAAAAACAAAGCATTTCACTTTTGTGTGCCAAAATAAATTTTATTAACAAAAATGCAAATTGTTACTTAAAAAGAATGCATTTATTGTCATTCAAATAATAATAATAAAAAAAAACAGAAACAAAAACAAAACAAAGAAGAAATTATTTTAATGCAAGTTTTAAAAAAATCCCAACAGATTTAATTACGATATTTTTAGAAATTTCTCTGAAAACAGTGATGTATAATTGCCAAAATAAGAGTTTAAGAAAATGGCAGATCTCTGATAAAAACTTAAATCAGAACCTCTGAAAACTTTTCAAGAATATTTTACAAGATAAACAAACATTGATTAAATTATTTTTCATTTAGAAATTATCAATTTTTATAACAAATATTTTCAAGAACATTAAAAAGAAACAAATAATTTTATACATCAAAATTAACTGTCCCAATTTCTAAAATATATAATTTTATTAATATTAAATAAGCTATCTTACCATAATGTAACTTTACAATGAAAGGATGATGAACATCAACTAATATATCTCTTTCATATTTTGTTCGAGCTCTGTCTCTAACTGTGTACAGAGAGAAAAATGTCTTATCAATTATGAAGCAAATTTCTAAAATATAATGAACAAAACTCAAATTCACATTCCAAATTTAATCAATTTAAACAAATATAAATAATTTCTCATACCTTTTAATGAAGCCTTTTTTAATACTTTCATTGCATATAAAGTATTAGCATCAGGACCAGTAAGTTTTCTCACAAGAAATACCTTGAAAATAAATGTCAGAATTATTCAGTTAAATGTAACATGTGCAACACTTGATAAAATCAAAGATAATAATAATAAAAAGAGAGAAAATGTAAAGAAAGCTACCAAATTTTTATAAATTTTCCAATGTTTTTATAGATGTGTGTGTGTGTGTGTATTCATTACAAAAATCCAAAGTTAAAATAATTTTAATATTTTTCAGAATTGAAGGAGCTCACTTTTATTTATAAGTTACATTTAAAAATAGCTATTAGGAATTAAAAGTTTAAATTAGACTTGATATAAAAAGCTTCAGAAATGACAAAGATTTCAAAATTAAAACTTCAAATGTAGGTAATATTTGCAAATCATATGCTTTCTAAATTATTCAAAAAGTTTTATTTCATTTAATTTCACAAATACATTAAATGCACATGCAATTCAATATTGCTTATAATTAAAGAAAATAGAAAACAAGATATATAATGGAAGTTATAAAAAGAAATAATGCTAAGATACTTTGATAATATTTATACCACAGTTAAGACACTTAAGTTATTCAGTACTGTACTTTCATAAAATCCAGGCAATCAGTTTTTGTTGCCAAATGAAGCAATATTTAGCCAATAATGGAAAGTGGGAAATCAAACACTATTTTTCCTATTTTGCTTCTCTGCTTGGAATTATAACCGTTGTTGCTATACTTTCAAAATCCAGTCAATCCCAATCCTCTGCTGGTCACCATAATAATTTGATGCTTAAAAATATATTCACAATACCACAATCAAGCAAGTATTTGCAATCAAGCTTCTTGAAAAAAGCATATATTGAATGATTATAATTCTTCATAAAACAAACATATGCCAATAATAAAGCTTTATTGCTAGTTAAGGTTGATTCATCAAATTGAAGAGAAAATTAGGTGTATATCAAAAGCTGACATATGGATACTTTAATGTCTTCACTCAACTCATCAATTCGTCGTCTCACAGTATGGTTGCTTAATGAGGCATTTTTAATTATGTTAGACAGGACTGGATGGTGTAAAACTGTTTCTAAAACTTCCTTTACAGATGGAAGTATTAATGTTTTGACAAAGGTATGAGCTTTCTCCAATTTAGTTATTAATTTTGATATATTATTAGAAGCTATCAAACTATCATCAAATTTTTTTTGTTGAGGTTATTAATAAGCTTGAGACACCAATAGTGCCTTTCAATAACTTGTTCCTGATGTTCGTAAAAAATAGCAAATCTTTATTTTGTTTGTCATGTGAGCTTTTTGCAGATGCTCTGGAAAATGAGACTGCTACATTGCCTCATTAAATAACATTTTGTTACAAAGTAGCAAAGTAGTAGCGAGTTCAACGACAATTAAACAAATTATAGCAGGATGAGACTTTTTGGTTCCAGACAAGTCACATAAGTTTGTTTTCTTACTGATGGAAATGTTATAAATTGGATAATCGATTTAATAAATTTATTTAGGAGTTTTAAAATTAAGTTTTGAATGCCAAAACATTCTTATGCCCCCCTCCCAAAACAAGTTCACCGTCCCTCAGCATCCTCTGAAGGAAGGATGGTTCCACCCCATTGAGACCCAGTGATATATACCTAAGGAGCAAACTTACTCAAGAACTTGGAGAGGGAATGTGTTGCATGGATCATGCGGAATAGCAGCAACTAGTCTGTCTGCAGCAAGCCTAATATATTTGACCTAGAAGCATATGGTTCCAGACAGACTGACTGCTTTGTGTTTTTTTTTATCACCAACAATTTAGCATGAGCAATGTATTTTAATGCATAACAGTTTTTTTAAATTAAAATTTGTACAAATGCATTTAATTCAATTAAATATTATTTTCCTCAATTTATGTAAAAAGCTCTGGATTGTCCTAACTGTACATGATAGGATTAGACGCTTCTCACAACTTGGGAGATGAAAGTAATAGTTTTTTAAGGAGAATTTGAATTGGCATAAACAGCATTTAAAAAGATAATAAAATGAATTTATTACACAAACATAATGTGACCAGTCGGAATAAAGAGGCTCTCCAAATCAGCCAGCAAAGTCTTTTAGGTCAGACAGGTCTGTTCTAGAATCCACTTAAGAATATTCATGACAACAAATGCTTATAAATTTTATTTAATGCAGTCAACGAAATTAAATTTTTCCCTATATAAATTTAAACTGCACATTAGACATTAAAGTCTTACAGAAAGAAATGGCAAAATAGAATGTAATATATTTTTTATGCATGAGAATTATTTAAATTTGTTCTAATAATGCGATGAAAAAGGAACACTATTCTTTTGAGAACTTGTATAATAATTAGCACATTGTCAAAAGCCAAAAAATATTATTCCAAACACTTCAGACTTGATTAGATGCCTTTTTTCTAGAAAGCTTTTTTTTTATTCCAGTGTATGGAAAGCAAGCAATAAATAAGAAAGGTTTATGCCAAGCGTATCTAGTTTAAGGATGTATTTTGAAAACTTGCCAATCTACTATCAAATATCAGATTTATTCAAAAGAAAAAAAAATTTAAGTGCCCTAATCTTGAATGTAATAAATATTACAGATATTTTTTTAAAAAAAAAACACAGATGATTCTCTGTATTAAGGAGTAACAAATGAAGTTATTTTGCAAATATTGGTGGTAAATATTAAAGATCAAAATACAGGTTGTAAAGCCAAAATTATTTTTGATATAGGATCACAAAAATCATATATTTTAAATTCTACTATAGAATAACTGGTATTTAGTGACAAAGGGAAAACATTCAGCCATTCCATTATTCAATGGAACAAAAACTCTGTAACATAAGTATTATAAAAGTTTAGTTTTGTAAATTAGTCTCTAAGAACAAGATGTCATTTGTAACAATACTTCTTCCTCAAAAATGGTTCCAGATTGAGTGAGCTGGAAAATGAAGGAATATATTTGATTGATACTGGGAAAATGTCTGGTGTTGTTCAAATAATTTTGGTGCAGTTGTTGTTGGAAAGTTATTTACAGGTAGATGTGAACTGAAAAAGGGGTTTGGTTATCAGAGAAACTAAAGTGAGGTGGACTTTAATAAGTAGAATTCTTCAATCTGAAAATCCTCAAAATGTAAATATGATTGTAATGAATATTTTATCTCCAGAACACATACCTGCTTCACATAATTTTTAATTATTTGGGATCTAGTTGAACAAAATACTTAAGAATTTATCCGAACTGTTAAGATTCGTTTTAAAGAAAATATCTGACAAAAAGATGAAAGATGCAAAGTTAGCATGTAGATAAAATGGATCACGCTGCTTTATCAGACAATAATAAACTGTTTTTGAAGAGAATAGAAGTTACCACCAAAAATTAGAAAAAATTGGGTAGAAAGAAAAATATCAAGCAGTTTTTCAGGAGAAGGCAGCAGGAAGGAGTGATTGAAGTTCAGGTTGAAGATTCATTTCCAAATGATGCTCATTACTTCCCCATTGTCCAGTATCTAATTCATCTACTTACACAAATAGTTTCCATTGAACTTAAAGCAATGAGTCATGTAGTCAATATACGAAATGTTTTGTGGCGCATTGCATACACCAACCTATAGGAAAACAATGAAAATGATACGTCCAAAGCAGTGTGCAACTATTTTGGAAATATCAAGCAAGGAAGGGCCAGCTGAAGACTAATGTGATGCTTCAGATCTTGAAGCAGAAGTGACTGAATACAGAAACCAATTCCGAGAATGATGCCCAGTCTTTTTGTGAAAACTGCAGAAATTCCTTCACCAAGGCAACAACTTATTGATAAAAGGCTTGAGTCTTTTTGCTAGGGATGTTCTTTTATCACGTATACCCTAAATAAGCCTGCAAAATATGGTGAGAAGATATTTGCCACAGTCTATTCAAGTTTTTTTTATATGCTGGATATAGAAATTTATTGTGGAACATAGATAGCTGGACCATACCAATGTCTCACGATATTGTTGAATGGCTTATTACTCCCTACAAAAATCCTCATGAAAATATGACAACTAATAACTGATATACCAGTTATCCATAAGCCCAAAATCTTAAAAATGGTCCTATACTAGTTGGAACTTTGAGCATGAGTGAATGTAAAGGCTATGCTGCACCAAACAAGATTAACTGTGGTCTAGGCATGAAAAAAATTGAGAAAAAAAGAAAAATTGGTTGACAAGAAGGTACGAGGGTTTTGGATCCATGAGAAGTTTTTTGTGCTCACTTCAGTGCACCTCCACCCCTCCTATAGGAGTCCAACAAGGGGAGGCAGCCCGCCAGTTATCTGGCAGTTGCCAGGCATGGCACTTATCCCAGAGGTGGCACTGAAGTATAGCATTACAGCTTCGGGGTGTGGATCCATTGGTTCACCCAAAGCACCTCAACTGCATTATTAACCCTATAGCAACATCATTGGGGTTCGAGAAAAAGCCCTGAGAAGCGATGGCCAGCCGATTGACAGAAGCGGGCTCACTCCTACCACCTGTCTATGGAGAAGCATGGGCCAAAGGGAACACAACAGGATCCCCTGACTTCACTTTCTCCTGGCATGGGTCGCTGCACATGGCAAACATGCGGGTCAGGTCAAATGAAAACTTGAATTGACGTTGATAATGTTAAATGAAATTTTTTATTTTAAAATCTTAAACTGAATAAATATAAAAGTAAATACAGAAAATAAGGAACAATACCAAACATAAAATAACCACAAAATCAACCCCAATCAGAAATAAAAAGAACTACATTGGATATCTGCAAATAAATTCAGAAACAAACATAGATTTTTTTTTGTCTTTCTTTTTTTTACAATTTTTCACTCTGGTATCTCAGGAATGTGGTCCCTCGTACTCACGCAAAGATGAGCCCCTGAGAGGAAATATGGAAAAAAGATGCCAATTTGACCAGAAGGAGGGTTGAAAAAAAAATAGAAAGATCGCTAAGGTATCCCGGGGACACATCACCAGTATTTACCAAAAAGAGTAAACCCTATAGGAAAGAAAAAGATCACTCAGGTCTCTTGGGTTCATGAAGCCCATACTTATCTGAAAAAGGTAAGCCTCTGAGGGCTCTTTCCTACAAAAGATGAAGTCGTTTAACTAAAAAAAAAAATAATAACATCTAAAAATGATTAACCGAAAGTAATCCAGTGGCTTTATGTAATGGAGGTAACCCTACAGTCTGAGGGAGTGAAAGTAAGAGGTTTATCACAAAAGATCCAAACTTGACTATGCTGCATGATGAGCATCTGATCTAGATATTAGAAAAAGTGAAAACAAGAAGAAATTTTTTTGACAAGAATGGTTGAAAACAGGTTTTTTAGGGTATCACTCAGCAGCAGAAAAAAAAAAGAAATGTTTAGAGTTGGATTCCACACTAATTCAAGCAAATAACACAGAAACTGAACATTTCCACAAACTCATAAAATAGACATGCAACAAAACTCAGTCAGAGCCTGATCTGGCTAAATGGTTAAACCATTAGATACACTTTCTATTTAGATTGAGAGAAAAAAAAAAAAGAAACTTTGAACTGAATTTTATATTAAGTTTTTAATTTCTGATTAATTTTAAATTTGTTTTTTTAACATATATTTCAATGCAATTATGAGTTAAATATTCCTGCATTGATAGCAATTTGTTTTACAATCCATTAGCCGGATTATATCAAAACTTTTTTAAAAAATTCTGGTACTGTTTAAATAAATAACTAATATTTTGAATATATATATTGCTTTGTTGGAAAGAGAGGATATCAAGAACTGCTGTCAGTGCGATCCAATAGATGCCTTAATGTACGACATCATGTCACATGACTTAAAATAAAAAATTAGAATCAACCAAGATGCCAACTGCAAAGGTAGAATGATAACCTTGAATAAAAATGCCTGATTTGTAAGCATGTAAAATTATCGATTATTATGCTGTACAGTCTTATTTACATTTTAAAGTGCTCAAATACAGATTTATAAAAGATTCCCTAATACATTTTGTTTATATAAGCATGTCAAATTTATTGCAAGACATGACAATTGTCATAACTACTAAGATTTATAAATGAATTAATGTGGCATCAGATTCACAATAAAGAGGACTCATTTGTTCCCTATCTTAAAATGATTTAAGAATTTTCATCAATTTAAATTATTTCTCTTGGTTGCCTTTATTAACGTCGCATTAGATTCAAATGAGGTCTACTAGCAATGGACCTTGTAATTATGAACCTCATTTCCCTCTCCTAACTTCCACATCATGTCAACATGAGAACTTTGGGCCTCAACAGATTTTACAGGCATCAGCCCCAGCTACACGGCAGATTTTTAGTGCATCAAGGCTCGAACCAACGACTTGATGAAAACCACCAGCCACAAGTCTGTGACCATGATCACTAGGCTACTGCAGTCACAAATTATTGCTCTCAGTTTGTATGAAATTACATTAACTTCCATGATCAGCAGGAAATCGCCGATCACAAAATTTCTTATTGACAGAAATTGACACAAGTACTAGTTATTCATAGTGTTTACAATAATGTTCTGCCAAAAAAAAAAAAAGTATTTTCTAGCTCTATTTTTAAAATTTTTTTAAAAGCTCTCAAAAATTATGATTACCACTCTTTACCAACTTAACTGCATTTTTCATGATATTATTGCATTTAACAAAAATGAAAAATGAGATTTAAAAATTTTCAAGCTCTCCGAAATTAATATGTTTATTAAAAATTCCAAAATTAGTCTTATTTAAAGTTACATTTACAACATATTACAAGAAAAAATAAAACTAAGAAGGTCATTTTAAATATAATCAGACAGAAAATTTAAAATTCAAATTAACATTTGTCAAATTTTTCACGATTTGAAAGCAAAATTTAATTAGAGCACTTTGAAAAATGCTCTATAAGAACTAAGCTTTAATTCTTAGTACTATATGAAAAGTTTAAATCTCACATTTTAAATAATTTTAAAATATGAGAAAGTGGAAACATTTTTGAATGCTTAAAAATATAGTAAAAGAGTACTTTCAAATAAGCAAAAAACATCAAAGTAATTTATTTAAATCTAAATTGCATGCAAAAATGTAATTGAAATAAAAAGTAAATTGGAATCAATACCTTTCCAAAGGATCCTTGTCCAAGTATTTTGATTAATGAAAATTGTCCAGGTTCGGCCTTTGGATATCCAGCTTTTGCAACATTTTTCAGTTCAATTTCGCGAACAATTTCATCAGTTGAAACAGTTTCTTCCTTACGATGCTAAAAAAAAAAAAAGAAAAGAAAAGAAAAGAAAAAAATTAATTTTTAGTCAATAGGATTAAAGATTAATTATATTTCCAATACAATAAAAGGCTATGTGCAAGCTTTAGACTTTTACTTCTTTCCAGAAAAGGTTTGCATATTGTTTGCGACTACAACTTGACATTTGAATGTTTTGAAATTGAACAGCCTCATTCAAGCTTCTTCACTTGCTAATTAAACTCTGAAAGTTTCGGAATAAGATATCCCACTTTTGCAACATTTTCATACAAATTTCATCAGTCCATTCAGTTTCTGCCTTATTATGCTAATATAACGAAAAAACATATATAAATTGATACTTGATTGATCTAAAATTAAAGGTTAAGTATATTTCCAATACTATAAAACATGCACATACTGTCATCAATATCCTAAATAACCATTTACTGCAGAATGTGCAATTGAAATTAAATTAATAATATCAATATATAATTTAATAAAAACTTTCTTCCATAAATATATATATATATATAACATTTTAATAAAAAATACTAAAAGCCCTACAATTTTTTTCTTTCTCTAATTTCAATTTCAATTGAGCAGAGCAGTAATTGAAATTGTTTCTTAATGTCACACTCAGAAACAACACGGTGGCTATTGGCAACAGACCTTCTAATTTTGAACCTCGGTCAAGTGACGAGGACTACACCCGAGTTGGCCATTCTCTCTCCTAAATTCCACATCCTGCTAATGAGATGACTTTGAGCCTCAACAGAATTAACATGCATCAGCCTCAGCTACACAGCTGGTCTTTAGTGACACCAGTGCTCGACCCCAAGACTTGACAAAAATCGCAAGCCATGAACACGAATACTAGGCTACTACAGTTACTTGTAAAATAGTATGACTATGTTCAAGAAAACATTTTTTCTCCCTATTTTTAATGGGTTTTCTTCTACTCACATTGCATGTCTGGGTCAAAACTTTAAAAGCTTTTTTTCTATTATTTTAAAGCACTCAATTAAGTAGAAATTTTCTATACATGATCATTTTGGATGACAATATGAGAATTAAATTTTATGCCAAGTTTCTCGCAAGTCGCCAAGGTAAAGGGGTCATTACTTAAACTCTTTTGTTAATTACTTTGTTAAAAACATTAAATAATAAAATAATTAATAAAACTAATTATTGGATAAACCCAATTTCACTTGATGTTTCTTTCCCTCTTAAAATTTAAAGAATAAAAAAATTATATTACTCCAAGTGTGTGATGTTGGGCTATTCAAGATTTTCTCTTCACTAACCTTGGGGACTTTTATTGTCACTTTGTTTTATTTATTATTATTGGGGACCATTCTAACCCCTGGAGTATGAACGGCCACGTTCGCCATAGAGTTTTTTGATGGATCTGGAAATGTAACTGACTTTTTAGCTAGCTTGGGTGATAATATTTTACATTATAATATACTGGAAGCCCTTCAACCGGCATATTTGAGGAATCATCTCACAGTTAGTGCTCTGGAGTGGTACTCGATAATAGTTAGAGGTAGGGAAGGGGGTATCGAGCATTAATACAAGCCCTTTAATGCGCTTTCCCTGCAATGTGAGACCGCACAGAACTTGAAGCTGAATACTACGAGTCCAAGCAAAGAATTGGTCAAGCGCGAACAGCATTTATTTTACAAATATTTACAGTTGCTGAAGTTTGTGCTTATGGAAGTGACAATAGTGTAACACATAAAGAGCCGCTTAGCTCCAAATGTACTGGATTATGTTGAACTTAGGAATCCCACTACAAAAGCCCAACTTCTGGAGTGAGTGTGGATTTTAATGGCACAAGAGCCATAGTAGGCTATGCTGCGCCAAACACTCGTTAAAATCAATCAATAATAATAATAAAAAAAATTAAATATGAATCAAAGAAACAGTGAAATATAAGGAAAAGTCAAAATATCAAATTTGGTGTAAAAGGCCAATATGTTTTAAGAAAGCAAATAAGTTACGGTGGGGGTTTTCCTCCACCAAGTCAGACAGGTTTAAAATAGAAGAATGAAAAAAAGTCCGGTGATGATGATTAAACACTGGACAGACAATTAAATGTGATGAATAGAATAAGGGACATGGCAGGAAGGACACTTAGGAGCATCTTCTCCAAACAAAAGATGTTTGTGAGTAAATCGAGTATGTCTAATGTGAAGGCGAGTCAATCTGACATCTGCTCTTCGAATTGGAAAAACAAGCCATTCTCTAATGATAGGCTTTACTGAGTGTAATTTGTTATTAGTCTGGAGACTTCATGATTCCTGCCATGTCTGGTCTAACTTCTGGAAGTAGCGACAACATACGAGTCGTGACATGCATCTTATAACCCACCACCTAGGCAGGAGCAGTATCAGAGCCAAACTGTGTGAACCATTGTATGCACTTAAACGCAAAAAGGTCAAATTCGAATGGACCCCAGAAGCCCAAAAGGCCTTTGACACATTAAAGGTTGCCTTGACTTCAGTGCCAGTATTGCAGTGGCCTGATCTGAATTCCCCTTTACAATTGTACACCGATGCTAGAGCAGTCTGAGTGGGTGCTGTGCTGGAGCAAGGCGAAAGACCTGTAGCATATGCTTCAAGAACGCTGAACAAAGCAGAGAGAAATTATTCCATAACAGAAAGAGATTGTTTAGCAATGAATGGACGTTACAAAAATTCTGTTCATATTTCGGACATTGTCCAACAAAAGCAATAACGGACTATGCAGCGCTGACCAAATTAACCAACAGGAAAAACCTTTCAAGTAGAATGATAAGGAGGGCATTACAACTAGCAGAATACAATATAGAGTGGGACCATAGACCAGGAAATCAGAATATAGTGTCTGATGGTCCAGACAACCTTTTGAGGGACAGGACTTGAGCATGTCTCTTGCGCCATTATCAATTCTCTGGTGTTGATGTCAAGAGAACAGCTAAAAGCGAGCAAAGACGGGACCCAGAGTTAGGTCCTATTTATCATTATTTAGAAAGCCCAGAGAATTCAACAATAAATGCAGTAATATGTGAAAATTGGTCCCAAGACTTTTAACTTCTTGATGGTATTCTTTTTTTATGCGAAGTATCTAACTTCTAAACACGAAATACGTGCTTACAATTTGCAATCCTTAAGTGAATATATTCTAAAGGAATTTCATGATAATCCATTGGCAGGTCATCTTGGCATAAGAAAAACTTATGCCAGAATCAAAGAATCATGCTACTTTCCTAAGATGAGGAAAATCACAAGTGAGAATGTTTCAATGTGCGACATAAGTCAACGCTATAATTATAAAAAAGCGTTTCCAGCTGGACAATTAATTTCAGTAAAAACTTCTTACCAAAAGGAGCAGATTTCTTTAGATTTATTAGGACCATACCCAGCCTCGAAACCTGATAGGCATAGTTTTTTTTTAGTAATCATCGATAATTTTTCTAAATGGGTCGAGTTAATTCCATTACAAAAAGCATCAGCTAAAGCAGTGGCCACTGCCCTTTTTTAGCAATATATATCTAGATACGGACCTCCAATTAAGGTAATCAGTGAGATTGGACCCCAATTCCTTTTGGAAGTATTTGAGGAACTATGTCATACCTTGAACATTGCACACATAAAAACTGCGGCTTACAGACCTCAAGCAAACGCTTTGGAGAGAGTCGATCGAAATTTAGTGCAGATGATAGCTAGTTACGTGCAATCAAAGCATACTTCTTGGGACCAATTTCTTCAACAGTTTGCATATGCAATTAGAACTATGGTACATAAAACAACAAGAAACCCTCCAGCTGAACTATTTTTAAAGCGTAAATTAATAAGGCCCTTCCAAAAACTGGTTCATGTCCTTGAACATAGAGATATGGTATGCAAGGATATTGAGAAACTTTTAGAGGAAGTTCAACAAAGAATGGAAATGCAGCAAAACAAATAGGCTTGATACTACAACAGGAGAAGACGGGATGGGACAGTTAAAACAAACGATCTGGTTTTAGTGGAAACGCATCCAATTAGTTCAGCAATGCAGAAAGTGATTCCAAAATTTCAGCCAAATTCGAGGGACCCTTCAAAGTGATCCAAGTGTTTCAAAACAATGTGGTGATTCTAAAGCATGGAAGAGAGACAACCGTCAATATCAATCGTCGTTATCCAAGTTAAGCTCTACCACCAAAGAAAAGGCGGTAGGAGGGGGAAAAGATGGAACGAAGTATCTATAGCAAGGATCGGGACATAGCATCAGGAGATACCAGATGGGACAGTTACTCAGAGAGCCCTAAGCCACAGTCAGTTAGACCCAAGCGTAAAACGAGGCTAATTCGCAGAGTACCACAAACGAAGCAGAAGACCTCAGTTATGAGCAATAGTGTTAGGCCTCAAAAGAGACGTTTCCTAGGTAAATAAGTAGATCCCAACTGACAATGCAACAGAAATAAGGATAGGTCAACAAAACGAGCATTATCCAAGAGTTCAACTCCACCACCAAAGAGGAGGATCCCCCAAAGGTTAATCACAAGAAGGAAAAGGCAACCAACATCATCTCTACAGAATCCAAGGCCTGCCAAATGGTCTCCAGTCCCATTGAGCAGAGGACAGCAGGATACAACTACCCTGAAGAAGCAGTCAACAAGTGCCACCTACATCTGCCAAGTCAAAGAGATCCCCACCACAAGCCAACCACAGCGAGCAAGAAGCCCTTACAACCTCCGCAATAGAAGCACCAGACACCGGAGAGCACCAACCACCTTCTTGGCAGAGGAACAAGCCTTCATTGAAGAACGATGGAATGCAAAGCCCACACAACAACTAGAGAGTCTCGCAGGAGAAGTATTATCTCTCTAAAATGAAGTCGGTCCCCACAAAGATTTTAAAGAGCAAATTTAAGGTTGTATCACTCTTTATTATTTCCATTAGATGAGAAGGTATTTTGGGAGAGCAAGTCTTTGGTTTTGAGGCTTGAGTTTCAATGCGGTAGAGCAACTTTGGCTCTTACTCCACTAAAAGCAGCGGACATTAATTGAAAGTTTAAATTTTTTTTTCAATTGTAAATTACTAAGTTGGTGATCCTTCTAGATGGACAGTAGTGAATTTTAATTTTAAAGATTGGAACTTTTAAACTTTAAACATTTGTTTCCCCATTGACTTGTTTTTTTCAAGAGTAGCTGTTTTGTTATTTACTGTTCATAAATTATGTATATAGTCATTTCATAATTGTATTTATATGTTATACATTTGGTCACTTCGAGGTGTAATTAAGGATCGCTACTACTATCAACACCTAGCGCTGTGTTAAGTTCACATTTTGTACTGATCTGTCTCTTGACCATATTGCACCAGCTGTTAGATACTTATATATTATGTGAAAAATGTGATTTTACGTGAATGCATTTATATGAATGATAGTGTTTATAAATGCCATTTATAAAGTGGAATTATTTACAATGCAATCCATTTCAGGGTATAAAACCCTGATTAATATACCTTAAAGAGGACCACAGACAATTTCCTGCGAAGACCATGGAAAAGAAGAATAAAATTAATGTTAAAATAAAGTTTTTTGTTATTAATAAGCATTTATCTTGTAAGCTTTTCTTGGATTTCATCTTAGAATAGCCACTTAGTAGCGATTTAGGAACTTAAGATCGGGGAAGTATAGCAGTTTTTTCAGCATATTATCCATATATGATTTAGGACTTCAATCTTAATCTCAAGCTGGGTAATTTTAACCAACAATAAATCATGTTCCATTTCAGGGGAGGGGTTGTGACGTCGGGTTATTCGCGATTTTCGCTCCACTAACCTTGGGGAGTTTTAATTAAGATTGATTGCAATAAATCAGCAACTTCTTCCCAACCAAAAATAAAAGGTATTTAAATCAGAGGCAGGTAGAAATGAAGTACATAAGCTATGCTTGAGACACACGATAGAGGTCGAGTGATTCTAGTGTTTAACAGTTGTTCTATAGTCGAAGATGGGGTTGAGAATTGCTACAAATTATCGACAGCATAGTGGAGCCTATAAGTTGAGACAGTCTCAACTTCACTCTGTTGGCAAGACTCCGTTAATTTGATATTAGTGGAGTTTAATTTTTTTTATTAATGTTGCACTAGAAGCAACACGAGGGCTATTGGCAACAGACCTCGTAATTTTGAACCACGGTCAAGTGACGAGGACGACACCTGAGCTGGTACCCCTCTCCTAACATCCACACCATACCAACAGGAGGACTTTAGGCCCCAACAGATTTAATGTGCATCAGCCCCGGCTACATGGGGGTCTTTAGCGGCCAAGGATTGAACCCGCATTGATATTAGTTGGAACAAGTGAATATATCTAGGGCGATATTTTAGGAGAGTCTGTACATTTGTCGTTATAGTAGTAACTTGTGAAAGATCTGTCTTATGTCTCTTTGAATGACTTATTGACTCTTTAAAGTTAGTATATTTAGTTTATCTATGACACAAGAGGCGAATAGGAATATAATTTCGTCACAATTGTGAAAGAAAGTCCATGTTCAAAAAACTAGTTTTTTACTGGTGTTAATGGATCTTTATTATTTTTTTAAATCTTAAATAAACCTTACAATGGCAGTCCTTTTAAAAGTTTGTATAAATTACATACACTGTTTTATATTCTTGTACATTTTATTTAATCATGTCAATTTAAAATCAAAAGTGATTAATTGCTTTTTTAAACCTTTTTTTACATAAATAAAAAATGTTACAGCCAATGAAATAAAAAAAAATCTACTTGTTGTTACAATTTTTAAAAAATTTATCTATAAAATTTCTAAATAATTAAAGTCAAAATTTAAATTCCAGAAAATCTTACACACAAATTTTTATCAAAAATATTTAAATTTGATTATATAAATTGACATTTTTAAGCTTGATAGGAATTTCAACTTTATAAGATTAATTCCATATAGGTTTCAAATAACCTTCAACATAATAAAAAGCTCATATGTAACATATATTACATCAATTTGAAATGGAAATAAAAAAAACATTGCTTCTAAAACATGAAATTTCAAAGAATTGTGCTTTAAATGGTAATTTGTTGAATTTAACCTCAAGCATGATTTGTAAATAAAGAATTAATTTTTATACAAATTTTTTTTAAAAAAAAGTCAGATTTGAGAATAAAATACAATGGATTTTAACAAGGAATATATCAATTCCTACTTGTAATAGGCAGCATCTACATCCCTCCTCCTTTTGGGCCAAAAGAGCTAAAAATGTGATTTGGTTCAAGGATAGTAACTTATGAACAACCTAGAACAGTTCTTTATGCTTAATTTGCAATTTCAAATTAGTTCCATTTTCTTTGCATCGCTCTCTACAAAACACATTTAAACATCTAGCAACATAAGCAAGTGATAATCCCCCCCCCCATTTCCATCCCTTTAAATTCCTGTCATTGTAAATAAATGTGTAAACATAACCTAAACATGGCCAGCAATATCTTAGCACCAATAACTCAAGAAAAAGCACAAAGAAATTCACACAAATTATGAAAGTAAGATATTTACAGTTTTTTTCTAACAACTATATAAGTATCCATATCTTTTAAAAAATATTTGAGTATAAGTATTTCCTAATGTTTTACTGAAGTAAAATGATCAAGCATACATTTTATTTTTATTTTCAGTCTTTTAATGGCGAGCTTCAAAAAACTAGCTGTAACCTTAAATTTGAAAGTCACTGTGTAAAAGATTTTTTTTAAAACTGATAAGCTGTAAAAACAAAATAATCTGTATAATTTTCATCTCCTACAATTACACAAATTACTTGATCAAAAGGATAAATTTTGCCAAAATTTTAAGTAAAAATACAGTGATTTTAATAAAATTATCAGGAAAATAAATTTTCTAAACTTTCAAATAAATAATAATTTGATTAGAATTCTGACCATTGATTAGACCATTTCCCTTAAAACTGAAAAATGTTGTCAATCAATGACTGAATTGATGTTATTTGATAAGTAACAATTGGTGCAAGAGAGTTTGATTGGAATTGCATCATCATAGTCAAAGGGAATTAACTCAAGTAACCATAATTTTAGTAGTAATTTAAATAGTTTTATCAATCATGCTTATAATTTAAACATGAAAAAGCACAGTCCAACAGTTACAGAGTTTAATGTGAAAGAGCGAAATTTGGTCAACCTGCAGTAAACATTTGTTTAAAACTGCAATCCAAATAAGAAAAAAAGGTAAAAACTGATCAATAAAAAGGAGAAGTGACAACAGAGAAGAATTGCTAAGGTATCCCAGAGGGATGTTATTCCATATTAATCAAAGACTAAGTCCTATGGGAGAGAAAAAGATCATTAGAGTATCTCAGGGTCATGATGTTCCACCTACCTAAAAATGGTAAGCCTCTGAGAGACTCAAGTACTTTTGAAGTACATGTTAAAGAAATGAAAAAAATTACATTTAAATTATTAAATCAAATTTTATAAACATTAGGTATTTCTACTTACTTCATTATAACCATTTTGTTCATCCACAACCATATCTTCTAATGAACACTAGTAAAAAATAAATTTATGAAAATTATTTTTTAAAAAACCAAGGGCACAAAATTACTTTAATTGCATTGGAGAAGCACTAATAAAAGTAAGGCAATTTTCCCATTAAAGCCGCATCACATATTTTATACAAATAAAATTGGGCTGATCTTTTTTTCACAATGTTTTTGGGCTTTCTAAACCCTTTACTTTTTTTCTGGCATCCTCTAAAAGTTAACAATATATCAGCAAAATTATTGCTATAAAAGAAATTAAACAAAACTAGAGCCATCCCCTTGTGTCAAAAGAATACACCAAAATGAAAAAAACATTTCGCGATAGGACCTTAATGGGAAAGTATCAAAAGTAGTACTATAACTATAAAAAATAACACAATAAAAAAAATTTGAAATTTTAGGCAATAATACATTTATGTTTTTATTCTCATAAAGTATAGAGGTAAAAATACAGATTATGAAATAAATCTTAAATATGCATTAAAAATACATTTCATATATTACATTGATATTTTAATAAAAATTCATAGTTGCTATACAGTTTATATAATCAACCAATATATTACTTATGTATTCCAAAATGAAAATAAATTATAAAGATATAAAATAACTTTCATTCCAGTATTTAAATTCAATCCTAATGAGGCTATATAACTTTTCAAAATAAACAGTCTCATGAACTAATGAATCAAGGAATGATGAATTACTTTAACTATTAAATATTATTATATAATTACTAACAATCTTATGCTTTAAAAATGAAAGTAATCATTTAAGTATGCATAAATTGAAGTCGATAATGTAAAAATATTAATGTTATTACCAAAATACTACATTTACACAAATTATTAATCAAAACACATTGTCATTTTTTACAGGCTGTAAATATTTATATTGTAGAAAAAAACAATTTAACTTTTGTCCCAAAAAGTATCAATTTTATTTTATTACTCAATAACCAACAAATAAAAATAAAAATTCACATCTCAGAAAACAATCCGCAGGGACTTTCGTACAAAAGCAACTTTTGTAGCAAATTCGTCTTTACCTTCAACTTCAATAATCAATCGATTAACTTGTGAAACTCTGATGTAAACAAAATAAATGGGATAATTTTTTTTAAATTTGATTAACTAAGCAAGGAGCCAGGTGAGATGTAATCTTTAATGAACTTTTGTATCATATTTGCAATATTTTTGTTACTCCTTAGAAAACAATGCGACGGGATAACTGCGAAAGTTGGGCCATAAATATTTCTTAACACGTTATGATTAAATACAAGTTCGTCTTTACTTAATGTATTTTCAATTAGAGAATAACATGAACATTCAACAGGTTTTAAGGTATTTGATTATCATACTATGATCTACTTTTAGTAAATTTCTAAAAACAAAAATAAAATATCATACAAATCCGCAAAATTATTCATCAGTTGAGATCCACAAGAATCTTAAATGACAGAAAAACAAATAATTAAGAAATTATTTCATATTGACAGAAACCGGAAGTCTTGCATAGCCGAAAAATTTCATAAAAACTTACTTGTGTTGTTTTGGAATTACTGACTTTAAAAGGATCCCCTAAGTGTGCTAACGGCATGTTTGTAGATATTACAAAAATAACATCAATTCATAAAATCTACAGGTAAAAAATTCTTCCATTTTCCCCACACTCTTTAAATGCACACCAGACGCACAGGCATGACTGACGTCATTTCCGAGTATGAAGTTGCCTATTTATTCTAATAAATTCTGAAATAAAATTATGTTCTGTTTTTTTATAGGTTACACTTTGTTATAAGACTTTAATTACGCATAATTGAATCCAAAATTGTAAAAATTTTTTACACTGACGAAGATTTTTTACAAAGTAATTTCATTTTATCTGAATTAATATTGAATCCGAAATAAATAGATAAGTATATAAGTATCGATACAATGCATCGCTTGTGTGGTTTTGGTTTGATATACTTGATTTAAAGCAGACTGAATATCTCTTTGAGAAGGTTTGGTTATCCCAAATTTAATTTTTAAATATGGTTGGTATATTGTTTTATAGTTTATTTGGGTAATTTTTTAGAGCATTCAGTTTCTTAAAATATTGAATTAGGATTCCTTACGAGATAATGAGAACTTAGCATTTAATTTATTGTTAAATTAAAATTATCTGAAAAATTGATCACTGAGGACTTAACAACTATAAACATTTCTCGTTATATATTTTCGTGTTTTTAAATAATCGTATATTATATAGAATGGTATCAAAATTATGAAAACTACAGAGCCTTCTGTATTTAAAATAGGAAATCATTTTACTGTTTTGTTTTATATATAATTTAATGGTTTTAAGAAATTGATCTGAAAATTCTTACTTTAATTATATTGCTTATAAAATCGGCTCTAAAATTCGTTTCTTTTTTCTGTTTTGATGTAGCTATATAAATAAATGCTGGTTAAAAAATTGTGCTAGCATTATTTCTTGTAATTTTTGTTACTTAAAATTAGTTACTAATTTTCTTTGGGCTTCATATTTTGGCCATTTAAATAATTAGAAATGTTAGTTAAATAATAGCACAATTTTCAAAGTAAGTCATGAAAGTCGCGGTACTGAAAAAATTCAATCGGAATATCTTATTAATATTTTTAATATGAAAATATTAAATTTTTCTAGTATATCTTTTAATGTGATTACATTGTATTTCATTTCAATTAAAATTTATGATTAAGAAAATTTTCTTTTTGAAATTATGACAATTGTATGTTAACAATATTTAGATTATTTACACTTTAGCATGTTGAAGAGTGTGAGATGGCATTACCAATAGTACTAAATGCAATAATTATGTTATAATAATTATGTGAAGTCATAAAAATCAGATTTCACATTTATAAAATGTATTTTATTATTAGATAGGTATGACTATTTTATTCATAAATAACTATTTGTATAATTTCAACATTTAGGGATTACTATCTCTGCTTCGTAAATTAAAATCTGCTCCAGATCGTGAATTACGAATATTACTTTTGGGTCTTGATAATGCTGGAAAGACTACTATTTTGAAGAAGTTAGCATCTGAAGATGTAACGCACATTACTCCTACTCAGGCAAGTTTAAAGTTTTGAACATTGTTATTTGTGTATTTTAGAAACGCAAAATATAATTTGAAATGTGTTATTTCTTGAAATATTCCTGTAAACAATTTTAAAAAATATCTATATTTAAAGAATTTTTATGCTTATTTAAGTATCACTAGTGATCTAACTACAGCTGAAATGAAATGGAAAGATACACCTTAATGATAATTAAGTACTCAAAGTATCTCTATTAAGATGCTGAAATGGAAAAAAAGGATAGGTCATTGTTAAAGTTGCATATCAGGGAAAATATTGTATCTGTGTCATAGAACCTGTTAAGTATTTTATGTCACTGGTGATATTTAAAAGTAATTCATTATGTACATTGTTCTTTAATGCTTTTTTTTTTTTAGAATAGAGAAGTCACATTTGTTTGACATTTAGTTGCATATACTGTTTATTTTCAAAATTAACAAGTGATGTAATCTTAGAATACTTTATCATAAGTCAAGCACTTTTAGTGGGTTGCAAAAAATTAATATTTAATGCCTCATCTCGTTCCCAATTTCGCCTCAGTTAAATCATAATGTGATTAATTTTAATCATCAAATGCTATTCCTAGACATATTCTCAAAAAAAGGGGGAAAGAGGTACTTTGAACTGCGTGCTAACTGGCAACAGTAGCAGGACTGTTTTATTATGTCATGCTCATCTGTGTAGGCCACCATACACCATCATTACTTCTTTAATCAAAAGGCGACAGGCAGTTGAGTAATTTTTGCCTAGATTTGTGAGATTGTGAGCCATGCACATTTATTTGTTACAGGTTGTTATTTGTGTATTTGACAACATATGCTAAAAACTGTCTACTTAAAATCTATTGGTAAAAACAAAGTTGTAGGTATCTATTTTAAATCGCAACAATATTTGTAATTGGGATCGGACCAAAATTAAAATAGCATGTGAGAAAATATCAAAATTTTACATTAAAGATGTTCATGGGGAGAAACTCAATTTGGAATGTCAACATTTTAGTCATATTTGATCATCATTTGCAAAAAAATGAAGAAAAAGTAAAGAGACGTAATGGAAAATAGTAAGATTCATAAGAAATACAATTCTACATAAAGATGAAGAATAGTTGTTTATTGGGTTTAACATACAACAAATTTTTGGTCTTTTAAAATTAAGGAGGTAAAGGTTTAATATAAAAACAGATAATCTGATGACATTTAAAGTTTTTTTTTATTTGTTTTTTAAGTAATTTTTTTATCATAATTTTTGTGTATATAGGCATGTAATTTTATTATATGAATTTTGAATGTATTTTAATTTACTTAATAACCTTCTCAGTGGTATAGCCAGGAAAGATATCTGAGTAGTATAGATTCCATTCCTCAAATAAATAAATAAATAAATTTTACATTTGATAATAAGAACTAGTTACCTCTTAACTTTCATTCCAACTTAAGAAAAAGCATAAATTAAAAATTCAAAAAAAGCTGATGGTATTGAGTTAGGTAAAATGGGTAGAACTTAAATACTTCTGTTCACAAATCTTTTTAAAATTGCAATTGACTTAAGACTCTTTTTTATAAATTATTTATATTCTTCCTTTTTGATTGAGTCTAATAACTTTGATTATTAACAGCTATTTGTAATTTTAAATAATTTTTTGATATTACAGTATTACTGTATTTTGTAGTTTTAAGTACTGTAAGCTAGATTAATAATATTGCATTTATCATTAAAAATTAATAAGCAAATAATTATTTAGTAACCAAACTATTTCAATAAATAAATTGACACTTTTTTTATTACCCTGGTTTTTTTTCCCCCTTTAATAATTATTTGAAAGTAGTGCCTAATTTAATATACATGTAAAATAAAGTTTCTGAATGCTTAAATTTCACTCATGAATAACATCCAAAATTACCTTACCTGATGACATTGTTGAGTTGATATTTATTAATTTATATATTAAAAAGCTTCTTTATGTAATTTTATTTTTGGTTTAAAAACTAATCGCATTATTTAGGTACTTAACAATATAAAATTCTGATTTTAGAATTGAAAACTGTTTTATATGTACTGACATTTAAAAATATTCAAAAATTGTTCATCAACATCTTCACTAGGTAATACATATTATTAAACTCAAGTAATAAATATTATAAATATTAATTTAAGTCAAAAATTATTTTTTTGATATTTGAGTTCTGTGATTTTTGAAAAGCTTCTTTCATTATTTCTGAACTTCATTTCTAATTATTAATATAGAAAAAAAAAATATTTTTGTTTCTTTTCTCAGGGCTTCAATATCAAGAGTGTTCAGTCTGAAGGCTTCAAGTTAAATGTCTGGGACATTGGTGGTCAACGAAAAATAAGGCCATATTGGCGAAATTATTTTGAAAATACTGATGTTTTGGTAAGAGTTATATATATATATATACTTATAAGATAAAGCAATGAAATGAATTTATTATTAAAAAACATAAAAGTAAGAGAATAATTAAAATCCAAAATAAAAAAAAAAACACATTTATAGAACTAAGTAAAAAAGATGAAATTGAATCAAATTTGAAACTAATTTAAACCAAAGAATAATTTGAACACCCAACAAATTAAAACATGCATATTCAGACTGGGGACTGAATTGTGGGGTTAAACTAGTTCTATGGTACCATATTATATATATATATATAATGTTTGTTTGTAGAATATAATTTCAATGTATGAAAATATTTTTTTCGTATTTATATGATCTGAGAACTAACATTAAGCATTTTCTTAATACTGTCTTTATTCATTGTGAAAGAGTACTATTAAAGATTTTGTATTCAGAACACATTTTCATATCTACAAATGTACAAATATTCTTTTATAAACTTGTGATGAGGTAACTCTTACATTCTTTTATCATGCAATGTCCTTAACTGTTAAAACTTTTTCACAAATGTGCAGTTTTTTACTTTTAAAATATACAAGTTCAAAACCCATTTAGTGTAAAGGAAAAAAAACATGGATTATATTTTATGTTCTAAAAACTGAATTGATTCTTTCAGAAAAAATGAATAGTAAAATAAAATGGAGAGTAAGTTCTCTATACATTAGTGAAGTCTAAATTAGATTAAAATCCTAAGATAGGTTTTCTTTCTGAAAAAGTATTTTAAGCTCAGAACCCATTCTTTTGCTTTAGGGAAGACAGCATGTAAATATAAAAATTTTGTTCAATGAGGTAATATTATGTAAAATCAAATTATATCAAGTAATGCGAGCTTCTATAAAATAGTAGAGGAAAATGTTTCTCTGCGCTTTTTATTCTTAAATGCTTCATTTAGTTGCCTTTATCTAAATGTTCTGCAGATTTAATTTTTCTTCCACCATTATGGTATTCAGTTTCTGTTTTCAATCATTTTGCTAATTAAAATTATTTCACTCAGTAAATTGTAATTATTGAAATAACATAACAAAACGCTTCTGTACAAAATAACATCCATAGAACAAAAGAGAAAGAAAAAAAACATACTCTTTTCCTTCTATTTTTAAAAATTATGTACTATTTCACTAAGTATAAAACAATATTTAGGGGCCGTGGTAGCCTAGTGGTCAAGGTCGTGGACTAGCAGCTGGCGGTTTTCGTTCAGTCGCGGGTTTGATCCTTGGCCGCCAAAGACCCGCCGTGTAGCCGGGGCTGATGCACAGGCTGTTCGGGGCCCAAAGTCCTCCCGTTGGTGTGGTGTGGATGTTAGGAGAGGGGGGTGCCAGCTCAGGTGTCATCCTCGTCACTTAACTGTGGTTAAAAATTACGAGGTCCATCGCCAATAGCCCTCGTGTTGCTTCTAGTGTGACGTTAATATAAAACTAAACTAAAACAATATTTAATATGTACTTTCTTATTCAACCTTATTTCAATGGATCATTATTGGAGTGATTAAAATGACAGTTTGTTTCTATATGTATGCTTTCAGTTCTCTATTAAATGCTCTTTTCTATTTCAGTTTTAATTAATCATTCTACCTAAAACTGAAGTAGTATTTATATTCAAATAATAAAAATGTTACTGATAAATAAAGAGCTCATTGAAAATATGTATCTCTGTATAATATTTGATTTCTATATTAACATAATTTCTGTTTAATTTAAATTACATTTTAATTATGAGAATTTTAACCTATACAATCTTTTTTAAAATATGTATTTAAGTTGTAAAATTTATGATGCTATAAATTTATTCAAACATATTTATGTTCCTCTTAATATTTTAATTATGATGCAAAGGATAGAATGAAATAACATTTATTTATCGGAGTCTTAATCGATTCATTCCAGTAATTATGTTATTATTATTTTGTATAACCAATTCAAGCAATACAAATGTTATGTATAACATATATAGTTTATCATTTAAAATTAAACTATTTTTTATCATTATAAAGTTGCTGGATTTTTGTTGCATATTTTTATTTTGAAATATTTTTCTATTAAATATGAGTCCGAGTTATAAAAAAAAATCCATCAAATTTTATAATATTATGCTGTAACTTAAAATTCTTTCTTATTTAAAATGATGTTGAAAACTAATTCAATGTATGTATATATATATGTATTTTACAGATTTATGTTATTGATAGTGCTGATAGAAAAAGATTTGAAGAAACTGGTGTGGTGAGTAATGTATTTCCCAATTACTGTGTTGTATAAGGTGCTTAGAAATATCTGCCTATATTGTAAAGGATGTAAGAGAGAACCAATATTATCATTCTTCAAATGGAATATGTGTCCAAAAATATGGAATATGTACATTTATTAGAAAAATTATTTAGGTCAGCTGATATATATCTCGCACTGCCATAAGACATTTCTCTCTGAGAATTTAAATAATATGTATAACTATATGAATTTAAACCTTGCTGATATCCATCTGAGGTAGGGTTGCTAATGGAAATGGATTAGCAGCTAATAGGTTGTACACTGAATGATTATCAAATAAACAATTTTCCAATAGGAAACATGCAGCTAGCAGAGGTTACACTACTCCCCTTCCAAGCAACATATAGTTGCGATACAAGAAGAAAATAGTGATTAATATCAAATGAATATATACATTGCAGTAAAATACATAAAAGCTATTTACAAAATATTTACAAACTCTGTATTAAAAATTGTTATATAACATTAAATATTCACATAATCTCCATAACATGCTGGAAAAGTAATTCTTCGTCCACTACGTGATGTTTTAAATTTTGTATACTCCCTCTTAACATTGTCGTCTCCGTTTAGTTGGGTGTTTTCTTTTTCTTTACTTGTTAAGTTTCGGAAATCATTTTTTTCTTGAGTCTAACAAATAAGCTTGCTTTAATCGATCCACGGAAACATTGATGTCTTTTCCCTTAATTTTTAAGGTATAATATTTGTCATTTCTGGCAACCACAGAAAAAGGTCCTTCATATGGAGATTCTAATGCTATCTTGACACGGTCCACTCTAACAAATACATGTGAACACAACTTCAAATCCTTATGGAAAAATATATTTTGTATTCTTTTACACCTGTTTTTAACTGGTTTTAATTTTTCCATTTGTTTTCGTAGTTCGCTAGTGAAGGTATCTGGTTCTAATTTTGTTTTCGGTTCATGATAGAATTCACCAGGGAGCTTTAGTGATTTACCATAGACCATTTCTGCAATGGAGCAATTGGTATCTTCACGTAGAGATGCACGTATGCCAAGGAGTATAGTTGGTAAATTCTCACTCCGTTTGATTGAATCGTGAGCTCTAATGGCTGCTTTTAGTGTTCTATGCTGTCTCTCAATTTTGCCATTGCTTTGGGGATGGTACGATGTAGTTGTTTGCATTTTAATTCCACAAATAATACCTAAACTTCTGAAAAGTTCTGATCTGAACTGATTTCCTCTGTCAGTAATTACGGTGTATGGAACGCCAAAACGACAAATCCAATTTGCTTAAAATGCCTTTGTGATTGTTTCTGAAGTGATATTTTTGATAGGTATAACTTCCATCCAACAGGTAAAACGATCGATGCATGTTAAACAATATTTATTGCCATTTGATGGTGGGTATGGTCCAATTATATCGATATGTATAATACTAAATCTTTCATCGGGTTCTTCAAATGAATTGAATTTTGACTGTGTATGCCGAATAATTTTCTTTTTCTAGCAATTAATGCAAGTTTTAGCCCATTCTTTAACATCTCTTTTAATATTCTTCCAAATGAATCTTGATGCTATTTACTTCACTGATGATTTGATACCAGGATGGTTTAGGTCATATATTTTATGGAAAACATTCATTCGAAAAGGTTGTGGTATTAAAGGTCGAAAATTGGAAGTTGAAATATCACACCAAATAATTTTTCCAGAGGGTAAGGGATATTGTTTTAAAATTTAAATTTTTGCTATCATTTAATAATTCTTTTAGTTCTTCATTACTGATTTGTTCGTCTGCTATTTTATCATAATCAATGTCCGAAACTGATTCAATTCTAGACATTGAGTCTGTAACAATATTATCTTTTTCAGTTATGTATTTTATGTTTGTTGAAAATTGAGAAATGTACTGGAGATGTCTTAATTGCCTTGGTGAAGCTTTATCATTTTTCTGTTTAAAAGCATATGTAATCGGCTTGTGATCTGTAAATATTGTAAATTCTTGGCCTTTTAGCATATGTTTCAATTGTTTGATCAAGAGATATATACTTAAAAGTTCTCGATCATATGTTCTATAAGCCTTTTGAGTATCGGAATAAAATGCTATTGGCTTCCAATCTCCGTCTTCATATTGCTGCAGAACAGATCCAATTGCAAAATTAGAGGCATCTGTAAATAAAGCTAATGGTAGATCTGGATTGGGAAAGGTTAACAAAACAGCATTGACTAAATCTTCTTTGCATTTTTCAAAGGACTTCTTTGCTAACCTTTTAGATATTCATTTAATGGAGCTTGAGTATTAGCTGCATCTTTTAAGTACCTTCTATTGAAGTTAATCATTCCTAAAAATTTACGAAGATCGTGAATAGTTTCAGGAAGTTTATAATTTGTTATAGCTTGTACTTTCTCTGGAAGAGGTTTTGAACCGTTTGGTGTTATCAAATATCCCAAAAATTCTAATTTGTTTACTCCCATTACTGATTTTGATAAATTGATACGTAGACCGTATTTCTGAAGTTTACTAAATACTTCCGTAAGATGTTTCTTATGCTGTTCCTCAGATTCTGACGCAATTAAGATGTCATCCAAATACGGAAAAATAAAATCTAGTCCAATAAAAACTGTATTAATAAATCTTTGAAAAGTTGAAGGAGCATTTCGTAAGCCAAAACTCATTACATTAAATTCAAAAAGTCCAAATGGTGTTATAATCGCTGTTTTTTGTTTATCTTCTTCTGCTATGGGAATTTGATAATAAGCTTTAAGTAAATCAAGTTTAGAAAATATCTTTTTGCCTTTTAAAATATGATGGAAGTCTTCAATTCTAGGTAAAGGATAGCGATCTGGTACTGTAATATCATTCAAGCGGCGATAATCACCGCACGGTCTCAGAGTACCGTCCTTTTTCATGACTAAATGAAGTGGGCTTGCCCATGGTGATTTTGATGGCCGTATAATATTGTTTTCAAGCATAAAGTTGAATTCTTGCTTAGCTATTTCTAATTTTTTTGGATCTAACTGTCTTGGTTTGGAATAAATGGGTTTACCATCAGTGGTTATATAATGTTCAACATTGTGTTTTGTTTTAGAAATTAGCAAATCAGGTTTTGTTATTTCTGGATACTGGGCCAAAATATCAGAAAATTTATTATTTTCGTTTAAGGTGCTTACATTCAATTCATCGGCTGATGATGTAATTTCACTAATGATGCTTAGTTTAGTTACACCATCAATTAATTTTTTGTTTTTGATATCAATCAATAAGTTAAATCGGTTTAGAAAATCGGCACCCAAAATTCCTTTATTGACTTTGGCTATGATGAATGGCCACTGAAAATCTCGGCGAAGTCCTAAATCCAGAGTTAAAATTTTGTGTCCAAAACGGGGAATTTCAGTACCATTGGCGGCGTAAAGCTTAAAACCGCCAATTACTTTGTCACCACACGAAGCTGGAATAAGTCTCACATCAGCACCGCTATCAACCAAAAATTTAATCCCAGTTTTTTTGTCAAATACAAAAAGTCTATAATTAAATTCGCAGCAATTATTTAATTCATCAGCAGCAGAGCTGACCGCTAATTTTGATTCTGCTGCGAATGCAAGTTTTCCTGGTTCTTCCAATTACATGGTGGCCTACATTTTTCTGGAAAGCATCTAGATCCAAAAGTAAAATGATAATAGCAAAGATTATCTTTCGGATTGTAACGCTTCCGACTTCTGCTTCTACTTGTAAACGATGATGTGTTATATTTTTCTACATTGCGACTTCTCTCATTTGATTGGCGATGGAAATGCAATTCTTCAATCCTCTGTTCCAACGAAGATATCTTTTCCAATAATAGTGAAATGTTATTTGGTGATGTGCTCGAATTGGCGACTTGGTTTGAATGGGTTTCATACAATTCAGTTGGTGAATGCATATCATAAATCTTATCAGCCATAATCGCCAATTTATCTATACCTTCATCACTAACCACTAACATATGCTTAATATGATGCGGAAATTTTTCCATCCATAATGTTTTCAATACCATCTCTGAAGTATCGTAGTTGCCAAAGATTTCTTTTTTTGCACTTGACTTCATATCGCCAATTTCAATGCCAGTGAAAAGGCGTTTGATGCATTTGTTTTCACTTTCTTTAAATGCATTTAATAAATGCTCCTTGGCCAAAGAATACTTATTTTCAGATTTATCAGTAATTATGTCCCAAATAGTATCAATATACTTAGGTTCCATTTGTGCGATAATGTAGTTAAATTTAGTATCTTCATTAGTTATACCATTAATTTTGAATTGCGCTTCTATTTGATAAAACCAAATTTCAAGTTTATCTGTCCAAAATGGTGGAATTTTTATGCTTACCTTCATAGTTTCCAAAGAATCAGCAGCTTCCGATGGGCATTCCAATTTATCGGTTGTCGCCATAATATTAAACTTTAACAATTCACAGTGTCACCAATTAATAATGTAGAGGTTTGCTACATCTTAATATATTATTTTCTGCGCAAAAAGAATTTTCATTTTAAATTTTAAAACAAAATATTTATTTATTCACGGCGTTAAATTTCAAACATTAGAACAACAAACTGAATCTCTTTTTTTTTCTTATGCTTTTGATATTCGCAGTCTACATAAAGTTTTAGAAACAAAGATTATATGCGGCTAGCAGAGGTTACAGGTTGTACATTGAATGATTATCAAAAGAACAATTTTCCAATAGGAAATTATATGCTTCAAACAGTATTGTAATCCATGCATGGACAAAAGGAAGCTTGTGTTTTTGATTGTATCTTTCTGGAATGTCCATTGTGAAAAGCAAAGTTCTTTAAAGTGTTTGCAACAGTTTATTGTTAGGTACTTTTCCATTTCGCGGGCACAAGCAGATTTTTTTTGGCGACAACACATAATAAATACATATTCTGTTTGGCATTGGGTGTATCGCTTTTGGTGACTTTATCACTTTCACCTGCAAAGTGGAAAAGTACCCATTTTTATAATTGGATCTTATGTTTTCTGAGAATCTTATCCATATAATTTTCAGATTATGAAAAAGGTGTATTAATTAGTATTCCAATTTTAAAACTCCACAATTCCCTGCAAAAACTTATTTTACAAGTTTATAACTTGCTTAGTTATAAAATCTTAGCTTAGTTATAAATATAGTTACTTATAGTTATAAAATCTTTTTGTTGTAAAGTAAAATGTGTTATTTATTAAAGTTTTGATTGTAGTGATTTAAATATTTAAAAAAAAATAAAAAGAAAAAAAGTTTGAAATATCTTGAGAAAAGAATTTAACATTGCAATTAGAATAATAGTAACATTATTTTGTACAAATGTTTTCAAAAGTAATGTAGAACTTGAAATTAAGATACCTTTAGATTAGTTTTATACATTATATTTTTGTTATTTAGTTTCATGCCTTATATTATAGAAAGATTTGTGCTTGTTCATGTAGTTTTAAAACTCTGTGTGTTCATTATATTTAATCTTCTAACTTATTTTTACCCCATATCTGTAGCTACAAAATGATAATCTCCTTCTTATTTTCCTGCTTTTGTTGTTTGAATTTATTCTCTCTTTAAAAGCATAATTAATTTTAGACAGAAACTTTTAAAGCTTCTTGTTAATTTGTCTAATAATTTCAATAATGAACATTACAAATTTTCAACATGTATTTTCCTCTCTTAAATTCTAAACTTCATTAACTTGGACTTGTTTCTTGACTATGGCTCCAATGGAATTGTAATATAAAAAGTCAATATTTTAGATATAGGATACAGAAGAGAGGTTAAATTAAATTCATTAATCAATAAGTAAATGGATTTATATTTGCCTGCATAGAATAGAGAGCTGTTTCCAACATATTATAAGTATTTTTTAAATATTTTTTTACCTTTTATATTAATTTCATATTTTGAAAAAAATCAAATTACAATAAAGTCTCATTAAGTCTGATTAATTGGGACCCAGAGACAGTCCAGGATATCAGCTGTAGATTAACTGGAGAGTGGGAGGAAGTGAAATAAAATAAAACATGTTTACTGAAAATTTGCTATATATTAAACAAATTGAGAGTTAATCATGTTTACAGAGGATAAAAGTGTCTAATTTATGAACAATAGAAGTGCACTTAAAATTGTTTTGTTGTATTTTCCATGTAGACTATGTAGCTTTGTATGCCATTTGTAAATGGTGATAAGAAGAGGAACTAAGGTTTTGTTGACTTTCCACTGAATGTATTTGCTATAAATCAACTCAATCCCTTCCTTCCACTTTCCTTTCGTGCATTCGTACCTGTTAGAAGATTTCAGTAAAGAAATAATAATTTTTCAAAGTTTTTTTTGGAAATTTTGTTATTGCTTTTCTCAAATTAAAAAAAAAAAAAAATGCAGATCGATCAGACATCCAAATTAATGAAGTTCTACTGTATTTTAAAATAATGTATGTGAAATTCCGATATTTTAATATTTAAAAAACTTATATTCTTGATTTAAATTAATTTTAAAGTAAATCTAAATCGCAACTCAAGTAAAATAAAAAAAAATTAAAAATATTCTGCCCTGTTCCCTTTTTGTTTCTTATAACTTGTAAATATATAAGTTAGAATATAAATAGGCTTTAGTGAAAAAAAGATAATAGCTTATGTTCTGTAAGCTGAAACCTACAATTTTAGGGAAGAAACATATATATCTTATTAATACTACTGTACTTCTTTTAAATAAGCATAAATTCTTATTTTATGGTTGTTTGACAAAATCTTACTATTTATTGAATTTTAATCTAATTTTGTATAATGATATTCTATATATATACATACACACACACACATATATATATATATATGAAATTAAATACTAAATATGCAATGTTTTCCAAAATCTGATAAAATAAATTAAATTTTTGTGTGATTTATCATTTATCCCATTACATGTTTATTTTATATGAAAATCATCAATAGGTCCTTAGAAAAAGGTAGAAAAACAAATTATTTCTGATTGATTTTTTATTTCTTTTATTTTTTTGACATAATCTCCTTTATAATCTAGCTCTATACATTTTTCCAATTTTTTAAGTAATCTAAAAAGTAAGATTTCGGAGGTCCTCAAAATAGGCATCTGTTTGGGTGATGACCTCTTTGTTGAATGTGAACTGTTGTCCCCTGAGCCATTTTTTTGTTGTTGTTTAGAAATTTTTAAAAAAGTCTCCAGGGTCCAAATTCTGTGAATACATTGGATGTTGCAATAATTCAAACTTTTAATTCCATGAATTTGGCCCTCAAAACTGCTCAGGTGTGCACCAATGAGATCAACTCTGCTCAGGTGTGCAATCTTTTCTTTTTCAAATGAGGACATTTTTTTTTTCTTGATTTCTTTGTTGAACCAGTGCAATAATGATGCTTAATTCTTTCCAGTAGTTTTTTCTTTTTCCAAGTATTTGATGTAAAGGATTCCGCGTGCATTCTAAAACCTTGTGGCCATCATCTTGCCAGCCTATTTCAGTCTTTACTTTTTTCGAAGCCCATTCACATTCAAAGCCCTCTGTTTTGAATGATTCTTTGTCTCTGGAGCATAGTAATGTATCCATTTTTCAGCCACAGCTATGTATCAATGCAGAAACTTGTCATGATTGTGATGAAAAAGTGCCAAAATAGCCTCACAGTTGACCACACAATTGCGTTTGTTTTCCACTGAAGAGCAAATGCAACTCCCATCTTGACAAGATTTTTTTTCACACCCAATTTTCGTTCAAAATTGAAAACATTGTACCTTGTGATATTCCAGTTGCCTCAACTATTTTGCACCTTTTGATTCATCGATTGTTCAAATTCATCGATTATTCCACTGGACATATCAAATGATGTCCATCTTTTGTGGATGTATAGTCATGTTTAAACAACTCATTTACCCAATCTTAAACAGTTGCAAACATGAGCAGATGTGTCATAAACTTCATCCAACTCAGCTTTGATCTCTTTTGGTGTTAAGCGTTTTATATATAAGTGTTTAATCACAGCTCAAAACTCACTTTTTTCCATCTTTCTAAGTAAACACAAATTTCTTGCTTCAATCGATAATAAAAATTAAATCATGTAAAGGAAATAACTAAGAGACAGCTGTCTAGTGAGTCATATTGCTTACAAAAAACAAATCCTATACAATGCTACAATTGCCATCTCTTGGATTTTCTAAGGACTTATTGAATGACCCTCATGAATTCTATATAGAGAAATATTTTTTCAGGAATTAGCAGAATTATTGGCAGAAGAAAAATTAGCTGGTGTACCTTTGCTGGTTTTTGCTAACAAACAAGATCTTTTCAATGCTGCCCCTGCAAGTGAATTGGCTGATGGTTTAAATCTGCCTGCAATTAGAGACCGCTCATGGCAGATCCAGGCTTGCTCTGCCTTAACTGGTGAAGCTTTAAAAGTAATTTTCAAACATATTTATATATGCTTACATAGAATAAGTATTGATTATAGTATGTGAAAACAATTTTAAAGTAGCTCTGGCTGCATGTACATATTTATTATTTGCTAAAATTGTGTAATTTTTTTATTTAATTTGTTACTGCAAATTATCTATTCCATTATATATGACTCATTTAATTTTCTTCGATAAATTTATATTTAATTTTAATATTGAGAGATTGATTGATAGGTTTTATTAACGTCGCACTAGAAGCAACACGAGGGCTATTGATGACTGACCTCGTAATATGATTTATATATATTGTAAAATATTATATGCCTTTTATTTTAACTTATAAAACTTATCACTAAACGACTTTTTTCATTTTTTACTTATGAACTTCTGATATTGTTACAAACGCATCTTCAATGCTTTCTCTTATTCTTTTAAGTCCTGCCATGTTACCTTGGTGATTTATGCAATTTACTGTTATCATAACTGGTCACCTACTCAAATAGCTAAACTGTTGTCTATATTCTGAGACAAGTATTAGAGAACTGAATGCAAAACTGCAACAATATTTATCATGTACTACCCTGATCACATTATTGTTCTATTCCTACTCACTGGTGTCAGTAAATTCTGTCATGTTACCTTGATGATCTGTGCAACTTACTGTTAGCATATTTGGTCACCTCCATGAATTTCGTAACTGTTGTCTTAAATTCTGAGATAAGGAACAAGCCTGGTTGTTAACTATAACAATAATTTATTAAGTGCTACTTTTATTGCATCTCTGTGCGATCCCTACTCATGGTCCCAACACAATCCCATACAGACTGACACTTTCTGCTCTGAGTCTGACCTACAGGGATTGTGTAAGTGACATCTTACTCTGGCTCCTTTATAAAACGCTCTCTACAGGCATGCTTTAAACACTCAAGATTATATATATATATTATATATTTGTATTTACGTAACTCTCCCTATATATATATATATAGGGAGAGTTACGTAATATATATATATATATTGGGAGAGTTACAAAGTACAAGTGTATTGACTTAAATATTTTGCTGACTAAATTTTAGTGGGAAAATTTAATTTGCAAAACAAAAAGTCAGATATTAGTGTATTTTTGAAGTACTGTTACAGTATTTCTGACTGAATATTTGATTTTAGTTTTAGTTTGTAACACTGTAATTAAGCACTACCTTCCATGTACTATTATACGGTAGTCAGATGGCACCACATTTTCTTTCTGGTTAGAAGCACAAGCACGATGAAAAAGGCAAGCTGAAGCAGGATGGAAAGAGAGAGGCTTCTTTAGCAGAATGATGGAGTGATGTTCATGAATCTGTGTTTTATATATGTTTTGTATCCTGTCTTGTGTTGTGCAATGTGTCGAATATTAAATAATATTTGTTTCTGAAACCATCCCAGCTGTTCATTATTTTGTCCTGAAATAATAACATTTGAGTGATACAAGTTTTATTAATTTTAATTCTTGTTTTATAAAAATGATTATTGGATCAGATGAACTGCATGAAAAATAAAAAAATACATATGTAAAAATAATCATGAAAACTGCAAACTATTTTAAGAAAACTAATTAATATAATTATGAAATTTTTTTTATTTAAAGTTGGCGATGTAATCAGGATAGTGGACTCCCAGCCAGCGGTTTTCTTGGAGTCATAGGTTCAATCCTTAATGTCACTAAAGACTCGACGTGTAGCCAGGGCTGATGCACATTAAATTTGTTGAAGCTCAAAGTCCTCCTGGAGTATGGTGTGGTAGTTAGGAGAGGGGGCTGCCAGCTTAGTTGTTGTCCTCGTCACTTGACTTAGGCTCAAAATTATAAGGTCTGTCGCCAATAGCCCTCATGTTGCTTCTAGTGCAACATCAATAAAACCAATCGATCAATCTATTTAAAGTTATTTTTGAAATATAGATTGACATTAGCAACTGATATAAGATCTCAAAAATTAAACAGTATTAATTTTCTGAAATATGTGATTTCCAATCTATGTTACCACTTATAATATTTTCTCTTTTTAATACTGGAAATCGTATATTACTGCAAATTACAATAAACAGATATATCAATTGCAATCTGCTTCAATTATCAAATATTTTCATCATTCTTGTTATCATTTTATTTGTGCCTAGAATTATCACCATACTTTCTAATCCAAGTTAAAATATATTTTAATTACATTTTTGCTAGTAAAATGCAGAAATGAAAATGATTAACACTTTTAAAAATTGAAATCTCTTATAATATGAATATTTATATATTAGTTTTTTGTGAAAGTTTATTTTATTTTTTTAAATTTAAATATGTACTATTTTTTACAGGATGGATTAGACTGGGTGTGCAAGAACATTAAAAAGAAATAATTATTTATGTGTCATTATATATTTTTGAAAATAAACTAGTCATCACTAATGAGCTACATTGTTGAACAAGGGAAACACAACATAGCTTTCACTTTATTTTCAATCTGTGATAGGCTGGTAGCTCCATGAACACCGTCCGCACTTTGCAGCTTCTGATGTGCACTGCCATCGAGTACCAGACTTTATTTCTTACACACCAGCCATATTACTATTTATCATATGTTTTGATGGATGCTTTACAAGTGATAATTTAATCTTATTCAAATAAGTATTATTCTTGTATGAATGATCTATTTGTTAATAATGATCATATCATCATTCATCTTTCCTTTTTAATGTAAAATGAAATAAAGTGAATTTATTATTTTATATGTATCTCATAATAATTAATATATTTTGCATTAATTAATATGCTATGTTAAACTATTATTTTTAATGATTATCAAAATATATGCTCATAATATTTAATTTGCAATATATGCAAATAACTTAATTATTTTAAGAATATTTCATCTATTCCATCAATCCAATAATTTAAACAAAAATAAGATTAAAATGATATGTAAACAATGTATAAAACATTTTATTAGTTTTTATTAATTTGAATAAAATTTGAGAAACAAATTGTTATAAAACATGATTTAATAATATTCTGTATTTTTAATTGAGTCATTTTAATTATTAAATTTAGAGAATTTATTTCTGGGTCTTTTTTTATATCCCTATTTTGGAAATAAATGTTTTTAAAAACTTGTTGTGAAACTTTTAATATTATGCTTAATTATTGATGTACAGCCATGATTTTTTGACTAAATCATGTAACTTTTTAAATATTCTAAAATACTTTCAATTTATTTATTTTTGTCTAAGTTTTTTTAAAATGTTATTTTTAACACTGTGCAAGAACAGTTTTTTTTTAAACTGATGCAAGTTGTATATTTAACCTTAATAAAAAAAAAAGTTAAGATTAAGAAACCATTAAAGAATTATTTTCATGAATATTTTAAATTATAGGTGTATACATATTATTTTCGAATATTTTTAAAATCATTTTTGCATATATTACTTATAGAATAGTGCAAATACAAATTAGATTCACTCTAATTATTATGTAATTATGTAAATGATTTATATTGTACTTGTCAATATTTTTTCCTTTTATTAAGTGAAAAAAATCTTTTCAATTTTAACTAAATTATAAAGTTCATTTAAAATCTCTATATTCTATTTTAAGATAATTATAAATAAGATGGACTAGATTCAGCATATATTTTACAATACCATTATTGCTCGTAATAAAAGTGGCAGCTATGAAAATTGATAGAAACACATAAACTGCATAGCTCTATATGTGGTTTGTAGTTATGTTGAGATTCATACTGTCAGAAAATTATTCATGTCATGCTGTTTATTACAATTCTTTATTTTTATTATGTATAACATTTACAGAAATATAATTAAAATATATGTAACTAACTGTCAGCTCAAAATGACTTCTTTTAAAAAGTTTGCTTTTATTATTTTGTTATAAAGGCATATATATGGTTTATAAAACATATTTCTAAAATGTTCATTGAATAAAAAGGAGTTAAAGTTATATGGGCTTTTGTTACTGCTATTTTTTATAATTTTTGATTTACTGAATCAATATACAGATTCAGGATTTGAATGATGTTATCTTATTTATTTGTAAATTATGATGTGATCATGGTTGTGATATTGAAATATAAATTTGAACAGTAATTTTTAAAATTGTATCAGATATTTTTCCCTCTGTTAATGTGTGATATCCAATGATATAATTTTTGTATGATTTCTTTACATTCATTTATGTACTTTATTTAATTCTTTTAGAAATAATTGTTTACTTAAAATTTCTATGACATTCAAATATATTAATATGTTTTAATATCCAAATAGTGTTTTAATTTAATAAAAAAAAAATTTCACATTAGTTCATTACAACTCATAAAGAAACAACTGGAACTTAATTTTGAATCATGAGCATTCTTTAGAAAGCAGTTTTCTGTGGCTCATTTTTAAATCAACTGTTGAACTTAAAGAGAAATCAAATGGAAAGTGGAGTATTTTACATACAGGTGCTAAGAAATGAAAGAAAATGAATTGAAATATTTTTATTGCTTTATAGAATTTTTTACTTAAAGAGAATTTTGGGTTGTAATTTTACTTTAATGATAATATTGTGTAGATGTATCTAACTCTTTTGAAATGCTGTTAAATAATATTAATTCTTTATATCAATATGATTAAAAATTATGTTATTTATTTATTTTTCATAACATTCTCCAGAATTTAATTTTTAGAGATTTGTTTAAAGTTATGTTTTTAAATGACTGTATCACAGGACTTCTGTATTTGACAAAACTACCTATGAGAATCATTGTAAATCAGTAGAAAACAAATTTGTTTTAAGATGGATGAAATGGGTAAGTGGAGTAACTGAGGAACTTAATATGAAAATTTATTTTAAAGTGTTGAATATCAGTTTGCGATTCATTTATGTATCTTTGAATTGAAGATATATAAAAAATAATTAATTTCTTTCATTGTATTTTTCAACATCTGCTAAGGTGTACTTTCGGAATCTGCCATGATCATTTCATAAAAAAAAATTAGCTAAATTCGCTTTCTGAAATTAAGAAATTTGATTACTCTAATCAAAAATTAACTTTTCTTTATAGAAAGAACACCTCTAAAACATCTATAAAAATATCCATCCAAATTAAATCTGATATATATATATATATTTCAATTAAAACAAGCACCTATGTTTTGTGAAAAATTTTCCTAGTGTTGTTGCATGGTGTAAATTTATTGGATATTTTAATTAAACTATATATATATATAATGTACACATACATATATTAGTCTAGTTATTGAAGTACTTACACTGTATTTTTATCATGAAACAGCGTCGTAAAATATATTTTAGTTGATTTACAATAATTTCTTATTGGTAGTTTTTATCCAAAATGTCCTGTATATTTTTTAAAATGATTTGATTATTTTTTGGAATTATTATATTTCTTAGTGTGTTGAATTTTTTTTTCTTCGTATTATTGATCTACTTATTTAATGATTATTTTTAAGAGCATTCTAGCCATATATGGAATATTTTACTATATATATCATTTATATGTGTACATATTCAAATCTACACATATCACTTATAAGTGTTTGAAATAAAATGTAAGTGTAGGTTTGAGAGCAATTTTTTTAAAAAAAATATTTTAACAAAGAATCTACATTTGAAAATCTTATGTTTATAAAACTTCTGTTATTTTGTTGATATTTTTCATCTTCTAGTGTGTTATATATTTCTGTATAATGTATCTCATTCATGCTATATAATTTTACTAAAATATTAATGCAATATTTCAAAATATTTTTAAATTAATTATTGCTCAAGTAAACACTTCCATATTTCTTAATGGCTCCAAAGGATATAAAAAGATGCAAGATTTAAGTAAATTTTTCTCTTATTTTTTTTAAAATCATTTTAATTGACAACGACATTATTATATTTTTTCTTTAATTTTTTTCATTTAAATGATTTTTTGAGAATTTTATGATTTGTTAGAAGTTTGATAATATGCATTTTACATTAAATGCAATTTTCTTGTCTGATAACAGTCGAAACATAATTTGTCCAGAATTAACAAATGCAATATTCACTGTTCTGTGGCCAATCTAGTTCAACATTTATCTTAATACGAATATCTACTTATGACTGTGTGCTTAAATATTGTATTTGTATTAGTACATATAAAATTTAAAAATGCATGTAAATTTTCAAAGTTATTTTTAAAAAGTTTGATTTTTATACTAGGTTTATTATTATAGATTTTAAAAGTATCATTAATTGAATGATGAAAATTCAATTATAAAGTTTTGTTTAATTGTACATATAAATATCTTTTTTTATTTCTTAGATAAATTACTTTTTATGAAAACTCAATTTTAATATATATATATATTATTTTGCAGATAACATTACATTTGATTAAATTTGTCAGTATGTTTGTCATTGTACTGTGGCCTTGGCTCTTGTGCAGAAAGTTGTCTAATATATTCAATAAAGTAATTGTCTTTATCTGTTTGCTTTTTTGTGGCCGCGGTAGCCTAGTAGTCATGAACGTGGCCAGCGGTTTTCATCGAGTCGTGGGTTCGAGCCTGAATGCTACTAAAGACCCATCGTGTAGCCGGGGTTGATGCGCGTCAAATCTGTCGGGACCCAAAGTCCTCCTGTTGGCGTGGTGTCTGCGCTTGGGTGCAGATTTTTTTCGAGCACTCCTGCTCAATTTTAAAATACATTAAAAAAAATTATTTGCGTTAGGCCAAATAAACGAGTTATTTGAAATACAGCAAAACAAGCATAAAAACAATAACTAATGTTTGAAAATATTTTTTTAAAGTTGCGGGAAATAAACAAGAGGTATTTGTCTTGTTGCCGCTAAAGACCTCCTGTGTAGCGGAGGAGCCCATTAAAACCGCTTTATTCCTAAGTCCTCCTTTTGATGTGGTGTGGAGGTTTGCAGAAGGTGTCTCACTTGGCCGAGGCTCAAAATTACGAAGTCTGTCTCCAATAGCCTTTGTGTTGCTTCCAAGTGTGACTTTACTAAACAATAAAAAAAAAACCCTTTAATAATATCAAGGTAATAAATTACTATTATTTTAATTCTGAATACTAACTCTGCTTTAACCAAAATTCCAGAACAATTCTCCACCGATTGGGAGAATTCTAAATTTTTTAAAAATTTGGAACCTATACCAATTTTCCACTCATCCAGCAATAAACTCATCGAAAATTCAATCGTGTCCGAGGCTAAAATCTAAATTCCGTACACTCAGCAATGGTATAAAGAGACATCAAGCACTTCTTCCTCAAAATATGGGAAACTTAGATATAAGCACTTTCGGTAAAGGGGGGACTCATGGAAGTGTCGTTTTAGCGCTTTCTGAAAAGGTGGAGACTAGAGGAGATAGCCTTCAAAATAAATTTGAACCCAATCACGATGAGGATAATCTAAGATTATGAGCACACACACTAAAAATAACGAATAAAATTATTTAATGCTTCATCCAGTCTTGATTTGGAATGCATTCAGACCAGTGAAATTCAGGATTATATCAAAACTTTGAAACTCAAAAAGAGGTTAGACTCCTCGATTAGATTTAATTTAAAATCGTATCCTTAAAAATCTCTGGTTTTTAAATTTATTCTTATTATACTACTCCTCTCATGGAGAACTGTCATTAGCTTGAAAGACCGCCGAGGGGAGTCTCTATTCTCAAATCATTATGTCATATGTATAAAATTGTAAACTTCTTACAATTAGTAAAAAAAAAAATGATACTTACCTCAAGTACTCGAGATCTACCCAGATAGTGCTTATCAGCACTAATGTGTGAAGATAGAATCGTTTGCGGAGGCAAAAGTAAAATAAAATACTCATCCTGTATTTATCTCATACATCCTCTCTCTCTTCACTATTCTTTCTTTTTTCATATTCAATCATATGTGATTAATACACATTTTAATATGCTTGGTTAACTTTTTAATAAATTTCATGTATATTAAAAAAAATCAGATTGAGCGAAGTATCGTAATGACTGGCGCTCGCTAACCATTTAATTGTAGTTATTGACATAATTTACAGTTTTTAACAAATGCAAATACTAGCACAAGGACTCCGAAGTACCAGTGGTGGCCACGGTAACCTAATGGTCATGACTTCGGATTCGTGACCGACGGTTTTCGTTCAATCGCGGGTTCGATCCTTGGCAAGACCCGTGTAGTGACCGGGGATGACAGAATAGTCCCACTGTAGCTCATGCATGTGGTTAAAGGCGACTAATATGGGTACCCAGCGTCTGGGGGTATAGCCGGGCACCCTGCCCCTGGGGATTATATCAGGGGACCTCAGGGACTTGCCTTCTTCAGGTAAGTACGGGCATCATGACCACGAGGGACCCTGGTGTTCTTTTTCTTTCCCATGGGGTTTACTGTCTTTGGTAAACACGGGTGACCATCCCCGGGTTACCCTAGCGATCCTTCTCTATTTTAGTCCCTCCTTGTCAACCAATTTGTCTTTTCTTCTCGTCTGGACCACAGTTAAATCTTATTTGGCGCAGCATAGCCATATGTGGCCGTTGCGCTAATAAACTTTACTTTCTCACTTGAATCTTCTTTTCGATCAATCTTTTTTCATTGCTTTACTGTCTAGATCACAGATTTACCTTGTTTGGCGCAGTATGGCCACGTCTGGCTCTTGCGCCTATAAAACTTCACTATCACTATCACCTCGATCCTTGGCCGCTAGAGATCCACCATGTAGCTGGGGCTGATGCACGTTAAATCTGTCGGGGCCCAAAGTCCTCCCGTGGTATGGTGTGGATGTTAGGAGAGGGGGGTGCCACCTCAAGTGTCGTCCTCGTCACTTGACCGAGGTTCAAAATTACGAGGTCCGCCGCCAATAGCCCTCGTGTTGCTTCTAGTGCGACGTTAATAAAAACTAAACTAAAACCGAAGTACCAGTGTATAACTTATATTAACACTGGGTTGGCAGTAAGAAAGGTCGTCGATTGCCTGCGGCGGCAAAATTGAGAGTCGAAACTGCATGAACTTGAGTGTGAAAACCCCGACGAAAATATATTTCGATTAATCGAGTCTAGAAAATAAAGGGCAGTAAAATTAAATAGAGTAGGAACTGACAGGCTTTCGGACTTTTCTATTTTGGGAGATGCACCATAAACCGGATTTCACAAGCGTATTCAAATGTTCCAGTAATTAACAGGCTTCTGCATATTTCTGTACATAAATTGTGAGATGAGCGGTCAAGAAGGCGGTCGCCCTCATAAAAACGTTGACACATCTTGCCTTTCCCCGGAAAATTGCTTCAAGGAAAAAGAAGTTACAACAAATGAATTGTAACGAGTTAGTTAATCAAGTTAGAGGTACACCAATACAAAATTTTTGCAGTATTCAGTGCAGTATTTTCTACAATCTTTTTTATTGCTAAAAGTAGTGGAGTAGGGATCTAAAGAGAGGGACCACCGCAGAAACTCTGCTTGTAGACGAATAGTGTACTTCAAAAAGTTATATTTATTAGTATAAATTTGTGCGGTGTTGGATAGATACTTCTTTAAGCATCCGTGAGAGATGAGAACTTTTAGATTGAAACTCAAGAAAAGTGACAAGAAACATATTGTGTTTATGACATGCTTTAGGGCGAATGAAAAGAATGGGGATATAATGACCTTCAAGAAATAATCCCTATCGAAGAAAAAGAGTGGGCCACTTATTGCGATTTAACATCGGTATTATTTTTTTAGCTTCCTGTATCTGACGAAAATTGAAAAAAATCAGAACTGCGATTTCTCATTCCATTTAAACAGCAAAAGGTAATTATATCTTCTTTTTCAAATTCTTTTATAGTGCTTTAAGATTGTTTAATGCACAAATATTTTGATCATGCATAAGAAAAAGTGAAAAATATCTTACTGTATATTTGTTTCTATTATAAGACTTGTGGTAGAAATAATAATTGTTCAACTTTTTGTAATTTTGACTGAAAAACATTTCAAGTTTCACTTTTCCATACATACATTCATGGACAAAGAAAAAATAAGCACACCAAGAAATAATTGCGGGATCGTAACAAAACTTGTTATGAAGGTACATGTCGAGGAGATATGGAAATGATTAGAAATGCAGTGTGATTGCGCACTACGTATAGCCTGTAGAGGACGTTTAATGTCGTTCTCCGTGGAGTATAAAACAGGTAACCAAAGCTTGTTTGAGTGTGCTGAATCGTTTGCAAAGGAAGAGCTGAGGTAGACATGCCAATACGCCGTTTTCGAAGACAATATGAGCAGCTGTCGCAGTTTGAGAGGGGGAGAATCATGGAAGCTAGGTGAGTAGCTCGTCAATTAGGCCGCTCTGATTGTGTTGTGAGAAGGTATCGGGACCAGTGGATCCGAGAGATGTCATTTACACGAAGATCAGGCTCAGGACGCCTTCGACAGACCTGGACTGCAGCGGATTGGAACCAGGTCGTCTTTAGAGACGAATCCAGATTCAATCTCAGCAGTGATGACAATCGTGTTCGTGTGTGATGACCCCGTGGTGAACGCCTCAATCCTGCCTTTGCTTTACAGCGACACACCGCTCCCACAGCTGTGATGGTATGGGGTGCCATTGCCTACAATACACGGACACCCCTAGTATTGATCCGTGGCACCATAACAGCCCAGCGGTATGTCCATGACATCCTGCAACCACATGTGTTGCCACTCATGCAACGGCCCCCAGGAGCCATTTTTCAACCAGAAAATGCTCGGCCTCACACGGCAAGGGTGTCACAAGACTGTCTCCGCACTGTTATTACCCTTCCTTGGCCTGCCCGATCCCCAGATTTGTCTCCAATCTAGCATATCTGGGACGGCGAGTTGGACATCCCATGAGTTTGAACGAACTATAGGCAAGGTTACAGAAAATATGGAACGAAATGTCTCAAGACATCATACAGAACTTGTATGCCTCAATGCCCGATCGTATCGCATCTTGCATTCGCGCTACAGGGGGTTACAACAGGGTATGAAATCCTCCGTTCTTTTGCCTTTTTCTCCGAAATAAATGATCCTTTTTCTTTGATTTTCTAATCATTTACTTATATCAAAGTAGTCATTACGTATTTAAAATTTCGTTTCATTTTGACGATTCCTTCTAGGTGCGCTAATTTTTTTTGTCCATGAGTGTATATATATATATAAAGCAATTCCTTTAAAATATTCAAATTTTTCGGATAGCTACAGATGCATATATATTAATATTCAGCTTTATAATACATTTATAGATTACTTAATATAAAAATAATTAATTTTAATTAATACAAAAGCTAAGCTTGAAAATGAAATGAAATGTAGTTATCTGGACTGATAATTTTACTCTGTGTTTTTGTAAATAAAGAACTCTGTAACTGTTAATTATTTTATTATTACTGTTTCAAACTGTTAACGAATTTTCAAACAAATAGAAAATGTTTTAATTTTTTTTTCTTTATTATGTAAATAGTTTTCTCTCTTTATCATATAACAATATAAATGTATAATAACCAATACATATTTTTTGTATTATATATTGAAGACTTTTAAGCGAGGCTTTATTATATAAAACTAAACTTGGTTGTCCAAGCCATCAACACGTGATAGCCGAATTCGGCTTGAAAGCTAGCAGAGGACAGTATATGAAAGTGACTCCTGTAACTGAAGATGACAATGGAGGTATCATATCTCTCCTCACTGAAAGAAAAAAAAAAAAATATTACGTTATTCAATCCATGCGCGAGAGACCATTAAAGTATGTATCAAAGCAATTGCGCAATCCAGTGACGTTGAAAAATTCCTAGAAAACAAAGGCATTAAAGTATAGAAAAGTTTTGCGGCCTAAGCAACTCAAAACCAAATTCCCTCGCCCCGTTTTTACGATACAAATTTATAGGGAAGAACATGCGCTGAACACTACGACATCGATAAAATTATGTCTGGATGGACGTCTAAATACAGTCCTTCATAAAAAGCAGCACAACACAGTGTTATAACTGCAATTATTTCCATTTGAAAACAGCAGGATGAACTGATGTTGCTTGTAGTGTGGAGAAAGTCTCCGTACTGGTGACTGCCCCATTACCAAAAGTCGGAGGAACAATTTTGCATAATTGCAACTCCAACCACATAGCTTCTTGACAGGGATGTTTGCTATTTCCTAAAAGGAAACCAACGAAAGGCCAGAGTGCTAAAGGAATTGAAAAGAGAAACTTAAAACAATCCAGATCTGTCACTTAAACTATCTCTTACACGAACAGTAACGAAAACCCTCCCCTTTTGAAAAATCAAAGGTCAGTCGAAGTCCAGCACCAGTTTGAGGTAAATAATTCAACCACTTAAAAATTTAACTGTTAAAATTGCAACTTTTTAATAATTCTATCTGTACTATAAAATTTATTCAATAAATTTCTTAAATTATTTGAGGCCTTGTAACAATTATCGGATGTCGATAACGACCACGATAAAGTGAATATCTTTATTATGAGCGTAGTTGTCTCCCTCTCTAGAAATATTAAAAATCATTAATTCTCTGTTCGGTCTCTAACAGCACTCGAAATTAACTCTCGTGACGTTGAGTTACGGGACTTTATAGATAAGCACTCCACCGATTTAATTCTATTTCAAGAAACACAACTTAGACAATGTGTAAAATCCTCTATCCCCATCTACAGAGATGACAAAATACCTACAATCCAACGATAAGACACGCACCTGTAACTATCTTGATATAATAGTAAAATTTCAACCCAGTCAAATTTCAAACTACACTGTGCAGAGGCGAGGATTGTCGTGCTCAACCCCACGAATGGAAAAATTCAATACTTATAACCTCAATTTACATTCCTCCATCCGTTGATGCTCAATTCATCCCTCCCGACCTTTATTCTATTCAAAATTTTGGATCAATATCGTTAATTTGAGAGATCTTATTGCTAAGTATGTACGATGGGATTGCTCATACAATATTTCAAGAGGAAATACTTTAGGAAATTTTGCTAATTAAAATGGCTTAGAAATCATAGCCCGGAAACTATTTAGAAAAATACCTTTTGAGAATCTAGGCACTTTATTCACATTTCCCAAAGTACACAGCGGAGAGGATACTGAGAATCAGATCGCTGAAATAACATAGAACGTTTAAAGTGCGCATATTTCTTCCAAACCAATCAAAGCAACCGGGCAGTCGAACATCGGTAAGAAACTCAGACTTTTTAAATAGCAAAATAAGGCCAGAAACGTCTGATAATTTACTCGTTTCCGGCCGATAAACAAAAATTAAATAGATTACAAAATGAAATCAGGCAGAAAGTGCATTTACACTGCCAAAAATAATGGGAAGAAATTCTCGAAAACCCAGATGTCAAAAGCGGTTCTTTACGAGGAATGGCCATGACGTTTAGGAAAAAAGAGATCCTAAGCTTCCGCTCTGAAAGGCCTAATTAGTATTGTACTGAGTGACGTGGACAAAACTGAAACACCAACTGAATGCCCTCTAGAATCAGTTTAAATTAAATGACATCCATACAATTACACATGATAGAGCAGTAACACATGTCATTCACAACTATTATAAAATATATTCTATTCTATAATATATACAAAAATAAACAAGGTAAAACGCTTACCTCGCTTTCGAATCCAAAAGGCAGGATTTATCCCTCCAATGTTGTTATTATTTCGACAAAATAATGAACAGCCGTTATGGTTTAGGTACAAATATTATTTAATATTTGACACGTTCCATAACACAAGACAAGATACAAAACATATATAAAACACAGTTTCACAAACATACATACATCTTTCTGCTAAGAAGTATCTCGGATTTCAATCGTCCTTGCCCTTCTAACCAAGAACATGTGGCGCCATCTGGCTACCGTTTATCCTCCCCTACATCTCCGAAGGCCGTCTCGGCGAGGAGGTGTAATAATAGACATGACATTCTCTACAGCAGTTCCTCGAGGAATCAATGGTTGCTTTCGAAGTCTTCCTCTTCTCCTGAGAGGCACTACAGGAGATTGGGTCTCTGTGTTAGTATTACTCAGAAAAGGTGTTAAAGCCGATGCATGATAAACACCTAAAGGTTCATCAGGTATGTCATAACTGGCTACCACAAAGGTAGTAGGAGATCTCTGGGATAGCACAATATAGGGACTGTCTTTCCTAGGCATCGATTTTGCACTTCTATCTTAACTTGCTTTACTCAATGGATGAAACTTTATCCAAACTTGAATCATTAGTGTTATAGACAGGACTTGGTTTACGTGACTTGTCTGAAAATGTTTTTTCGACGATCTCGACTCTTCTCACTATTTTCTCTAATCTGTGACATATATCCTTCAAAACGCTTTAAATAGGGGGTGAATTTCGGTACAAAATTATCATTATGGATGACAGACCTAAGATCAGTACTTACGTGATCCATAGTTCGTAATTCTCTGGCGAAGGTTAAGTACGCTGCCGTGTGACCTGTGGTCTCACATTTTGCAGTGTTCATTGCAAACCTAATACCTGGTAACTTTTCAGCCCATAATGTATGGGTTAGCTACCATCATCGCCAAGCGAGGTTTCAAATTTCTATTTTTGCGTTCAACTGGATTTTCCTGAGGGTGATATACAGGAATGAGACTTTGATTGATATTCAAAACATAACATAACTGTTGCATTACCGCACTAACAAATTGAGTCCCATTGTCACTTATTAAACGACGAGGTAATCCATATCTTAGAAAAACTTCATTTAGAATTGTTACCGCACATTCTTTAGCAGTAGCTTGCTTTAATGGGAATAACTCTACCCATTTTGTTGTGCAATACTCCATTATGAATATCCATTTCATACTCGTTTCTAGTAGAGGATCAAAAAGGTCAATGGCTATACTTTCAAATCGTTGGGCTGGAACTGGGGTCTGCTAAAGACCAGCAGGTTTCTGATTTGTGGCTTTATACCTAATGCATTCTGCACAACTTTTCACATATTCAGTAATATACTTCCTCATATCAGTGCATTAATATTTTGAGGCTATTCTAGAAAAGGTCCCATCAGCTCCATAATGCGCAGCAGTGGGAGCATCATGATGTAATTTTAATACCTTCTCTCTCTCTCATAAGGGACAACTAATTGAGCTTCAGCATGTAATGAATACAGGTAGAGTACGCCTTGGTTCATAACGTACCCTCTTTCAGTCTAATTGGCAAAGTCAACTCCATTGTTGGAATTTTCAAAGCAATCAATAATCTTTTTTTTTAATTCAAGATCCTTCGACTGTTCAGTCCAAAGTTCACTAGTAGTCCTTGCAGGAAAATCAATAACTATACTTTTAAATTCACAAGCTGTTTCTTCATCTTTAATCAAATGGAGACCACTGGTTTCAGTTTCATTAGCAGGGTTACTCTGTACTGGAACATCACTGGAAATTGAACTTGTGGGACAAGAACTATTATTCATTTCGACAGGACTATCGTTTGTAGGCAAGAAAATATCTTTTGCAAAAAGTATTCTGCAGTTTGGTTTGTCACCAAAATACCAATAGCTCTTACGCATGTTCATTACAATTCCTGATGTCTTCAAAAAGTCAACACCCAGTAGAGTCCAATTCCCCTTCGCATGTGGCAGAAAAATTAAATCAGTTTAAAAGTTCATCCACATATAGTAATTGGCACTGTAGCCTTTTGAACAAGTGGTGTGGAATGTTGACCATCAGCCAGACGCATAGAAAGATAAAAGTTCTGTGAATTTTTGACCACGATTCCTTAAAAATTTAAACATTAACCCTCCACCAACTGACTGACTCCAGTGTCAGCACAAACTGTGCCTGTAGCTTCATAAACTTCAATGTCGAGTAGAGTTACTGGAGAGGTAACACGTGAAAATCTGTATGGCATTAACAGAAGCTCGCTCTTTCTTTAATGAATATTTTGGACATTTCGCCTTTATAAACCCTGGATTGCCACAACCATAACAAGAAATAGGTGGGCGGTAAGCAGTGTTGTTGACATTTTGTGATTGCATGCCACTAGAGTTAGCAAAAGTACTGTTGTGGTTACCCGAAATAATCTTTTCTATATTGTTTTCCATTCTGAAATGGATCAAAAAGTAAATAAAAAACATTCACATACTCAGACAATCACTCTATTAGCATGAGGATATCTTTTCCCTGTGATTTCTATATAATTTCAAGGCACATATTAGTTCTGTGTACCCAACAGACAGTAATCTATACCCTCCAGTATTCTAACCTGTTTGACTCCCAGACAGAAACATTTTTGACATTATTAAACTCATCTCAAGATTGGCATTTGTGTATCTTCTGATTTCTATGTGCCTAGTAATTTGTATTTGATGAAAATTGATTGGGCTGTGAAGTATTCTAGTAGATGACTGAAAATATCTATACGTTTCCCCATCATATTTGTGCAGAGGTTGCGAAGATCAATAAGTTAACAGTGGACTATAAATTAACAAAAACATTTATTAAACATAGAGCACGCACTTCAGTCGTCCGACTTCTCAAATCCTTCCATCATAGCAGGAAGTTAACAGTAATGGGTTGCAAAACAGTGAGTTGACGTTCCGTCGCCAAGTTACATAGATTGGTTTTATTAATGTCACACTAAACGCAACACGAGGGCTATTAGCAACATACCTCGTAACTTTGAACCTCGGACAAATGACGAGGATAACACCTGAGCTAACTTTCCTCTCATAACTTCCACACCATGCCAAAGGGAGGATTTTGAGATGTTTATTGAAGTTTTAAACCGGAAATATAAATGTAGTAAAAGAGATATAAAATAAAATACAATACTGTACTTCTATTTAGAAAATCATATAAAAATTTCATTAAAAATATTTAAAGAAAAAATTCAAAAAGCTGCAATTTTCTTAAATTAATCTTCAAAATATTTGACTCTTCCTGTAATTTTTTACATACTACAGTTATATTTCTACATTTAAAATATTTGTTAGATTTTTTTCGTTTGCTTCTGAAATTATAAGTTTTATTTCGCATTTCTTTGCAATTATCATTTTAATACGGAACAAAACAAAGCAAGAGCATCAACAGAAGTTATCAATATTTTCCAAATGAAATTTGAAACTGTAATGTTTCTTACCATTGTTCTAAATAATAATAGGAAACCGTTAAGTTTCTCCATCCTATTTTTAAGGAACGTTTTATTTCGCATGTTCTTAACATTGACTTCATATATTGAATAAAACTATATAGATATCCATAAACATTAAGTGATAACATTGTTAATATTTCCCTCAATTAATTTTAAGAGAAAAAAGATTCAAGTTTTGAGTTTCAAGAACAGACCAACTAGCACTTAATATTTTAAGCTTTTAAAAATATTTTGAGATATCATTGTGGATTTCTTTCATTTTTAAAGCATATACCAACACAAAGTATTTGTACAGACAATTGCCAATAAAATATTGATATAAATTAAACAAATAAACAAAAATAAAAATCTCAACAGACTAACAACACAAATAGAATATACAATAAATAGAAATTCTTCAGAAATAAACAAAAACATCTGAATTATTTTTTATGTATTCATATACTTGTACTCATTTAAAATATATCGTATATTCATTTAAATAGCTAATGCAACTTTAAAAATAAAAAAAATTGTATGTTAATAAAATATTAATATCTTGAACCATCCATAGGGCAACAATCTTCAAGAAATAATGATAAATGAGCAATTCCCATTTTTCAAGTAATGTGCATTTTTTTAAGCAAAATTTTTATAGCTGGAAAATAAGAAATCAAAAAACTTCTGAACGTATTTGAAGAAATAGATCAAAAAACTGTCGTCTAATAGCAGACCAGGTTACCATAAACGAATGGCAAGCGATATTTTTGACAAATATATTCATTTTTTTCAATTAAAAAAAAAAAAAGAGAGAGAGAGAGCATAATTAGCTGCAATCCGAAATACAATTCGAAACGAAATAAAATTAATCGCTTACGTAGCATGTAAGGTTAATTGAATAATAAAATATTTAAAAACAAGTTTTTTTTATCATTAAACTAGATTTCAATGGTGATCTACGTCTTGCATTTCAGAATATGAGACTAGAAAATGCAATTAAAAAAACTCATACATTGATTCTTTTGTATCGTATAGTAGGCATTTCAAACTTTCGTTTGATATACCTTTATGAACAAAAATTTTGAACGAAAAAAAGAAAAAAATCTAATTACTTCCGTAAAAGAACGTGTACAAAGCAATGGAATTTGGCGAGTATTATATTTTTGATTGTATGGTTTTTTTTGTGCGATAAAGAGCAATAAGACTTGCAACATCTATTATTTCTTTAAAAGTACTCATTTAATTTAATAGATATATCTCATCTGCTGTAAACATCTTACTAATACTTGCTTAGAAGCTACTGCAATGTCTAAAAGTTCTTTAATACGGTTACAGGTAGTACACATTACATCATCTAGTAGGTTAAATTTGTGTAAAATCCGGGAGTTGGATCCAATTTGCAGATGATTCGCGTGCTAAGAATTTCTTCTCATCTGCTTTTTGTCTCATTTAATATTATATCTATGGTTGGGGTATTTCCTATAACTTTTCGAAATACTTTCTAGTATAAAAATTTTCGTTGGTGATTTCATTCTATTTCTGTAAGTATTGCTTTTGATAACTCTTGGAGTAGTAAAAAGACACAATATACAACCACTGCAGCACCCCATACTAAGCTTTACGGTTGAACTTGTCTTAGAAATTTTAGAACATTTTCTGAAATAGCAGAAAGTAAGGAGAAAAAAAAAAAAAAAAAAAACGCGAAACGATAACAAAAATTCTCATTTGCGTTATTGTATGCAATATAGTCAGAAATTTGGAATTCTAATGGGCGACTCTCACATTTGAATGTTATTTGCTCATTTAGCAATTTTGGCACTCTTCAGAAAAATTCCCTCTTCTAAATGTTAATTTCATTATAATCAGATAGTACTTTAATGTAAAGTTTTTAGTTGAAAAAATATAAATTAATTAATCTAAAGTGTCAATTAAATTATTCTAAGACATTCTAATTCATGCACTTTCATAACAGCTTCATTGAAATAGTATTTTAATTGAAAAAATAGTGAAAACAAACCCGAGTCGTTACAATTCTTTATTGCAACTACACGTGTTGCAAAACATTCTGCAATACCATTTTTTTCCCCTTTCAGGATGACGCTACAGTGATAGAAGGGATATATATTATATTCATCTATTGTGTTTCAAAAATACAAACTTGTTTTTCATTGGTTTGGAGATTCGTATCATGTGACCAACATCTATAGCCGTTTGAGACGAGTTACAATATTTGGCGTAAAATTGCCTTTCGTTATAATCAGATAAATGAAATAAGTCTTAAAAAAATCCGAATGACTTTCATTTTATTATTTTTAGAACATAATTCTTCTAAATATGATTTGGAGCTTTTATCAATTTCTTGAAGCGAATAGTTCTTAAAGTTTTATAAATTTATCGCGTGTACAATGTTAGTTATGAGACAATTTTTTTGACATAAATTTCATAGAGAATATTTACATAGATCAACGCTTTAAAAAATTATTCTTTTTTTTTCGTAATTGAATTTTTAACGAATTTCTTAAAATTTTAAATATTTCAAAAGAAATGCATAACTAAAATTAAAATTCTAACTAAAATTTTGTTTCTCAAGTTCACATAAGAATGTATGTACTTAAAAATTACTTTTGTTGAAATTAGTGGCTAATCTAAAATATGCCAAGCTCTATTAAAAAATTTAAAAAAAAAAAAAAAAAAAAAAAATTGAAATTAAAATATGCAAAATAGTTCCAAAAAAATTTCAAACTCAAAGCTGAGTACAGAGGGAAAATAATTCTACATAAGTGTAAGTATTATTTTTCAAAGGCCTTTCGTAGTAAAATTTGCAAATATATTAAAAAGATCTTGTTACTTAATTTTACAAGAGGTTAGGTATTAAGTATGTTACAAAATAAAATGTATTATTCAAAATAGTTTCCCTTTATAATATTTGTTAGAAAAAGACACAAATTGCACTAATGAATTTCTGCTAGTGTGCTGCTGCATAAATCGAAAAGCCACTGCACACCAAAACTCGTTCAAAATTCCAGATGGGGATTCCACAGATTTTTAAAAACATTTAGTTTTAAAAAGAAATTCAATAAAAAATAGTTCTATGCAAAGTTTTGCAAAGAAAATTTATAGCCACTCAAGATGCATTTTTTTTTTTTTTTTTTTTTATTATTATTATTGATAATCATTATTCAATTACTCAGTTAAATATAAGAATTAAAGTAAATGATGAAATATCGAGGAATAGACAATAGTAAACTTTTCCGATATTAAAATTAAAGAAAACGATAAATTATTAAATTGAATATTATATCAGCTACATGTAATTAAAATTAGAGCAAACGATACAAAATTTGAAAAGTGATTTGATACGCCATAAGTGATCCACCTAAAGCAATAGCCCCTTAGCTGGCTAACTAAATATTTCTAATATTAGAAGGAGAAAAAAATCAGTATTAAAATGAATTGAAAAAAGTTCCAGCTAATGAAAAGATGTGAAAGGGGTCGAAATTTTCTACAGAATTAAGATTGTTACTATAGATGCTACAAGCGTTGTATTAACCACCCAAGGGGCTATTGTTTTAGTTTGATCCCTTTTGGAGTACCAGTTCACTTTTCAATTTTTTTTTAGTTTACTTCAATTGTAATTACATTTAGCTTAAATATATTCGATTTAATAATAATTTATCGTTTGCTTTAATTTTAAATGCATGTAGCTGAAATATATTTAATTTAATAATTTATCATTTGCTTTAATTTTAATTACTTGTAGCTGATATAATATTCAATTTATTAACTTATTGTTTCCTATAATTTTAATATCGGAAAAGTTCACTATTTTTCATTTCTCGACATTTCATCATTTTCTTTATTTCTTATATTTAATTGAGTAATTTAATAGTAATAATAATAATAATAATAATAATAATAAAACACCTTTGGTGGCTAAATCTGTTCATGGCAAAATTTTGCATAGAACTTTTTAATTTTTTTTATCTGGTTTGATTTTTTATCATTTCTTAATTTCAACATACATATTTATTTTAAATAGAATTAAACTAGCAATTCTAAAAAAATTATAAAGAAATAAATGTCAAAAGAAATGTGAAATGAACAGAGCATCAAAAATTTAAGATTGAGTGACTTAATTATTGTTACATTCAGTTCTCTTATTGATAAATTTCTCAATATCACAAAACATTTTCATGTATTTTTCCCCCTAAAACTTATTCTCAAACGAATCAAATTTTCCATAAAAATAAGAATTAAAAATTCATTTAATGTGTAATAGCTTGTAAATATTGGTTTAATATAAAGCACATTCTAGGCAACGTCAAAGCTAAATCTTATTTATATCTCTCATATTCCGCTGTTCTTTTACTGCAAGTAGTTTTTAAAAATATAAAAAGTGAAATAACATATTTATTACAAATTATCATAAGTTATTAGTTCAGTAATTATGGTTTTAGGAAGAGGAAAGGGAGAGGGGAACTCTTTGAAAGAAGAAAAGGTAGCAATTAGGATAATTTTGATTCTATTTAAGGATAATTGTTTTTCGTTGCAATTCGAATTAAATTATTTTTATTATTTGCCGTTTAATTAAAGTATTGTTTATTAACGTCGTGCTTAGATGAAACACGAGGACAACTGGAAACGAACCTCACAATTTTGAACTTCTGACGAGGACGATATCTGAACTGGCGCTTCCCTCTCCAAACTTCCACATCACGCTAACGGGAGGACTTTTTGCCTCTACAGATATAACGTGCATCAGCCCTGCTATCTAAGAACTCGATCCCACAATTCAACAGGAAAGAAAAGGCAATTAATTCGCTACCATTATCTCTAGACCACTGTGGCCATCAAATGTAATGGGGGGGATAACTATAATAAGGATATCAATACCATAAATATTATTGTTTATTATTAAACTAACTCGCATTTTAAGATTATGAAATTATTAATCACGGAAAGATAAATTTATCTCACGCCGATAGTTAAAAGTCTTTTTAACGGATGCCATTCAAAGGGAGATAGTTCCAGGTACTAATTAGGATTTATCAGCTTACTTGTAGAATTCACAATAGCGCTAACAATATTTTAAAAACGATTATAATGATCTGTTGTTGAGAGATGTTTATATCCACCACACTGAAAAAGGGTGTATCTCATTTAACTAAACAAGTTATTTTATTATATTTTTTTAATACTTGATTTTTTTTCACAAACACTTCTGTCCTGAATATGCCAAAATAGAAGAAGATTAATTAATACTCTTTATTAGGGCAATGGAAGGAAATAAGACACTCTAATACCTCGCGAAACAAGACACTGAAAAAAAAAAACAGTGTTTTTTTTTTTTTTTTTTTTTTTTTTTTGTAAAATAAAAATTACTATTGACAACAGATCTTAAAAATAGACAACCAGTGACTGTTGATTGCTTTTGTCCTGCCACTTTAAAAGCACTGATGCTTCAAAAATACATAAATCAATATATTACATCCTCGATCGAATTGTACAAAGAAAACGCACTCGTTTCTTTATTTTACTTAAAAAAAAAAAAAAAAATAAAAAAAAAAAAAATGTCTTTATGCCAGTTCTTTGTTCTCTTTTTAATATTGTCAATCTGGGTGGAATTTCGTGCTTAAAAAAGTTGTATTCCTTCCACTCTGTTCTCAACATTATAATTTTACTAAATCCACATTGCAAAATTCTTAAAATACAGGCTCTTTTTTATAAGGATTATAGGCCTCGGTAGCCTAATGTTCATAGCTACGGACTTTGCGGCTGGCGTTTTTTTCATCGAATCGTTGGTTCAAGTCCTAAATGCCACAAAGGACCTGCCGTCCAGCAGAGTTGATGCACGTTAAATCTGGATGAGGTCCCAAGTCCTCCCATTGGCGTGGTGTGGAAGTTTGGAGAGGGAAGTGCTAGCTCAGGTGTTATCCTCGTCACTTGACTGAGGTTCAATATCACGAGATCCGTCGCCAATAGCCCTCGTGTTGCTTTCCAATGCGCCGCTAATGAAAAATTCCAATCTGCAAAGGTAAAACCTTTTTATTTTAGGAAAAAAAACTTATAATCTAGTAATTTAATTTTAAGACATGTTGCTATTATAAACATTCTTCTCGAAATAATTTTTTTTTTACTAAAGAGAAGCTAGAAGAGTCGATGTGTGCACCAGATTTATCTTTGGGAATTTAATTGTATTAAATAAGAAAAAAACGTTATAAAATTAATCCAATCAAAATCAATATATTTAAAAAAAAAAAAAATTCCAATCAAAAATAATAACAAGAGAGAGAAATTGTAAGTAATAAAGAGCTCAAATTGTTTTCATAAAATGAGAATGAGGAAAATACTTTCTTGGTGAAGTACAGAAAATATTTTTACTTCTATGCTTCAAGTGATAGAATTTTTCTCATTTTAAGAATATTGCTGTTCAAGAAATATTTTTAAGAATATTTTAATATAATACTACCCGAATATGGCTTTTGTGGTACTTTTCATTCACGTAGATTTCTAATTTAAAATTATATTAAAAAAAATCAACTGTTACGTATTTTATTAGATCTATTGTTTAATATTCATTTTTCATACATAAAATATTATATATTTTAGTAAAATACAATATTAATTTTAAAATTTTTGTAAGAAATACATTACATTTATTAATCTGAAATAACATTCTTTGTCGAAGAGGCTCCTTTGCGTACGGCAAAACTTGCACACATTACGGCACAGCTCTGGCAGTAAAATTATCTTGAAATGATGTTTATTCTTGATACGGCGTCATTTTGAAAGGCACATCCACAAATGTAGGCTGTGACATTTAACACAAACCTACATTTTTTATTACAAATATTTCTTACTTTTAAATAGCAATCTACAGTGACTCGTTCTTTTGAGTATGTCACTAATTAGCCGAACCTTAATAAAGTTGTTGCTGGTTTTAAATGATCAAAACTTTAAATTGAAATTTTCTTTTCAGCTGAAAGATATCGAAATGCTATATTAATTATCGGCGGCCTCAAATGTTTTGGAATATTTTGAGACTCCATCAGTATTACATGAGAATAATAAGCAATAATAATATCTGCTGGTCTCTAAGCTCCTGCGATATGCGGATCACACCGTTGTTACTCCGAACGTAAAAAGACAAATTTTGCATTAAGAATGATTATTTAATGAAATTTCCTGATACACCATGCGCTTTGTCATTGTATTTTAGCAGTCAGAGTCTTTCATATTGCTTAGAATACTATAAAAAACATGTTGATCTCTAAATCTGTGTGAAAAAAAAATGGTCTAAGACAGAGCCGCTTCTGGGGTAAGGCTCTGGATTAGAAGTGAATTTTATGAAGCTCTACTCTGGATTTTTTTATTTTCGAAGGAACTCAAGTGTACATCCAAAGTTCAGTTGTTCGACCTTCATGGGCGATCTGCTGCGGTCAGAAGTAACTAAACATTACAAATATATCTTTGCTACATATTTTCTCAAAATAATATTACAATTTAATTTACAAAGTTCCAAAATAAATAAAATAAATGAACTAATGACATATTACAGCAATACAAAAATTGTCGGTAAAGGACCTCGTAATATAAGACCAGGGTTAAGGCACAGGAACGACGTATGAGTGTGTACCTTTGATGCCTAAATTTCACGAGCGAGATGGGAAGTGGAATTAGGACTCGAACTGAGAATTCATTTGGAACAGGTGATTAAATTTCAAAACACGTTAGAATTACGAAAGAACTCCAAACTAAGATTAATATTTGGTTGGTTTGTTTCCTTCCCTGCTTTTATTTATTTTTCTGACTTTTGTAACGAATAATTTCCTCCTTTTACAGAATTCCCCCTTCTTTTTACGGAAAAATAAATGATTTTATTCCCTTACCCCTACACTTTATTAGTACGAGTAGATGGTGATTTATGAAGTACATTTCGTGGGTAGTGCAGGTGGATTTCCAGGAATTTGAAGCGTCTTTAGAGGATTTCTCTTAAAATTTTGTACACAATTACGTTACTCTCATTGGAAGTTCTAATGGATTGTTATTTATATATTTATATGTGGTAATTCATAGAATATTTCAAAAGTGCTACAAAGCCGAATCGGAAGGCGGGGGAGGGCGGCGGCAATTTTCTGCATTTTAAGTCATTTTTAATAGAAGCGCATCAGTGAGGATTCAGTGAATAATTCATATAATTTAAACAACCACCCATATATATATATATATGCACGCACGCACACACATATATATAAATATGCGCACGCACACACACACACATATATGCGTGTGTATGTGTAAAGATTTCACTTGAATTTAATTATTTAACTTTCTCTCTCTCTCTCTCTCTCTCTCTCTCTCTCTCTCTATCTATCTATCTATCTATCTATCTATCTATCTATCTATCTATCTATCTATATATATATATATATATATATATATATATATATATATATATATATATATATAATATTTATATAAAATCGTACTAAAATACAAATTATAATCATTAAAAATTTATTTAAAAAGTGTCTTTGAGCTAAAAAGCTAAAATATTACATAATTAGTTTTGAAAAAGTTAGCTAGTAATTAACTTTATCAAAAATCAAATTAAAAATATTATTCAAACATAAAAATAAGCAAAATATTCTAAATATTAATTCAACACAAATATAAACCATTAATTAAAAATTAAAACCAGTATAATTACAAAACAACCTTAAATATTACAGTAAAAATCAAGAGAAAAGAGTTATAGTCTTACAAAAATGGATATAATGTAATTTAATATTGTTCTTCACTTTGGAGTGGAAAATGTGTGATAATATAAATCGCAAGGTGTGTATATCACTTACCTTTAAAATTTTTAGTAAATATTTTTTGAATAAATAATTAAAGGCCTTTTTCAGTTGCTAAGATATATAGTTTTAACTCCTATTTGTCAGGATACCTCTACACATTTTTTATATTGAATATATTGCGATTGCATTTATTTTTTTTTTTCGGAGCGGGTGTCAAAAATAACGTTTGTTTTTACAATGACAGTAAATAATGTGCAGAAAATATACAAGAGTAAAAAAAAAAAAAAAAATATTGGGAATTTTAAACTTTATTGTCACTTGAAGAGATTGGTAATTTTATTAATTAGTCCCCATGTACATTTTATTGTATAACTATACTATAAAAATAAAAACTCAAATTTGTTATAATTTGTATTGCATTGTTATAATTGCATAATATGTACTTATTTCATTTATTTATATTTTTATGGAGGGATGGAATACAATATTGAAACAAAATTAATGTAGTCTACATAATGCATGCAAAGTAACATTTTTTGAATGAAGTTTAACATTTAACTACGTATGTTTAATTGAAATACACAAAATTATTAAAATTAGGATGAAATTTTAAATTAAAACTATACACAATCACAGTGCGCACGCACATACACAGCATACATACATACATATATATATATATATATATATATATATTTGTGTTTGTTAAGTTCTCGCTTTCACATGAACGAATGCTATGAATTCAACTTGCGAATGTTGGCGTCTAAAAGTTGGCGATTACCTGGCACGAATGTGTAACCCTATCCAAAGGTAACATCCTCTTTGCTGTCGGTCCAACGCCTTTCTTTCGCGAAGAGAGTCTTTCTCTCGGTAACAAACTTCATTTTTTAGTTTACGCATCTATTAAGTGGTTAACAACCTTTGTTTACAATAACCTGATTGACTCTCTTCAACATTAAAAACTTCCCAGTGTCTTTGTGAAGGATCATTTCGTGGATTATTGCCGAGTAAAGGTGAATAATTGAAACAATTATCAAAGCTGAATTGTATTTTAAGTATGGCTGCGCTCTTTGCTTGTACGAAATGCAACAGTCGTCATCCTTTTGAAGAATTATCCCAAGGTCAACAACTTTGTAAAGTGAGTTAAAAGTTATCAATTTGTTCTCTCAAAATAGCCTACTTTGGCAATGAAAAAAAAAAAAAAAATACTCAACTGCAATTAGGATTTCAAGTTTGATATTTGTCATACCTGTAACCATTACTATACTAATGTTGTAATATCAATTGATAGGTAATAACGAGTTAATTTCATTGTTAATACCCATCAGTTTCATCAGCAGTTAATTATTTTTTTTTTATTCAAGTGGTAATTTTTGTAATATTTATGATGCATTTTATTTTTTTCCAACACAATCTTTACTCGTTATTGGCTGTCTCCTCTGGGAATTTCCCGCGTTTTTTACGTTGTCGAATTTTTGTGAATACAGTAGCAATTTTATATCTGGAATTTAATTATTAGCAAAAATGTATAAATAAGAGTGTTATGGGAAGAAAAGATTTACTGTATGAACGAAATAAGCTGTAAAAGTTGTATTGTAAAGTTTGGAAAAATCCGATCTAATTGAATGCTCCAGATTTGTTCTTAGTAATGTCCTAAAAATCTTTTCATTTTTTGTTATCTTACGTATTATATTCAGCTAACCATTTCAGAAAATCACTTAAATTATATTTTTTTTGCTTAAGATTTAAAGCTTGTAGATTCATAGTTTGTGGAAACATTAATTGCAATGACTGATGTGCACTTTAATTTTTTTTCTCGCCATTTGGCGTCAGAGCAGTTCCTAGTAATATACTTGTAATTAATAACTTTTAAGTAAACATTTTGTAATAACAAAGCATTTAATAAGATAGCTATTAATATAAAACAAATTAAAAGTATACTTGTTATTCAAAACAATCATAAATCTGCTGCATTTGTTACAGAAATAAATCTTGTAGTTTGAATAGCCACAATATGAAGTAGGAATTGATTTGGATCATATTATCTGTAATATTAATTGGATCATACATTGTAATATCAGTTCACGAAATTTATGTTAGTTTCTGATATTTCTCCTGAATTTAAATGAGTAATTATATGTCATTCATACTTGTGGGCTTTATATTTTTTATAAGTTGCCAAATAAGGTAATCCTTGCTTTTTTTTTGTTTGGACCTGCCTTATATACATGACATCCCTGGAATTCTTCTAGTCTTCAGTTTAGAGAGAAACAAGGCTTGCCCATATTTTCTGAGATTTTTTTTTGGCATATTAAAAGTTTTTTTTTTTTTTGCACTTGCATCTTAAATTTGCTTCAAACTTTTATTGGTTAAGCTGGGGGTTTGACCATTGAATATTCCTATTAAAGGAACATTTTTCGATTTATTTTCTTCAACATGTATTCTTCCAAATCTGGGTACTTCCAACAGCTGTTGATATGAGTATGTAATAGGAGAGTTAATGTACTATTAGAAGTATTACTTATTTAGAATAAAAAAGGTTTGTTAGCATCATACTAGAAACCACTTGTGGATTATTGGCAATAGACCTCGTAATTTTGACTCTTGGTCAAGTGATAAAAATTGAAAAGGCAAGGTCCTGTTGTTGAATGGTGTATGGAATTTAGGCTAATTTTGTCCACCTATGAATGTCCAAAATGCGGTTAGATTATTGATTGTATGATTTGTATGTAAGAAAAGGTATGACTAATAGATTGATTGGTGTTAGAAAGTCGGGTGAACTGTCTCGTGGTGTTATAGGAGAAGTTCCTGGTTTTCCCATAACCATTTGTGTGTAAGATGTTTTCTGAGTAACCAGATTTTGGTTTGGAAGGTGTATGTATGAATTTGTTATAAATGAGGTGCAGATCCATTACCATGCAGTTGTTGATTAGTTTATGGTTTGTCTAGAGGTTAGTCTGATTGATGTGATTGATAAGTATGATTGTTATGATTGAAACTTTTGAGACCTGGAATAATTATAGAGGTAGACAAATCTAAATTTCAAAAAATGAAGTATGTAAGAGGGAAATCTGTAAATCTGTCTGAATAATCTAATATTGAGTTTAAATTTCTCTGTCTCCCTCCCCTGATAATATGTTGGTTATAAGAATTCATTGCTACATTAACTTTAAAATATAGCTTTATCATATGAGTATTAGAGTGTCATTCACTTTTGATGACTACACCTTGAAGTTTTTAATGTTAGATTCTTCAGCATTGGATGACTAATTACAAAATTGTCCTTGATATTTTTTAAGAAGAATTTACAGGAAGTCTTTTGTGATACATAAAAAACTGATGAAAGAAAAATGCTAAGTGATGTAAATTGCTGTCTTAAGGTACAACCCACCCCCCACTAAAATTTGTTAATTAGTGCTATTTAATTAAATCTAAAATTATTGATATTTGACAAAGTCTTTGATTTTCTTTTTAAAATAACAGCTACCTATAAATATTTAGTTACATGTTGGCTCATTTTAATTTAATCATTACATTAATTGTTTAGGATTGTCGTGGAGCCTTTCCTCTTGTAAAGTGTACTTACTGCAGAACAGAATTCCAAGATGGGTATGTAAAATCATTAATAATTTATTATAAAATTATTCCTAATAGTTAAAGCTATTTTGATTTTTATATTTCATTTGTTAATTTTTGGTGTAAGAAAAGTTCTCTTTAAAAAAATACATCAGTATGGTTAGATGTACTTAATTTGCATATGTGAATAATGAAAATTTACATTGCATTCTTTTTAATACCTATATATTTAAAAATAACTTCAAATATTTCATATGATTTTAAAAATTTTGATTAAGTACAAATTTTTTTTTATAAAAATATTTTATTAACTAAGTTTGGTAATCTATTTTTTAGTAAATTACTAATAGTTTTCTTTTTAAGATTATAATTATTATGAGATCCTGTGTTTATTACACTTAAATTACTATTTTAGATCAAAAGGCAGTCCTGCTCTTATGTGTAAAAAGTGTGAAGTTAATGTAAAATTATATGGGAAGGTGAGTAATTTTTGCTCTTTTTAAATCATTTGAAACTTTATTCTGTTTTTGATATTACCATTTGCACATGTAAGCATACTACTTTGTGTCTTGAGACTGTACTGAAATTGTTATTTTTTTGGATTAAAATTGTAAACAAAGAAGTGAGAAGAGACTTTTAAATATTAAGATCAACAATTGCTGATATCTAAAAAAAATTCATAGTATTTGGCTGTTGAAATCTATATATATTTTTACTAAATTATGTGATGGAGATTTTTACCTACATTGAAATTTCCTGAAAATATTAATATTCTAAGTATTTTTTCATTTAATATTGACAATCTTCTAACATGTCATTTCATATTTACTTTGTAGCCTAGTGCATGTGAGTACTGCAATATTATTGCTGCTTTTATTGGGGCAAAGTGTCAGAGATGTACTAATTCTGAGAAGAAGTATGGTCCTCCTGTTACGTGTGAACAATGCAAACAAAGGTGTGCATTTGATAGAAAAGATGATAGTCGCAAAAAAGTAAGTATCAGAAAATTATAATTTTGGAACCCAAATAAGGTTATATTTCTTATTCAATCCTTTTTAACTTTACAATAACTTCATTTTTTTAATTTTTTATTTAAATTTGTATCATCTTATTCTGTTATATATTTTATAATTTTGTATAACTTATTTAGATACATAGATGTATATTATTTCTAAAATTATAATAAGTGCGGCTTATCCTAAATATGAAAAGAGCAGGATACAAAATTTGTAGAAAGAATTTTATTTCATTAAAGTGCACCAATTCTTTTAATAGTAAATGATAATATCAAAAGTATTTTTTTAAATGTTTTGTAGTGATTCTTATAAAGTCTATGTTAAAGAGTATATATATATAATACATTGCATTTTAAATATGCCCATTTATTTCTTTTATGCCAATTTTAAAATGAAATGTAGATTATATATATATATATATATATATATATATATATATATATATATATATGAAACTTCTATTTTATATGAATGTAAATTTTTTTTATATAGTCTAATCTGAAATATAGAAAAATTAAATGTATTAATCTAACAATGATTCTGTGCATTTTTAGAAATTTTTTTTATATTAAAGTAGGGAATATGACAGTGATTTAATTATGCATTTTTTAGGTTGATGGCAAACTTCTTTGTTGGTTATGTACGTTATCTTATAAACGTGCATTAGCAAAAACAAGACAAAATGCTTCTAGACATTCATCTTCTAGTAAATCAAGCCATCATCATTCATCTTCACAAAATCATAAACGATCATCAAGCCATTCAAATAAACATAAGTAAGTCTAAAATTCTTTTGTTTGTTTCTGCATGTAATTAAGAATATGTATTATAAAAGGGTTTTAGAATAAGGTATACACACAAAAGATCACTTACTGTTATTGACCCTGCACTTATGGCAGCTTGCAGCATACCACTAGTCTCTGTTTCCATTAAGTAGCTCCCAAGTCAAAACAATTACCCACTCCTGATCTAATTGACAATGCTTCCAATTTAATTTAATACATATATAAGAAAAGCATTTTTTTAATTATAGAAAATTTATAATAGGACTATTAATTTAATCGTACTGAATATCTTAATTTAATGTAATCATAGTGGCCATGGTAGCCTAGTGATCAAGGTTCCGGATTCGTGGCCGGCGATTTCCATCCTTGGCCGCCAAAGACCCGCTGTGTTGTCGGGGCTGATGCACGTTAAATCTGTCAGGGCCCAAAGTCCTCCTCTTGGTGTGGTGTGGATGTTAGGAGAGGGGTGCCAGCTCAGGTGTTGTCCTCGTCACTTGACCATGGTTCAAAATTACGAGGTCCGTCACCAATAGCCCTCGTGTTGCTTCTAGTGCGACGTTAATATAAACTAAACTAAACTTGATGGAATCATAAGTCCAACTAATTGTGCTTTGTATCTGACAATTTTAAAATTTTTTAAATCATATTTTAAAGTGTAAACCCATCTGCAATCATTTTGCATTTACAGCTATACCTCCTTTATTCCTTCTCCCATTAAAAAGATAGTTCTGTAGATCCTTTTGAATCAGGTCCTTAATGTGTTTACCTCTTATTAAGAGACACCTCTATTTGAGGGACAAAGTGTCTAATCTTGTGGATATCCCTTTTTGGGAGGTACTACTATATTTAGTTTTGGTGCAATGTTTTACTCATGATGTACATTGATAACCTGAATTTTGCCTTTTATAGCCTGAAACCATTGATCAGCTTGGGGAGTCTGTAATGCATTGTCTAAATTACTGGGAATTTTAGCATTTTATAGTCACAAGTTAGGTAGTGGTTATTCGACAGTACCAGAATAATTGTTCTCCAATGTTCAAAGTTACAAGGTCTGTTGCCAATAGCCCTCCTATTGCTTTTCAGTGCGAAGCTAATAAACTATCACAGTTGCCCGAATTTCTTGCAATGACAAACTGCAAAGCACATCTCCAATTCTTCATACCAATTTAACGCTGGTTAATTCTTAGAAAGAGCAGTATATAAATCACACTGCTGTAATAAAGACAGGTAACTACTTGGATTTCTAAAATATGTGTTCTCTGAAATATAACTTTGTAGCTTGTGAATTTGAACATTTTCAATTTGGAGGTAAAATGTTGTACTTTTGAAGCTATTTTATAACATTTTTTTCTGTTGTAAATGAATCCCAGACTTATTTTTGGAAATTTAGATTGAGTTGAAAACAAGCAGAGGTGGAGGGAAAATTATATACCATAAGAGAACACACATGAAAATGGCTTTGCTGTTTGTCAAAACAAATCTAGAAAATGTATGATTGCCATGAAGCATTGGTGTAGGTTATTGGAATTTGACAGGTTTCTCAACTTTAGTGATTTTCACCATTGTAGTTGTGTTAATACTCATATACCTTGAACACTGAATTTAATGACTTTTAATTATATTTAAGTATTGTAAAACCATTCAAAACTTTAAATAAGCTAAATGCATTCATGTTAAATATTTATTTTTAGGAGAAGTGAGCATTCTCCTAGCAAAAAAGCTCGAATGGAATTATCAAAATCTGCTAATGGAAGTTTACCCACAAGGTAAAATATTTTGAGTTTTTTTTTCTAAAAATGTCTTAGTTATTAATCCATAATTTTAAAAATCTTTTGGAATTTCTAATGTTTTTCACACATCTTTGCAGTGAAAGTACTTTGCTAGACACTGGCACTAGTGACCATGTAGTTGCTCTGCATCAATTGAAAGACCAGATAGCATCATTACAGAAACAGCTCTTGGTGAAAGATCAACAGATGCTGGCCAGAGAAAAACAGGTAAAGGATTTTTTTTTTTTACTGCATTTTGTATGTCAAGTTAAGAATGTTATAATGTATATATGATTTAAGTATAGCTATTTGATTTTTAAATTTTTTTTTTTCTAAAATAATCTTAAAAATTATCTAATTATATTATTAGTCTTATCTTTCATAGAAAATTCTTAAGTTTCTCTTTCTTGTAAATGTAATACATTTCAAGAAAATATTTTTATTATTAAAAATTTCTAGGTAGTGGTAAGATGAAATAAATTTCTTTTGGATATGGAAGCATTGATATTATCTTAAAAGATATAGTTATTATTAATATTTTGAGGATAGTAAATCAATTTTGTTGCTGCTCTTAGAATGCCTCTGACTAATTTGAAGGGTTGAAATTAAAGTATTTGTTGTGTAATTCAAAATTGTGGTCTTTGTATGTCTTCCCCCCAAGTGTTGCAAAAAATTTGTGGACAATTTCCAAATTTAAAAAAGTGGCATGATTGGGGAATTCTTAAACTTTTTTTTTTTTTGTATTTCTTTTGATTATTTTGATTTTTAATTTTAAGGCCATAGATCTAATTTCAGGTGGATATTTTTTGTTAAGAGACTGCATCCTTTATGTATAAATGGCCAAAGCAAAATCATGAATGAAATTTTTAATTGTCTTAGATGTCAATAAACATATTTATTTAAGTTGATATGAAAATTTAAATGCATTTTCTTGGCAGTTAACATAAATAATAGATAAATGCAAAAATAAATTTAATACAAAAAGTTATTAAAAAATGTTTTGTTTTAAAACAGTTCAATTTAAAAACTGATATTGTTTTGAGTATAGACATAAAACTGTGGTATTTTTAGTGATGAAGATAACTCGTGCTATAGTCATTTATTGCAAGCATCTATAAAAGAAGGAAATGTTATATTGAAGTTTATTAGGACTATTATTAAAAAAAAGTGAATCATCCCCCAGCTCAGACCCTTAGTCTTGATTTTTCTGTGTTCCGAGTCATTGCTATGTATTACCATGAAGATTAAACTTTACTCTTCTCATGGTAATATGTATATTTTTTCATTGCTTGTTTGCTTCCCATAAGCTATGGAAAAATAATACATCTGTAATAGCTCCATTAACACATGGATCAATAAGTCCCGAGACTGTGCGGTCGTTTTTTTGCGATTTCCTCCTTCAAACGCACCAGCAAGTCAATATAATAATCACTGTTGATCGATTTACCTTTTTCGAGGTAGTCAATGAAAATCACGTCATGCGTATCCCAAAAAACTGACGCCATGACTTTGCCAGGTGACTGCTGCGTTTTCGGACGCTTCGGACGGCTTTCGCCAGCTGTGCGCCACTGCCGCTTCGACTCTGGAGTGTAGTGATGTATCCATGTTTCGTCCATGGTCACGTAACGACGCAAGAAATCGTTTTTGTTGCGAGTAAATAGCGATAAACAGCTTTCTGAATCATCGACTCGTTGCTGTTTTTGTTCCATCGAAAGCAATCGCGGCACCCACTTGGAAAAAACCTTTTTCATGCTCAATTTTTCATGAAGGATAGTAAATACACTTCCATATGATATCTGTGTCATCTCAGCAATCTCACGGAGCTTCACTTTACGATCTTTCATTATAATTTTTGTCACTTCACTCACATTTTCTGGTGTAACGACTTCTACAGGTCTACCCGAGTGTTCCGCTTCATTTGTGTCAGTACGGCCACGTTTAAACTCGGCAAACCACCGACAAATCGTTGCTTTTGATGGACAAGAGTCCGGGTAACATTTTTCAATCCATTGTTTCGCTTGCACGGTGTTTTTACCCATTAAAAAACAATGTTTTATCAGAACACGAAACTCGGTTTTTTCCATTTTTTAAACAAACTACAAAACAAATTTACTCCAACCTCGATAACTCAGCTGTTTCTGGTCCGATCGACTTAAAATTTTGACACGTTTCAAGCAAAGGTTAGTACTCTTGAAAGACCTGGTTACTGGTTTACTACGAGCGCCATCTCTGGGTTAGTCTAGGAACTTATTGATCCATATGTTATTTATCTAGTCTTCCCACTAATATCAGAAGTAGACATAATACATTGCTAAAGCACAGCATGTCTCATGAATCTAATTAATGAAATTAGTTACGAAGGTGGCTCAGAAACTACTTGTATTTGAAGACAGATGGCATAATTCAGGTAAATTGTTGTTGCCATTAGATGTTGCCATCTGTTAAACAGGGCTGAAACAAATTTGACATTAATTCATAAGTTCTGATTTAATGGTCATTTGCTGCCAAATCAAAACTGGATTGCTGCTGCGTTGAATTGTCGACATAATTTTGCATTGAGTTGTCACCATTGGTAAGATCTGAATTAATCTTTATGCACTGAAATCGAACAAAAATCAAAATGTTAAGTTGTTATCAGTGAATCTTTCCAAAAAAGGCAAAGATGGTCTCATCATCCAGAAAAGTTATGACTAATTTTTGAGTTGCAAAAGGCGTCAGGATCACGAATAACTGAGACTTAGGCAGCTATCTAGTGAGTCAAGATGTTTACTAATAGCAAACCAATTTCAATGCTATGAGCACCATCTTTTGGAATGTCTAAGGACTAATTGAACGAGCCTCATATGATAGTAAAGTGCATAAAGATCATAAAATTTAATATTTTATTTGAAAAATAATACTCATATATAAAATTTCTTTCAAAATGTTTTAGGCAGGAGAAGTAAAAGCTCAACATGGCATTATAGAAAGAGAGTTGCGACTGAAAATACAGTCTATGCAAAAAAGTCATGGAGATATTGTTGAAGAATTGCAGGTATGCATTTTTATTCTTTTATTTATTGTTTTGAATAATTAGTTTTAGTTTTGGTATTAATGTTTTTTTTCCTTCTCATTTTTCAGTCCAAAGTTAGAATTCTGCAAAAACAAGTTATTACTTTGTCTAAAAATAACAAGAAAAGCAAAGATACAGATAGCCCACAGCGTTTATGAAACAAATTGAAATATACAGATTCAATGTTTCTCTTTGGCTTATTACTCATATTTCAGCTTAAATTATTTTATTTGACACACAACCACATTTACCTCCAATCATATGACTTTTATACTATAGATAAATCATATTTGGATTTTAATTACACAACCTCCCATGAATGAAATTTAATTTATCATCCATTAAATTAATAAAATTTATATATTTCTGTTAACCCATTCTGTTAGATTTCCCCCTTTCATCGGAGATGTACAGATACTCATTTCTTATTACCAGTGCATGAACAATTTTAATGTTTTTGTGTCACTGTGGTAAATTTTAGATTCACCTATCTGTATAAAGATATTATTATAGCTAATACATTGAATTCATTTTTTTATCATATGTTATCATGTTATAGTTGTGTTGAACTCTGATGCTGTGTGCTTCTAAATTTAAGGTTCTGCTAATTACTGAAAGGTCATGTATCCTGAATGAATGTAAATCAATTTACTTACAAATTTATTCTTTTTGTATTTTCTTTCACTATGCTATGAAAAGAATTTTGTATGTCAATTCCTTTTTTAGATATTATGTGCCTTAGAGACTTGTATCTGTGTGACTGAATATATATGTATATATATTCCTCTACATTCAGTTTCACATTCTTTAAGATCCAAGCATTTAACTGATTTTGAACAAAAATTATAAAGTAGTGTTTTGGATAGCTTTGTTGATATTTTAACTGTTCCCTCCCTGCTGTAGTATGAAAATTATATGATAATTTTCTTTCTCTTTATTTTTATAATATTCCTATATATAAAAATAAAGCACTTTCAGGTTAAATTTTTTTTGGCTGCAAAATTCATTATCTTACTTTTGTTTCTTGTGGGAAACAATAGATCTGAAATATAACAATTTTTTTTCTCTTTAATAAATCTGCAGTAAAATGCTATAGTAAAAACAAAAAAGGAAGGGGACATTTTTAATAAATTTTAGTTAAGATAAGAAATACAAATGTTTCAATTTGTATTTTCATGTGTAAATATTGTTTTATAAAAATAATTAGATGTGGAACAATTTATGCTTTGATAGGTGTTTAATGTACTTATGGTAAAATTTATGCAATAGAAAAAAACTTGATGGGGATACTACTATACTCTATGCAATATAAGTGTTAATTCACTTCAAATCATCTATGCAAATATATTTTGTCTAAAAAAAAAAAACTAGTTTTATAAGAGAATATTTAATGTATTTACATGTTTCTCCATTTTCCTGTTAAATAACATATAGTCATGAAAATTTTAGTAATTTATATATATTTATTTCTTGCATGTTAATTATAATTTCTCACCAATTTTTAAATTACTTCCTATCTTTGAAAGTATAATTTTTATAACTTATACATTTATAACATAGATGTTATTTCATATATATATATCATGGATAATTCAAACATTTTTCTTATAATGATATGCACATGTTATTTTCATTATTTTGTTGGTAATGGGAAAATGTATTTTGATGAAGACAATGAAAATGCTTTTAGCATTGAATATTTAGGTATGATAGTTTTTTACATTTTAATTTTCAAGTAATTAGCTATGAATAGTGAAATTACAATTTTCTTAACATGAAAATTGCAGTTTTAGTTATTTGTGTTAATTTCTGCTCTAACACCAATTTTGAAGGATAAAATATTTATGGTAATCATAATAAAGACTAAATTTTTAATCCTTTTCAGTAACATACACACAAAAGACATAACATAATTGTTCACTATGTATTAAAATGCAGATATTCTGAATGTTTCCAAGATGTTTGAAAATGTGGAACATAATATTCCTAATGGATGTTTCTATTTTGTTGTACACATATTAATACTTATTCCCCCCTGTATAAACAGTTATTAGAGATAAGCACAACATTTCTTAATTTCTATATTAGTCGTAAAATAAGTTATTATATATTTATTTATAAACTAACAAATTAGAGAGGGAAGAGCATTACAGCTTAGTGATAAATGTAGTTATACAATTTTGTGTGATGATCAACTTCTAAAAATGAAATGCAACATCATTTCTTTTGTGGAATTGGCATTTTAATAACATTTTTAACAGTTCAGAATATTTTTTTTACAATTAGAATGTTATTTTTATGTTTTAAAATATTAATTTAGCATAATATTGTATTCCAAAATAAAGAAGTTTACAAACAAGTAAAAAGTTTTGTAAATGTTTGAATGTTTTGCAAATTGACTTTTTTATTTTACCATGAGCCTCTTGTTAATGATATAGGCAGTACAATCTTAAACTATTATTAATATACATTTCAGAGAGATTAAATTTAAAATATATTGAGTTAATTGTAGTTTATATAAATATTTAAATATTAATTTAAATGCTCTAATGAATAGTTTAAGAATTAAGATGGAGAAAAAGATAATGATTTGCATGTTAAAATTTTTATCTTGAAATCCTTTAATATTCTACAAATTGTTAATTTTGAAAGCATTCAGATATTCAATGAAGATATGCTGGAAAAAAATTAAATGATTATATTATAAGTAACTGTATTTTTATCATTTGATTACATTAAAAGTATCAAACATTTTGAATTTTTTTTAAATGCATTAACTATTTAAAGTAATGCAACAAATGTTTTCTTTTCTCTTGTTTTAATAATTTGATAATTCCCTCTTAAATAATTTAAACTTAAAATACTCATCACAGATTTTGTTATATCTTCATTGTAAATAAAAATGTTATATAATAGGAGTTGAGTGCTTTATTTTAAGAATACTCAAACTGTGGATTATTTATTTTTGTAAAATGTTTTTATTCTTGGTGTTATATAATTTAATTCATTGTACTTATGTATTTCTGTTGATTTTAAGAATTAACAAATTTGTGTAATGAAATGATTGTTTATTTATAACAAAAGTAATTATTTTCAAGTTGTATGTAATGTATTTATGTAAAGAGCTTGAATGTCAAAATAAGTTATATTTTGTGTTAGTTTCTATTAGCCATTGGAAAATATTTTTAATGTGTGGATTAAATTATTTTGTTTATGCATTTTCATGTGTAATTCAGACATGTAAAACTTATTTTATTTGTCTTTTATATTTATATTCTCAATAATTAGAAGAAATTAATGATTTTAAACATAATTTTGATATTTTCAAAGAATATATTGTAAACATAAAAATTATGCAAATTTAGTTTTTTTTTGAATGTTTTAAGATTAGGTCCTCCCCATTACGGGAAGACAAACTTTCTACTTGTTTTTAGATAAAAAGAAATGAATGTTCCAATTTCGATATGTGTGATTATAAAGGATACATCCATTTATCATACTTCCTGCTCAAAACTTTCATTAATATGTTATTTACTTTACCTATTATGAAATAAGAGATGCTTGCAAGTAATAACAGTACTAAAGTGTGTTTCAATAAGTGTAAAATAAAGTTAAATTTTTTTCATTAACATTTGAAAATATAATTTTCTTGGTTACGATCAGTTTCTTAATCTAAGCATAAAGGGAAGTGTTAGTGTACTTTGACTTTCTAAAATTATTTATTTGTATCATACTGCTTGAATTGTATGTTGTAGTTAATTTTTGATTTTATTTATAATTGCTTCTTTCAGAAAGAAAAAAAAAAAAAAGATTGTGTTAATACTATCAGTGTGAGAGCAGTGCTTTTGTTCTATATATTATAATATGATCAATGACACATTTCTTGTAGTAATTGATGACCTGTAGTTTCTTATTTTTTATTAAATTTTTACACATTCTGTTGCTCTTGTTTATTTTCATTTGATTCTGCACTACTGGATGTAAAGTCTATTATCATTTTGCCTCGAGCATGTCCTTTAGATACTTTTTCATATGCTTTAGGTGCTTCTTCAAATTTGTAAACTGCTTCTACCATAGGATTTATCTAAAATAAATGTTTTTAATATTTAAGTATACAGTCCAATGTTTTACATCAAAGAAAGCTTCTAAATATAGCAGTAATAATGCGAGTTCATTCATTTTTCAGACATTAATCTCTTGAAAATATCCTTTCTTCCAAAATTGAGGGTAGAAAATTGAATGATTAAGTAAGAATTGTGAATATGATATATGAAAAATAAGGAAAGGATCACATTTACAGGGATAGAAGTGGATGTAGATTTATTATCAATATTAGATCAAAATCTTAATTTTACCTATATGCAATTCAGTTGAAATGACACAAATTTTTCAATGCTGTTTGTTGTGTAAAGATCTAACATATAAGAAGTAATTTGAGACCATTTTTAAATGGTGGTAAAGTTTATTTTAAAAAAAAATTATTGAAATATTAATTAAAACTTTGTAATAAACCTCATATCAATATATCTTCCATAGATGGCGCCACGTTACTACACAAACTACGTTATTAAAAAACATTATTGAAATATTAGTTAAAACTTGTTGCAAATGTCTAAATACTGCATTGTTAGGCGAATAAGATCGATTCCCAAAGTTTCAGAGCTCTAACTCGATGGGAAGTTGGTTAAATTAATGATCAAAATTTGTTGACACACCAAGTGAAATTCAGAAAAACGTTCATTAGTAATCCATGATGACATATTTCATACATAGTAACTTGTGTTCTGTAAGGAATAAATGATTGTTTCATATATAATTAAACTCTAAGGCATTTAAAATAAGGTATTTTAAATGAGCAAGTAAGATGAGTTATTCTTGTAGTAAATGACTATAAAAATTCGAAATACAGAACCTCTAAATATTTACTTTTAATACAGCTGTTTATCTAAAATTAATTTTTTTTTCTTTTCAAGATTGCGTGGGTTCAAATGGTTTGGATACACCACAATTGGAATCCACTAAACTATTCATTAAAGTTCTCTTGGTGCTACCATTAACATAACTCGTATACAATTGCAGATGATGCAAAACATTTAATTTTGCTTGCATTTTACAAATTTAAATTCAATATATATTTTAGTGTATTGCACTTAAGTAAATTAGCAAGATTTTGATTAAAAATTCATGACATTTTAATGTAAACTAGCTTTTTAAAAAAATATTTAGAGATTCTTACCTGTTTATTGTCAATAAGTTTGGCAATAGATTTTAATGCACAGCCATTGGGAACAAAATAAGCCCATCTAAATGTCCTTCCATCTTTAACAGACTGAAAAAATTTTTCACTAAGGGTTTGAATTATTTTATAAAAGTACACACTAAGGAAATTTTTTTCACTTGTATTGAATTAATTGAATATATATAATTACCATAGCTGTATCAAAACTAGCTTGAACTGCTGACATCAATGTGCCCAAAACTATGCCACGGTCATCAGAATTTTTTAAAAGAGGAGAAACAACAGTAATATATCTACTATTTTGCCATTTCTTCAGCAGATTGATAGTAAGATCAGGATATTCACCACCAACATTATCTAATATCACATCAAATCTTCTATAAAAAGTTCAGGAAAATACATGAAACAAAAAATATATGTGTGAACATTTCAAATACAATATGCATTGTATGAATAAAATAATTCCTCAGAATAATCTTGATGATTAAAAAATTGGTAAGTTATTAAGAAATGATCAAATTCTTATCAGAAAAAATTGCAAATTCATAAGAAGTATGTAGAAATTCAAAATTAAAGATCAATATAAGTACTAAAATTTATGTTACACCCATATAAAAGATTTATTATTTTAAATATTCATTACCCATTCAATTCTCTTAAATTTTGTTTGAATTCTGGATCCTCATAGTCTAAAACAATATCAGCGCCTATATTTTGTACACTTTCTATGGCATCTGTAGCACATATAGCAGTAACATCAGCTCCCCAAGTTTTCAGTAACTTAAAAGGAAAAAAATAAATAACTGAATGAATACCTTATAAGAAAATGTAATTCAATTCAAAGTTGAGAAATCAAGCACAAAATCATGAATTCTTGTATAGTAATTCTGACAAAATTGAGTTAAGTATTTTCATAGAAGTCACAAAAAATATTAAACTAAAATTTATTTTTTTTTCAAATAATTGTTCTCGTAAAAAATTACTTCTTCAAGAGAAATGTTTGATATCTATAATCAAATCATACATTTACAATGATTTATTTAAATATTTCATTATGTCATACAATGAGCATTTATACTGAAGAAATTTACATTGGTCATTGATAAAAAAAAAATGCTGGATCATAAACATGAAATACTGAATACAACTAAAACTTTAAATATTTTTTAATAGTTGATTTATTTTTCACTTTAAGAAATATTTGTGATTTAAATGAATTTTATAAAATTATAGATTTGATAATTTAAATTTGACTTGAGCATACATTTTTCTTAAAAAAATAAGGGCAGTGAATGTTTTTCGGATTGAAACTATTACAAGTGAAAAATTATCTAAATTTTTAAAAATTGTTTCTGCCTAACCACTTAGAAAGTAAAAAAAAAAAATCTATTTTACTAATATTTGCCATGAAAAACACACACACACACACACAAACAATTTTGTTATTTTTTTTTAAAAAGAGTAAGCTTTTAAGTTGAATGTTTTGTGCATGATGTACATAATTTTCCTTTTTAGTTAAATGCAGACAAACAGTAATATAATTAAAATTGGTATGAATATTTGAATTTGATATAAGTTTAGCTTTATGAATTTTTGGTAAACTTTATAAAATATGAAAGGATACAAGATGTCTTAATCTAGTAGGTGGCCATTTCCATTAGGTTATGGTTTGAATACTGATTCTATCAAAGACCGATGTTGATGTAGTTCATGAACATATTATCTGAATGAACCTTGCAAATCTTATATGGCACATTTTGTAAGTATTGTCTTTGTTAATCTTGGTTCAAAATTACAAATTCTATTACCAATAAATCATTGGGATTATCTATGGTGGCATTAGTACAAAAAGAATCCTGCTTTTAAAAAAAGAATTGAAAAGGAGCTTACTTTACTTGTTCATCAGCCAAATTCAATTTATATCAAATTTGTACATAGTTTTAAAAAAGAGATAAACTCCTTTTATACAAATAATTATTATAAAATTGTATTTAAATTTGCTTCTGATATTTCTTTTTTAAACATATACAGCAAAAAAAAAATTATTTCACATGCATAAATGCAATATAAATAAGTATCATCTTTGTACTCTTAATTAAAAATGCAAAATATTGAAAGTTTAATTTTTAACAATTATCTCAAATGTGATTTCTACTATATTTTGATGAAATATATTTCCTAAAATCCTAATTGGAATGAAAATCATCTTCACTCATATTTTGAAAGGGAAAAAAAAAAAAAAAAAAGTAATTACATTAAATAGGTTTATTCAATAATAATTTTCCTCCCTAGTTAATAATTTCATTCATAAATTTTTTAAAAAAGAAAAACTCAAATGAACTAAATAATCCTGATAAGTACTTATTATACAGTTTAAATAGAAATTACTTTCATGATTGAAATATTCTCAACTACATTGGAAAGGTGATTTATCATTCATTTACTTTAAAAATATACAAGAATGAGAGTAATGCAAAATTACATTTCATATAAATGAGTATAATTCAGCTGAGAAAGAAAAAAAATGTATTATTTGAAACTGGTTTTTAGATATGTATAGTACACGGCATTTATATTGTGCAATACCTATCTATAATTGTGGAATCTTGCTTACCTATAAACAGAGGAACCTTGCTTAATATACATTATTTGTTCCAGAATCTTACTAATTAAAGAAAGTAATTTTCCCATATAAATTGATATAAAATTTTGTTTAAAAAATATTCAAAATTTTTTATGTACATCTTTTATTCAAAGAAAATTATTTATAAATTGTTAAAAAGCCTGAATCATCTTCATCTTTTCTTCGATTGTGGAATTAATCAATTTAGAATACAAATTTGATTCACAGAAAAAAAAAATTAGATTATTATTAATGATGCATACTAAATTCAGTTCTTGCTAGAAAGCTGTCAAAAAACATTTGTTTTTGACAATGCTTCAAAATTTGGTGAACTGTCACACAGTATTACCATCAAATAAAATAGTAGTACACATAGCCATTCTTTTTATGATGATGCTTCTCAACGTACAATGCAACAGTTTCCAAGCTTTCAAATCTCTCTTATTCATCATTATCAATTCTTGTCATACTAAACTTGTGCAGCAAGTTGCAACAACTTTGCTCTCACTGGCACTTCCTCAACTTCAGTCATCCTAATGAATCTCTTTGTTCTACAACCCTATGTGGATCTTGGTCTTCCTCTCTTTCCATTTGGTCAGCAAATTCTTGTATTATCATTTGATGGCATTCTAAGTATTTATTCAATTTTTGTCCAGAATCATTTTTAAATATTGTTGAAAATAATTCTTTTTTCTTTTATTGCAACAGAAAATTGTTGCTTTGCAGTTACCTCCTCCTTTGACAAACTCTCAACAACTTCTTGTAGTAAAACATATTGAAACTTTATAAGCTCTTTGGGGGTTAACACTCTTAGCTCTGTTCTCCAAAAACTCATCTATACCATTGTTATCCATCTTCAGTCCAATGATCTTGGACAAAGATATTTTTTTTTTGTTCAAAACTTAATCCATAGTTACAGTCTCGGACCTCTCAAATTTACATTTGACACTCTATGGAAAGCTTTTTTTATAAGCAAAAGTGAGGGTGGATATAATATGTGGAAGTGATAATTCCCAAGAACGACATGGAGTAGAACATTCATTATGTGCTAATATTTTTTTTTGACAGAAGAAGTAAACATTTTTATCTAATTAATAAAAATGTTTTGAATCACCCAAGCCTTGTTGGGCCTCCACATAACATTTACCCTGTTCTTCAGGACTTAACATTTCTTAAAAGCTTATGATAATTCTGAATAATAAAGAGGTGGATTAATTTTCAAGCCACTGCTAGCATCAGCACAAAATAGAGTGAGATGATTTTTTAATTAGCTTGCAGCTGCAATGCATTTTTCTCAGCTATTATAGAGATTCACTTTGGCATCTTTTTCTAGAAGCAACCCATTTAGTTGATTTTAACAATTAAGTAACAATTTTGTAATAACCATTAAGTAACAATTTTGTTGAAGCACATTGCCATCAGAATCTATAAACTTCTGTTCACTGAAAAAAATTATCTGTTGCTTTTGCTTAAAAGCATGCATCTCCATTGCACCTTACAATGTAATGGATGCCTGTGGTTTTTTTTTAACCACTCACATCTTCCCTTAAATCTTCTTAGGTCATAGATGATCCTAGCACTTTCTCAATAAGGTAAGAGAAAATTATCTTTGCCTTCATGTAAATGACATTCTCATCTACAGAGTCACATTCTAATTACTTTTTATTTATCCATATGAGAAGGAATCTTTTAACATCATTGAAAATATGTAATCATTGACAGATATTCTTGTCACTCCCTTTGAAGCATCAATTTCCTTCATCATGTTTTTGAGGATAGTGCAAATTGTTGGTGTAGACCAGGCCTGGCCAAACCGTGGGCTGCATGTGGCCCACCAGGTATCAATCTGATGGGTCATATGAATAAAGATTTAAACTTTCATTGTACAAAGTTGTTTGTATCATACCCTACTACCGTGGGAATATCTCGCTACCTGACTCAACTATTATCACAATTTTTTGTCAATATTCTTGCTCAGAAACAATTTCAAAGCTCATTTTAAAAAGCGCATGAGCCATCTGGTGCGATTGGGTGATACTCAACGTATAACTAATCAGTAAACTTACTGGAGAGCACGGGCGTACATTACTAGACATAGGGAGGGAATGTGACACACAGAACATATGAAATAGCAGCAGCCATTCTGTCAGCAACAAGCCTAATATATTTAATGCAGAAGCATATTGTTCCAGATAGACTGACTGCTCGATGTTTTTTGATCACTAATAATTTAGCGGCAGCGTTATGTTGTAACTGCAGGATAGTTTTTTAAATTCCATTTTGTGTTAATATATTTAATTCATTATAATGCAATTTCCCTTACTTTATAGCAGAATGTTCTTGATTTGTCTAATAAGGTTCAGGAGGATTAGACGTTTCCCATGACTTGAAAAGTGAAAGTTGTAGTACTTCTTAAGGTGAGAATTTGAACGGCATCGAATTCATTACTTTCATGCATACACACACATATATATACATAATGCAGCCTGCAAAGTCTTTTGGGTTGGACAGGCTTGATGTACACCAATAGTGTGGGTGTGCCAAGATCAACTATGCTCATAACTCGTTCTCAATCATTAATGATCCAACCATCACACTTCAGTGATTAACATTATAGTAAAATATGGTAACAAACCCAAAACCAGTAAATTCAGAAAATAACCATAGAAAAGAGAAAAAATTAAACTTAGTATCAATATAATGAAATTCAAATAAATAGCAAAAATATATAAATAAATATCTAACAAATTGTATAAAAAAAATCCATAAAGACTATTTAATTAAACAAAACAAAACAAAAAAAAAAATTAAATAAATAAAAAAAAATTACCAAAGATTCTCTATATAAATAGTGTAAAAACTTTTTAAAGACAACTATGAACAGCAGAAATTAATAATTATAAAACCATATAAACAAAATTCAAATAAATAATAAAGCAATCATCCCTATGACCAAAATTTTTTCAAGAATAAGTAAAACATTTAATATTCATACTAAGCCATCCACTACTCTCCATGAAAAAAAGAATTCATCCCCAAAGTAAACACAAATTGATTGATTTAAAGGAAATTATACCAAAAATTACATTTAAATAAATTTTTTTTACAAATAAGATTAATTACCAAAAAATAAATATTCAAAAAACAATAACAAACATAAATATGTATATAAACAGATAATTTTTTTTTGAAAAATATACATTGTTATATTAAATAATTCAAAATATTTTGAAAATAACAGACTCCTCTTGACCTCTACTATGTGTACACTTATAATGAATAACTAAAATGGTACACTGAAGTTAATAAAGGAGAAAATAGAACATAATACAAAAGCCTTACATACTTTAATAATAAAATTTGTCTGAAAAGAACAATGATAAATTAATAATGACTGCCATAGTATTTTACTGTTAAATTTTAAAAAGCTCTTTTAAAAAAATGTTAATGGCAAAACATTAAAGTTTAAAAATAATAAAATATTGCTTAAGTAATCCAATATTCTTGTACCTTATTTTAGTTATTTTGTTATTCATTTTATGGAGATAACTTTTTTGAACCTAATTTATTGCTTTATAACTCTTAATAAATTTCTATACTCCTTACAATGGACCATAGTTAACTTTTGAGACAAATGAAATTCTGATTCCATCGAAACCCTTCATGAGAAATAATGATAGCTAAATCACAAATTAGACATTGAAGTCAATTTTGCAAATAAGAAAATATGATGATAGAAGCTTCAAGTTCTTTTCTCAGTATTTACCAAAGGTTCATTGTGTTCGCCTCTAGTATGAAAATAACAGAAAACAATATGCTCCGATCTTTTTTTTTTTTTTTTTACTTGTAGGCAGAGGAATGCGAGGGAGTGCAGATGAATTTAATAGTAAAAGAGCCATATATGCTGAACTAATCTATACAAAACCGATTCTAGGCATTTGAAAAAATGGAAAAAGGTTTACAAGAAGGAGAGTCTACAATAGAGAAGAATATTGGTAGGGTATCCCTGAAGCACATCAACTATGTCACCCATGTACATTACCCATCACCCATGTTTACCAAAGACAGGAAATTTCATGTGAAAAGAAAAAGATTACTAAGGTGTTCTTGAGTAAGTGATGCCTGTATTTACCTGATGAAGGTAAAGTAATGCTTGTATTTACCTGAAGATGTATTTCTTCTGCTTACAACAATTAGGGCAATAAGTATAAGAAATACATATTTATGAATATTAGTGTTGACCCTGAAAGAAAAAATATTCCCATATATTGATTCAATATCTGTGAACTGAAAGTTTAAGCAACACCAGAAGATTGGATTGATTAATAACTTTTTTCCAATAAAACAGATTTTGTTTATAAATTTAGATAAAGTCAGTTTTATGGGTGTAGAGTTATTTAGCAAATATAAGGAATATTTTAAATAAAACTTGTGTATGTAGTTCATATTATGTTTAATAAATAAATACAAAGTAAAAAAGTGAATTTATACTAATTTAGTTGACATAAAAAAATAATTTTATACAGAATTTATTTACACCTAAATAAAACATAAAGATTGTGTCATTAGATCTGAATTTAAAAAAAAAATCATAGATTTGCATAAAATCTCATTATTTTTTGAAGACTTATACCTGAATGGCAAAACGTCCAACACCTCCGGTGGCTCCTATTACAAGGACTCTGAAAATGTTTTTACAATCCAATTATAATTTAATATATTTTTATTTTAATAAAAATGCAGCAAAATAACAATTCATAATTTATTTTTCTTATTTATATTTGAATTAATATATATCTTTAATTGGTATAATTTTTTTAGGAATGTATTAATTTGTATAATACAAAAAAAAAAAATTATACTGTATGTATCTGTAGATCTAAATACTATGGTAAAAATTAAAACTTCTAAAATAGTGCCTAAAACATAAAGAAATGCACAATTTTTTCAGAGATGAAATTCAGTTTAGACAACAAAAGATAAGTATTATCAATTAATACCCTGCTTTTAAAATTTTGAAAGAATTATATAAATTTATTCAATTATAAACCAAATAATGTGAGATTCATCTCAAAATACCTTTTCCCATAGACAGATTTTTCACAAAGTCCTCCAAATATTTTGATTGCAGACCAAGCAGTTAAAGCAGCATAAGGAAATGAAGAAGCTTCTATATGATTTAAAGATTTAGGTTTCTTAGATATCTATAAGAAAAATGTAGCAAAATTAACTATTTAAAAAAAAAAAAAAAAAAAAAAAAAAACAGTAAAAAAGAGGAAAAAATCACAATATAAATGATGTATCATTCTAAATTATATCAGAATCAACTAGCTAAATGTATATAAAATATGATAGATAAATCAGTTAAAAATATTCAGCAGTATCTCTTGGAAGGGACAATTCAATTGGTCCTTTTGAATATTATATGTATTTACCTCTTATTGGAGGACATTTCTATTTATCGGACAAAATGTTTGATCCAGGTGGATGTTTCTTATTGGGAGGTACCACTGTATATTCTATTCAGAATTTGGTTTCACTTAAAAAAGAAGTTGCATAACTTTGGATACCAAATAATATTAAATACACACATATATTCACATTATATCAGCATCTCAACAATTACATAATACAGATAAAATTTATATTTTCAAAACATTAAGAGATTACTTTTTAATAGATAGAAACTTACATAGCAGATTGGAGCTAAAATATATTCAGCATGAGTACCATTTTGCCATGGACTAAGGGCTCCCCAGATCTAAAATTGTAATAAAAATAATTTATTGATTATTAAATAATGATAGGATATTTTTCTAAATTGGTCTTGTAATATAGAAAGCTTTTTTTTCTTCAAAAATTTCAATAGCAATATAAATTGTTTTATTTAAATTCAAAATAGTATATGATATACACCACAAAAACTGCCAAATCACAATTTAAAATTAACAACAGGCAATAAATACTCACTTTTTTTTTTTGGCACAAGGGTGATTTTGAATACTTTTTACTAAATTGACTGTGCTGAATATCAAAATTGCCATTAAAAATGCATAACAACACTCATTTTTTGTGACAGTGACCAATCATGAATCAGCAATATCAACTTTATTTCCCCTCCCCCCCAAAAAAAGTTAAAGAAATGAAAAATATTTTAATATGAAACTTTGCCATAAAATACAGGAAGATTTAAACGAAAATCACAACTGGATTATAAAATGTAATGACATTGAACAAATATTATCTATGTTTTTAGTTTTATTACAAGAAAAAGTATTTGATAATCTGTAATCTATAATCGTGCACTTTTAGAATTTGACAAAACTGTGTATTGAATTGGATAGCTAAACAATAAAAATAGCTATCTATGACTAATAAAAACACAACAAGAAATGTTTGAAGACATTTCTACAAACAAAGTCTTTACTTTCTTCTCATTTCTATATATGCAGTGTTTCATCTTCTCTTTGAACAAAACATCAAAAATCGCTCATCATATTGGGTTCTCATCTCTTTAGTATCTTTATTCCATTGCATGAATATTCTAATAGAATTTTTCTTCTTGTTAAACCCTTACAGCTTATAGGTTTTCAACTGAAAAGTCCCATGGGAAGTCAGGAAGATTATTTTGTGTGATTTTCAACATCCTAGCATTTCATAATTGTGTTGAAGTCCATTTGCTAATTCTTCATAATTTTCAGTATTAGTATAGCCCAGAAAATTGTGAACCACTGAAGCAAATACTCTTCAAGACAGCAATCTCTAGAGTAACTTTTCCCTAAATGTTCATCTTTCAAATTACTCCTAATCTGTAAGACAAGAGATATTCCCTCTATTAGTTTAGCATCGATCACATTTGGGAAATGACTCAATATATTTTTTTACCCAATTTTACATGTAAAGCAGGAAGAAATACCTGTTTACGTCCATCAGAGGAGTGTATTAAACATTATGTTGCCTGGCACACAATTCTCTCCAAGAGGTTAGTCTTTAACAGTTTTGTGTTCATCAATTGTTCTACTGTCCCATAGATACAGGAAAAACAATATTTTGTAAATGAACTCTAAAGTCAAAGTACCTAGTCTATGATTTTCAAATCTCCACAAAACTGCAAGTAGTACTTGATGTATTGTATTATATACCTTTACTAAAAAACATACAAGGTGTGACTATTAAATAATGAAACTGATGAAGTAAAACATTTTATTTTGATTTCATACACATATTTATTATCACGTTCAATATACACACCTCCTCTATCCCTACAACACTCCATGTGAATCTTCCATTGGCTGAAACAGAGCTAGAAGTCTTCTGCGATGCATGCCACTTTCCCTTTCACACCATCAATGCACTCAACTCTTGTTTTTTTTTTTTTTTTAATGCAGATTTTACCTTAAGGAAAAGACAGAAACATGGAACAAGATCAGGCATATAAGGCAGATGATCTAACACTAAGATGCTGTACTTGGCCTAGAAACCTCTTGACAGAAAATGCGGAATGACTTGTCCTTCCACAATTCCAAGTCGTTTTTTCTTATTCTTTCCTGGAAGAACATGAAGGTAGTAAAGTTAATTAATTAATAGTTTGACTTTCTGGAACCCAGTGAAGGTACACAATCCTATGAATATCGAAAAAAAAACATTCATCATTGCTTTGAATTTTGATTTGCTCATCCAAGCTTTTTTGGCTCTCGGTGAAGATGGGCTTTTCCAGAGCATGGATTATCTTTTTGTACAAGGATCGTAAGTAAAAACCATGATTCATTTCGCATTATTTCCTTAGTTTAGAGCATTCTCAATGGCATTCAGAGCGTCAGTACAAACATTTTTGCTAGCATTTTGTTGTTCAAATGCTTTTGCAAGTTAAATTAGTAATGTAAAATTTGATGAACAGATTCTTTATCAATTCCTACAGCCTCAGCAATCACATGAATACTTAACTGATGGATTGGTTTTATTAACATTGCACTAGGAGCAACATGAGGGCTATTGGCGATGGACCTCATACTTTTGAACCTCGGTCAAGTGATGAAGGTGACACCTGAGTTGGCAATCCCCTCTCCTAACTTCCACATCATACCATGTTGAGGACTTTGGGTCTTGACAGATTTAACATGCATCAGCCCCTTCTACATGGTGGGTCTTTAGTGGCATAAAGGCTCGAAACCCATGACTCGACGAAAACGGCTGGCAGCGAGTCCATGACCAGGACCACTAGGCTACCACAATCATGAAACAGTGCTGGAAATCATCTTCTGTAAGCTCCTTCAGGACACTTGTTGTTTCTCTTCCACAGCTTCAAATCTTGTTCCTTTTAACTAAGATTTCCCCTTAGGAAACAGATAAAAGTCTCATGGCTCAAGACAAGGCAAATAAGGTGAATGGTCTAAGAGTGAGATGCTATAATTGGATAGAAACCTCTTGACAGACAATGTGAAATAAGCTGGAATATTTTCCGGGTGGGAAAAAGCACTGGATTCAAAAGAGAAGGCTTCATGCTAAACAGCAGTTGGTCGCTGGCATTTGGCTCATGTAAACTTCTGTAGCAATGTTAATAGCCACACCTCATATATTCAATACAAAGTTCAGCTATTAACCATTCATCAATATTTATGTACACTCACATGGAATTTTGCTTTGAAAAATAGCCTGAAAATTACTCATGCTTCTTTCAGTATAATGAAACTCTAGTAGTAGGGCTGGCCCAAGAATTTTTGCCGCCGAAGGCAAATCCAAAGAATGCTGCTATGATGTTAAGATCACAGGAATCTCCATCTATCAAGATGTTTTCTAGACCTTTACAATTAGCTAGTGTATCATTTTTATACATGCTTTAAAATTTGTGAGCATGATATAAAAATTCAAAAGATTCCCATGAAAATTTAATTAATTTAATCTCAACTCTAATGGACCGATCGCTCGATCTCTGTAGATAAGAAAAACATTTCCAATTCATATTTTTGTTTTAAATTTTGTATTGGTTCATCTAAATTTTTATATGCAAAAGTTTCATTTTGTAGTCCTAATAAGATGACATGGTGTAGTCAATTAAAAGTTTATTTAAAAATTAAAGTATTAATTACCAAAGCAATTTGGGTAATCAAAATATAAAATTTAATGAAATCAGCATGTTAGTAAATTAATAGAAATCAATGATGAATGGATATTAAATGATGTAAATAATAATGCAAAATATAGCAATGTGTGTACTATTTTTGAAAGTTCTAGTTAAATTTGATTGATCATTGAATTATGGGAAGAAAACAGAATAATTTCAGTTAATTAATGAATTCAGAGATTGTATTGCACTGAATAAATTAGAAATGGGTTGCACAATATTAACAATTGGATATCAAGGAAACTGAAGGAGTTAAACCGATATGTTTACAAACATGCAAGACAAGTTTTAAAGAAAGGAATGAAAATAAAGATATTATATAAAAGATTGAAAGAAAAATGCAATAGGCTTGGACACAAGATCACCTTATGCTAATTCTTTAGATCATCTTAGATACAACAAAAATCCCTGACTGAACCAATGTAAAGCAAACTTTATAACAAATCATCATATCATCAAATGCAGCTACGAACTATCCTGATTAAACCAGCTTAGAATTATAGCTCCCAAACAGTTTAGCCATATCAATATTGGCTAAACTGTTTGAGAGCTATAATGAAACAGACAGAGGCTTCAAATATATAACACCTTTTTTCTTTTTTTGGATTCATGGTTAAAAACTGCAAAATTTGAGGGTCACCATCAAAAATTTTCAACAGAAAAAAAACGTAGAAATAAAGAAAATTTAGGATGAATAATTTTTTTTAGGGAGGAAAAACAATAAATTTACACCCAAAAACTACCTTTATTTTGGACACAAACTAAAACATTTGAAAGAATTTGTGAGTAAAAGATTAAAGTTAAGAACAAATTGGAAAAAACATAGAAATAAAATTAAAAAAAAAAAGCATATTTTATCCAAGAATTCTCTTTATTTTGGAACATATCTTGAATCCTCTCAACTTGAGGAGGGAAGAAACTAGGCCCTTATTATCTATGCTAGAAATCATTGAGGATATATAGCAGAAAGTTTTATGGAAATATGATTAACAGTTCTCTAGAAAATGCAATGAAACACAAAGACATAAAAGTGAAGTCAGTTGAAAAATCATCAAGTGAATTCAGAATGTCGATGTACAACAAATAATACTCACTTACCTCTAAAAATCACTTTCCACATCCCCTATACTTGTAACTTACTATACCTCTACCATTATTGGACATTATTGCATAAAAAAAAAAGCATTGTTTTAAATCTAACTCTTATTTGTGAAAGGATGGGAAAGCTTCTTGAATCGTCTCTGCAGCACCAGTGCATCTCTATTTACAGACAGAAATATCTAGAAGCCTGTTTATTCCTGTTACATTTGAATAAACTTGATAAATACAAACTGCAGTGCATTTCAAATGTTTGAAAGCCCAGTAGTCTATCAATTCCTGTTGTACTTGATTTTATAAAACATTTATTTTGTATATTCAAATAATCCAAATACATTTCTGTGGATTGTGTTTATTTTTTTCCTGCATTAATTCATAAGGTTTTGCTACCATAGGCAGTAGCCTACCGTTAGCTTTGCTAGTGATTGGAGCTGTGATGATGAAATTTAATGGCACAAGAGTCAGATTAGCCATACTGAGCCAAACAAGATGTAACTGTGATCCAGATATTTGAACGAATGAGTGAGTGATAGTATTTGTAAAGGTGCAAAAGCCAGATGTGGCCATGGGAATGAGAACAATGGCCAACAAAGTAAGAGTGCCAGTGTAAAATTAGAAAAGTGTAAAGCTGTGATCTAGACTTGAGAAAAAATTGGGGATGGGGGGAATTTATGGACGAGAAAGAGGGCCGAAAATAGAAGGATTGTTAGGACATTACCCTTGTTTACCAAAGATTGTAAACCCTATGGGAAAGAAAAAGATCACTAGAGTGCCTCAAGGTCATGATGTTCATACCTACCTAAAAAAAAAAGCCCCAGAAGTCCCCCAAACTGGAGGACCAGTCCCCTGATAGTCCCCAGGAGTAGGATGCCTGGCTATACCCCCAAACAATGGGTACCCATTTTAGTTGCCTATTACAACATGCATGAGCTACAGTGGGACTATTCTTTCACACCTGGTCAACACATCGGTTTAGTGACTGAAGCAAGTAAATTCCACTAAAGCAATAAAGACCTTGAAATTTCCACATGATTCTTGGTAAGATTAGGGTATTGCACATCAAGTTTTGTTAACCAGAAATTCCTACAATTTTCTGTACTGATCTTTATCACCTTTCATTCAGATAAGCAAACTTTAATAACATGTTATGCATGATCTATGGGGGAAGGGCATGTTTTATCTTCATCTCCAACATGACAAACATAATAAAAATAATACACTTGTTTAACTTAGAGTATTAGTTTTTGATGCTGTTTTTGCGTAGCAAAATGTCCACAGGCATAGGATAGATATGTCTAGTGACTTAACACACAAGCAGGAGGGCTATTGATGAAAACAAAAAGGAATAAACTTACTTGCACCCATAGCTAGAATTAATAGTTTCAAACTAACTTTAAATTGCTGAATAGAATATGGTTATCACGCAAACAAAGCTCTCAACTATCAATCAATGTGAAGGGTATTAATAAGAAAGAAATATGACTAATCCTCATTTTTTGTGCACATACCAAAAGAAAAAAATGACTCTAAAGCTTACCAAGAGGAGTGATAATAAATTTGAAAGCAACAACACTTAAGATAGTGAAAAAAACCTATTCATGAAGACAAAAAGTTTGCTGTTTTTCTATTGAAAATTTGTTTATTTTTTTAATATATATTTTTCAATTTATAAGAAAATTTGAAGTTAATACCATTTTTTGATGATATTAATTAAAAGAGCTTGAAAATGTACTAGAGATGCCTATTTTCATTCATGTGCAAAAACCCTTGTTACATAGTGTAAGTAAAGAAGCAATTAAATAAAAATATTTAATGAGTTGCAATAAAGTTTGTGAGTCAAAAGGGACAATATTTAAATCAAATGTTAAAATTTAAAATAATTCTAAAGTTTTTGATGGAGGAAACATTTAAATTATATTGTATTGAATACACATATTTTAACTGTATAAATTTTTTTATATACCTCATCTCCAATTTTGTAATTTTGAACACTTTTTCCAATATGTACTACAGTTCCCGAGAAATCACGACCAAGCTGTAAGGGAAATTCTTCAGCATTGAATGAGCAGCTGTTGAGCTGACGAACAAAATTAAAGGCAGCTGAACCATATCCTTCTAAATATAAAAATAATTTTAGTAATTTTCTAAGAAGACCTCATCAATATCTTAAATTGGAACACATACAAGAGATATTCAGAACACACATATCAAGAAATCATTCAATACAATATTTTTTTAAAAAGTCTTTCAATTTTATTATTCAATTGATTATTGGATGACATTTTTATTTATTAACAAATAAATAAATAGCAATCTACAATACCTAACATTCGAACATCTAAGGGATTTACACTAGCAGCATGCACTTTAACTAAGACATCTATATTGTTTTTCAATGTAGGAATTGGAGCTGACGGGTTTAGTTGCAATTGCTCTGGACCTCCATGTTCAAATGCTTGCCATGCCTGCATTGTTTTCATACCACATCTTGGAGAAGAATGAAGAAAATGACATGTCTGCAACACACCTCTTTTCCAGAGATGTGATGGATACATGCCTATAATGGAGTAAAAAAAGAATTAAATTATTACTGAAACTTATATGCTTGCAATCAAATTAATACTACAAAAATGAGATGAGAAATATTACAAGGGTGGTTCAAAAAATACTTGTATTTGAAGACTTATGACATCAATAAGGTAAATTGTTATTACCATTGCATGTTGCCCTCTATTAAATGGAGCTAACACAAATTTGACATAGATTCATAAGTTAGTTTTGATTTCGTTGTCATTTGCTGCCAAATCAAAATTTGACTGCTCCTGTGTTGACTTGTTGATGTCATTTTGTGTTGAGTTGTCACTGTCAGCGAGACATGCATTTATCACAATGCAATTGAAACCAAGCAACAATCAAAACAATGGGTTGCTTCCAGTGAATCTTCTCCAAAGAAGATGAGGATGATCTAATTGACTGGAAAAGTTACGACAAGGAATTTTTGAGGCATGAAAGGCATCATGATCACGATTAGGAGTAATGGTAGCCATCTAGAGAATCATTATGCTTACTGAAAACAAATTATTTTCAATACTATGTATGAGCACCATCACTTGAATTTTTTAAGGATTTAATGAATGATGCTCGTAACATCTTCGGAAACCCAATATCATACAATAACAAGAAAAATAATAAATAAGGGGGGGGAGAGATATCCAAATACTATGAATGGCTTTAAAGAGAAAATATGTGATATTTTCATTAACTATACATTGAATTTAGTTTATTGAACTATAAAAGTTTTCAAATGCTATTAAATGAAGAAATCATTGCAGATTAATTAAAATAAAGAAGAGAAAAAATATAATTTTAGATAATTTAGAAGAGTATTACTATGTTGTAATACTTACTTCCAACAATTACACAGAGATTTAAAGATTGTTTATTAATGTAACACTCAGAAGCAACACAAGGACAATTAGCAATAGACTTCTTCCATGGACAATCACACAAGGACAACCCCCAAGCTGGCACCTAGTGCTTTAAACTCTTCCACACTATCCCAAGAATATGAGAGTCCTGGCAGATTTAACATGCATTAACTCCATTACACAACATGTCCTTAGTGGCATCAAGGCTCAAGCCCACAACTCAACATAAACAATCCTGATCAAAGCTCAAAGCCACCATTACCACTCCACACTTTACATAAAATAAAGAAACCTTATGTATCTTAAACCTTTTCAAGTAAATCAGATATTTATGGATTTATTAAATACTTATAGAATTTTTTATGTAAATAAAAATATTTTTGTTACAAAGGCACAGGAAAAATTGAATAATTAAATATTTATGAAGCTTCTATATTTTTAATAAAAAATAGAATAAAATTTATATTCAATTGAATATAATTATTTTGTAGCCTAGAACATACCAGAATATAAAAAAAATTAGTACTTATAAATCCAAAACAACATTTCCATAGGATAATGAAATACTGAGATAGTATGAAATACAGTTCAACAGTTTTCCCAAAAGAATATTTTCCAGACAGTTTAATTAATTATGAGAATACATTGACCTATAATTTGATTTAATAGGTTAATTTGAAATATATATATATATATATATATATATATAACTTCATTTATAAGTCTCTATTAAATCTTTCAAATTATCAATGATGATTAAATTTCATTAGCTATAAAACAGTACGAAGCTAAAACAAAAATATGGTTGATATAAAAACAGTTTTCTTCAATATTTATGCATACAGTTTAATATCTTAACTTTTATTATTTTTTAAATATAGCTAAATATTTGAGAATTAAACAAGATATTCTAAAATAATTAACCACTTCTTAAAAATAAATTTCAAATTAGTCAAGGCAAAAATAAAAAAAAAAAAAGATTATAAGACATTGGTAAAATATTTTGAGTGTTTATTAATAACTTAAAAAACAGTTGACCCTGGCTCCCAGCATAATTTCCAATTTAAAAATTCACTTAGCACAAAACCTACACTTGCATTATATAATACCGAAAAGGTCAAAATGATACAACTGCTTCAAATTTTAGATATAAATATATCCTTCGACACATATACAGTTTTAATTTGCACCTAAAATAATAATATCAACATACTTTTAATTAGAAAGACAAGGTACTTTTAATTTAACAAAACATAGCTATACACAAAGTTTAAATCACATTCATAACAATCAAACCAAAACTATTCTACCACAACTTTGTTTGGTTGCCATTTCGTTCAACATTAATTTGCATGGCGATTTCTTTCAGTTTTTTTTTTTTTAATAATTTCTCTTGAAGACTGAGGACACTAAGATCAGTTCAGAAAGATAATGGAGACCAATAATCAAATATTAACTTCGATAAGTTTTAATACTTGTTAACTTAGTGTCATTAAGCATAAAGTCAATACTAACATTCTCGCTTGTATTGTTCCCGCTGCTCTTATCTAGAACTTCAACCCCGACGGTATTCCTGACCCTTTCTGCCGTCAGAGTTCGACGGCAGCCGGCCAGGCCAATTTACACGTGTTGTGAGCCAACTACAATCTATTCCCATCGACTCTAATAAGGACTTTTTTCATGCAAGTTTTATCTTGCATTTTCTTGTGACTTTCTGTGATACAAATTTTAGTGAAATTAGGACTGTTTTTTATCTTGAACTTTCATATGCTAACCAGGGACGTCTTAAGATTTCTTGAGGCTCTGAGCCTTATGAAAAAATAGGCTCCACCTGCGACCCTTTAATCTAATTTGGTGTACATACACGTACAGTTCATTAAAAGCAATCTATAGTAAAATGAAGTTTTATGAGAAGATTCATTTTCTACATTTTAAATTCGCGAAATCATTGATTAGGTCATCATGATCAATTATTGAAAAAATTTCGGTACTCACCAAGCTTAAATTATTCAAACTTGATTCAGTCATACGATTTCTCAATTCAGTTTTGACCAGTTTGAGCTTTGAAAATGAATGCTCACCACTCCTGTTAGTAATCATCATTGATACGGAAATACTCATTATTATTTCAATATTGGGAAACACTGTGAACAGTCTCTCATTATAGATATAGATATAGATAGATAGAGATAGAGAGAGAGAGAGTTTGTAGGAAACGAGACTGTTGCGTCGTTGGCAACAGCTGTAAATAGCTATTAATGTTTTGAGAAGAATAAAGTGATGTGTTGATACCTTTCAGTCTAATTTAATACCGACGAGTCCACAGTGTTGATTCTAATTCTAGTTCCCTTATCTAACAACTGTATTTCATCTGCATTTGTAGAATTAGAATTTTTATTAATCTTTCTTTCCCCCCCCACCCATTCCTTCTCTATGCTTTTTCTTCAGTTTTTCACCATCAATGATCATATATGACTTGAAATGGTTCAGTTCCTCTCCATTAATATTTTTATCGTAAAATTTTGATATTTTCTCGCATGCTATTTTAATTTCTATCTCATCCAAATTAGAAACATTTTTAAAAAAATCCAAACATTTCAAAAGCTCCTCATATTTTTTACTACGTGTTTTGTATATTGCAAATTAGAGAGTCGATTATTGGTAAAAAGGTTTCTATTTTAAATTTCATTTCTGTCTGTGGCTGTTTTCAAACATTGTGTCGGTATCGCTACTTCCTTCAAGGAAAGTTACCCCAACATTGCGTTGTATTATATGTTTGTGAACACTTTGATATTCCTTTATAAAGGACACTTCTCTTCAGAAATTCGAGTATCCGCTGCCAGTAATTGATCATTACTTAAGCAATCCAGGCTCATGAAAATATTTAAATATTTAAAAATACTTGCAAATTTTCTTAAAAAATCAAAAACGTGAGAAACATTTATTTATGTTGGCTGTTTCGAATGCATTTTATTACATGCAATTAAAAGCAATACACTAGATGTAAATAGAAAAGTACGAAATTCCATACGATTAACATTACACTCGAGACATCTTAGTGTCGTGTGGACGAGAGCCTTAAAGGTTTTATATCAATACTAACTGGAGTACCCATTTTCCACAAGAGTGAAGTTTTAAAATAAAATGACCAGTTATTGAAAAATAAATGACCACTAAAATTTAAAATAAATGACCAGTTATAGCTTAGAATTCACTTTTAAATCGGTGCAAAATGGTTTACAGAAAAATTGTGAATAATTTATTAAATGATGGCTCCCCTTTTATTAACATCTTAAAAATAACTAAGAAATTTTTTTTAATAACACACATTTTGGGGACGAGTTATTTGAAAAAGAATTGTTATTTTGCTCCTAAAAATAAGAAAAATAAATACACTGTTCTAAAAATCATTATGCCATATCTCACGTAATATGCACATAACTATGTGTAGCATTTCGCTTTTTTTTTTTTGTTCAAGGGAAAAAGAAGAAGAAAACTCTCTCACTAGTTTATAAATAAAATGGTGCATAAAAATAAAGTTTTTATAATAAATTTCAATTTTCTGCAGGAAAACCTGATTAAACATACACAAGCATATAGAATATTTCTAATGAGGGGTCTTGTACACTAAAAATCTTTTATTTTGTACTGTGTTGGACGAGAATTTCTCCATTTTTCAAGTCCACTCTTAAAATATACAATTGTTGTATAGGTATGGGGGCAGTGGTGTTGCTAAAACCTTCCTGCTCCCATAACATCCAATCAGAAGGTGTAGGCTAAATAAATAAATAACTACGAAAGACTAAAAACAAGAAGAACTAACAATTTATTTAAAACTTAACGAGAACAACTTTTAACATTTCAACTATGAAACTCGACCTTCACAGGTCTGCAATCTGCGAAGCAAGTGTGTCTACAAAAGATCGCTTCCTCCTTTTCTTTAAATCGGCTTGCAGTTTCGCAGACAAAAATGACGTCACAAGATGACGTAGGCAGCCGCCACATGACTCCCCCTCCAGTCTCACGAAGGGAGACGAAACCTTACTTTCCTGCCGGATCTTGTTGGATATGCTGCCGGATCTTGTTGGATGTTGGATTCCTGCTCCACTGGCTCATCAGATGTTCCTATGCCCCTATCACAAGTCAACCTCTGAGGCGTGCCGAATCGAGAAACCCAGGCGTTTAAGTGTACCTTAGACTGCTGACAATCGATGCAAGTTTTGCACCACATGCCGATATCCCTATTCATACCTGGCCAAACATATTTAGATCCTATGAGATGTCTAGTAGCGCGCATCCCTGGGTGAGATACTCGTAAACTATGTAACTCATTAAAAACTTTGCGTCTTAATTGATGAGGAACATAGAATCTGTTAACGCCTGTAGAGCTATCCGCATATAACGATTTAGCGCCATCAGGCATTTGAATTTTTATCAGCTTACCACTGAATTCCATTCTACCTTCTAAAATAGATTTCAACTCCTCGTCTTTTTCCTGAAACTTTGACCATGACTCCAAATCAGACAGCGAGGAAAACTGTATTTCATTTATCCTTGATAAAGTGTCAGCTACAACATTACCCTTACCTGGTAAGTACCTAATATCTGTAGTGAATTGCGAAATGAAATCTAGATGTGTCAATCGTCTGGGAGGGGCCTTTTCATGTTTCTGTGAAAACGCGAAGATAAGAGGTTTATGATCTACGTATAAAGAAAAAATACGAGCTTCTAACAGATGTCGAAAGTGTTGTATTGCACTATAAGCTGCCAATAATTCTCGGTCGTAAGTAGAATATTTGCATTGTGCTGAAGATAATTTCTTTGAAAAGAATCCAAGAGGTCTAGGACCATCAGAAGAAATTTCTTGCAGGACTCCTTCCATAGCAAAATCATTGCAATCAGTAACTAACGCTAATTTTGCATCTACTGAAGGATGGTATAAAAGCGTTGCATTCGCCATAGCTTTTTTAATCTCCTCAAAACTTTTCTCACTTTCCGGATTCCAATTAACCTCCCTTTTGTCACGTTTTTTTGCACCGATTAACAGCTGATTCAACGGTGACAAAATAGATGCAATATTTGGAATGAACCTATGGTAATAATTTATCATACCTAAAAACCGACGCAAGTCAGAAATAGTAACGGGTTTTGAGAATTTTACTATTGCTTGAACCTTTTCACTATGAGGAGTACATCCTTTATCATTAATTGTATGTCCAAGAAAATCTATTGTGTCTTTCCCAAAGTCACATTTGGACTCGTTCAACACAATACCATAATTTTTAAATCGTGTGAAAACTTCTTCCAAATGCATTTTGTGCTCGATATGATTTTCACTGGCAATTAGGATGTCATCCAAGTAAGGGAAACAGTAGTCTAGTCCTCTCAAAACCTCATTAATGAACCTTTGGAAAGTTTGCGCGGCAGAACAAAGACCAAAGTTTAAAAATGGAAATTCGAAAAGTCCGAAAGGGGTAATAATGGCAGTTTTGGGTATATCTGGAGGGTGCACTGGTATTTGGTGATAAGCACGTACCAAATCTATTTTTGAAAATACCTTCTTTCCTTTTAACATATACATGCAATCTTGAATGTGAGGAATAGGGTATTTATCGGGTATTGTGATACGGTTTAAAGCCCTGTAATCTCCCGTAGGTCTCCAATCTGATGATTCTTTGGGAACCATATGCAAGGGACTTGACCATTTACTTTTCGATGACCTGCAAATACCTCTCTCCATCATATACTCAAATTCTTGTTTTGCGATATTCAATTGAGCTGGATTTAACCGATGAGCTTTTGCACCAACGGGGGGTCCAACTGTAGGGATGAAATGCACAGTATCGTGCTTAGTTGTATTCTTAGGGGAAACGTTCAACTGAGTAATCTCCTTAAACTTACGCAAAAGATCCAAGTATTCGGAATTCCCGACAATGGTTTTTACCACTGGGACATTACTTAAAGTATTTTTGCCCCTAGCTTTTAAATCAGTTAAAGGATCAACCAAACAGCGTTTTTTCAAATCAACCAGCAAACCAAAATGTTCCAAAAAGTCCGCACCGATAATAGGCTTAGTAACCTCAGGGACAATGAAAGGCCATTGAAAATTACGTCTTAAACCTAAATCAAGAGTCAGTAACTTAGAACCAAAAGTTGTGATTTTAGATCCATTAGCTGCGTATAAAAAGAAATCAGTTTTCCCATTACTTTTAGTTACATACGCTTTAAGATAACAGGAAACATCACTACCAGTATCAACAAGAAAACCGGTACGATTGTTTACATCATTAACAAAAAGCCTGCGACTTTCACCTCTTAAAACAGAAGACGTCGCTACTTCTGTGAGAGATTCGAGTTTCTTTTTAAATGCACATGGAGGTATGCTACGTTTTGCCTTTTCCCGATACCTAAAATTGTACCAGCACAGCCAACCTTCCCGTTTCTTAGGACTAGCTCTAGATACTGATGCACTTCATCTACGTTGTGGTTTCGGGGATGCATGTCTTGAACCCGACCTAACCAATCTCGAGAGTTCATCTAACTGTTGTTGCGTCTTAAACAATTGCTCATTTCGACGACTAACGTGATCAGTACTCGAATTACCATCAGAAACAGAGTTTATACTGCCCTGTGAAAACTCAATGATTTTGTCAGCCATTTCCGCTAACTTGTTTAGGTTCTCTGAACTAACAGCTAGAACGGCTTGAACTTGCGGTGGTAAACGCCTCATCCAGATGTTTTTAAGAAAATATTCGTCTACATGGTTTTCACTCAATTCTCGCATTTGTCTAAGCAATAAAGACGGGGATCTATCACCTAATTCCAAATCCTCAATTAGAGTTTTAACTTTCCGGTTTTGCGATACTTCAAACTGCTCTAGTAAACGGTTTTTGAGAGCCGCATATGGACAAGGGGGTGGTTCACACACTATATCCGTAGCATGTGAAAGAGTTTCAGGGTCCAATGAAGCAACTAGATGGTCGAATTTGGTTTGCTCAACCGTAATGCCAACTAACCTAAAACTCGTTTCAAGCTGCATAAAAAATAGTTTTACATTACGGGGCCAAAAACTAGGGACCTTAACAGTTACTTTTTCACAACCATTATTTTAACCTACAGCTCTTTCACTTTTAGTATCTTTACCTTCAAGCGACATCTCTATCTGAGCTAGTGGGATAATGAGTGAGTGATCGTGAAGTTTATTGGCGCAAGAGGAGTGAGTGAAAATGTAAAGCGCGCTGGCGTAAGAGCCAGTTGTAGCTAAATCGACATCTCAAAGCGACAGTAAAAAAATAAAAATTTTACCGACCAAATTCCTGCCTCAGAGGTTCGAACCATAGATAGGGACGTTACCAATTCACAGGTCTCAGAGAGTTTCCGTCGGTTAGCATATCTTTACAGCTTGCTTCCCAGTTAAGTTCCTCAGCGTCCAATTAGCCTTTCCGGTGGTATTCGATACTTGTTCCTTGAACGGGTCACCAGCTTATGGGGGCAGTAGTGTTGCTAAAACTTTCCTGCTCCCATAACAACCAATCAGAAGGTGTAGGCTAGATAAATAAATAACTACTAAAGACTAAAAACAAGAAGAACTAACAATTTATTTAAAACTTAACGAGAACAACTTTTAACATTTCAACTATGAAACTCGACCTTCACAGGTCTGCCATCTGCGAAGCAAGTCACGGAATATATATTTCATGAGGACCAGTTCCGGACCAGGAACTTCTTCTCCGTTGATGGTGATTAATCTGTAGGAAAATTACATAAGGTAATAGAAAAATATTGTAGTTTCTGATTTTTCAATTGTGAAAAATCAGTATAGATGATGAGATTTTAAAAAGAGATCTCGGTCGAAAGGATAGTAGAGGATAGGGCGGGGGAAGTAGCTGTGGTAGGGGAGGTGGATGTGGGCGACTGCACGCTTTCGCGATTCGCTCGCTTCAATTCGGAGTCTGATGGGAGGAGAGGAGTGGAGAGTGTAAGGGGAAGGTGTGAGGGAGATGTAAGGGGAGTGGAAAGAGAGAGGGGTGGCTGTAAGAGTAGGGTAGGAGAGGGAGAATGGATAGTGGGTAGGAGGGGGAGTTAGAAAAGAAGGTGCTAGTAATAGTGCTCGAAATTAAGTGTTAGAGAAAGAGAGAGAATTTTGAATTGCTTCTTCTCGGTACATTGATTGGTGAGGATAGGGAAAACGTCCTATAGCTTGAATGTAGATTTTCTGCTCTTGTATGCTCGGGTTACTATGAGTCCAGATTTTTTCGTAGAATTTATTTGCTTGTTTCACAATTTCTTCTGCAATGGTTGGGGTATTTAATTTTTTATGGAGTAAATTTAGTGAAATAAATTTGGGAGCTCCAACAATACTTCTTAATGTTTGATTTTGTATGAGTTGTAACTTGATGATATTTCTTTTTGAGGTGCATCCCCAGATTGTACATGCATATAACAGGAGCGGTCTAAGGATGGATTTGTAAATCAGTAGCTTGTTGTCAATCGAGAGGATACTTCTTACATTAATTAGGTGGTGGATGCTAAAATATTTTTTCCAGTAATTTCTCTTGAGATTATCAATGTGCTTATTGTATCTTAATAGTCGATCCAGTGTAATGCCGAGGTACTGCACTTTGGTGGTCCATTCTATTGTTCTGTTTAACAGGTTAAGTGGAGGGAGAGATGGATTATTTCTTCTGCTGAAGAAAATTGCATGAGATTTTTCGGTGTTTACTTGAATTTTCCATTTGGCTAGCCATTTTTCGTATGATATGAGGTATTTTTGAAGTTGTTTTCTTATAGTATTGGGTTTTTTGTCTTGCGTGAGAATTGCAGTGTCGTCCGCAAAGAGGCAGATGGTGATGTTCTCCATCCCTGGTAAGTCGCTGGTAAATATAGAAAACAAAAGGGGCGAGAGATGCCCTCCTTGCGGCGTTCCTGAGAGAATTGGGTTTTTGATCTGAGATTATTTTGTCAATTTTCACTTTGAATGATCTGTTATTTAGGTAGTTCCTTATTATGTGGATCAGGTAGTTCGGGAATTTTAATTGTATCATTTTGTATAGGAGACCCTCATGCCAAACGCGATCGAAGGCTTTGCTGATATCCAGAAATACTCTAGTGTTAAATCCTTCGGTGATTAGGTTAGTGACTCTAAGGAGTTGATGGGTGGTGGATGTTTCTGCTCTGAAACCATGTTGATAGTATGGGATGTGATTTAATGTTCCTTGCAATGATTTTCAATTCGTTGGAGGATGATTTTTTCCAGGATCTTCCCCAGCGAGCTTGTTAGACTGATAGGTCTGTAATTTTCCGGATATTGTAGGTCTTTTCCTGGTTTTGGAATAATTGTTATTAGGGCTTTTTTCCATGGCTGGGGAAAATATTTGAGGATTAGGCATTTGTTATAGATTTTTGTGATATACGTGATTGCGTTGATTGGTAGGGCTTTGAGTGCTATGTTTTTTATTCCGTCTTCACCAGGAGCTTTTCTGTTGTTTAACTTTAGAATTATATCTTGGATTTCTTGAGGGCTTGTAAGAGGAGGGATATAGTTGTCAGGTGGTTGGCTGAAGAAGTCCTGGACACAGCTGATTACTCTATCGGTATGAAAATCATTACAAGGAGTTCTGTTATTAGTGAACTGGTTTTAAAGTGAGTTAGCTATTAGGTTTGATTTGTCTTTCGTGCTATATTGAAGTCCCGTGGGGCCGAGGAGGGAATGACTTTGTTGACTTTTTTGTTGTTTCTGGATACCAGCTTGTAAATCGAACCATCTTCAGGTGCTGCTATTTTTAGATATGATTCCATTTTTTCGTTTTTGATCTTCTTAAGCTCTCTTTGATTTCGTTTTGTAGCTTATTGTATTCTGTTTTGAGGGGAGGATATCTGGTTTCCTGCCATATTTTTCTTTTTCTATTTTTTTCTTTAATTTTTTCATGTAGTGATGCTGGTATGGTGTAAACAAAATTGTGGATTATTTTTACTTTGCTGGATGTATTTATTGCACTATTGAAAAGTGAAGAGAATTTTTCAACTGCAGCATCTATATCTTGAGTGGTGGTGATTTGAGGGTTTCCAGGTGTAATTGAGGCCATATTTTCTTGAAATTTGTTCCAATTTGTGAATTTGATACTATTGTAAGGTGGAGAGTCGAAATTTTGAAAATGAACTTTGAAAATGACAGGATAGTGATCACTGGAGAGGGCAGGTATTGTTTCAGCTATGATAGATTCAAGGCCTTTGGAAACGCAGATATCCAACACAGATCTTGTTCCCGAGTAGTGCATTTTGGTAGGTTCGTCTGGTGCATGAACAGAGTAGCCTCTATTTTGTGTGAATTGATAAAGGACTGTACCTTGTTTATTGTTTCTTGATGGGTTCCAAGTTATGTGTTTGGCATTCAGGTCTCCTGCGATAATGCAATTTTCTCTATTGCGAAAAATGGCTGCTAAATTTTCTGAGCACATCAGTTTGCTTTGGCTTTTGTAGACTGATAGGATGGTTATTGGGCTATTGTTTCTTCTTTCTATTGTAATTGCAGTATTTTCTATGTAGGTGGAGTTGATGACTGTGGCGTGGTGTGGTATACTGGTCTTTATTAGTAGTGCAATACCTCCTCCGGCATAGGTGGTTCGGTCGGTTCTGTGGGTAGTATAATTTGCTATTTGAAGGTTTTCTGCGGGCTTGAGAAAGGTTTCCTGCAGGCATATGATGTCCGGGCTATGGAGGGAGATGAATTGATTGAATTCTTCTTTTTTCTGTTTGATGCTATTAGAATTCCAGGAAATGATTTTGAGAATATTTCTGCTATTATCCATTAGTTGAGTAATTTAAAGAGGGCTTGTAGTCTTTCTGCTGGTATGGGTACATTTTTTGCTATGTTGACAAATTTTTCCAGAACGTTGTAGAGCTCTTGGACGTCTGGGTCTTTAAGCATCTCGAGAGGGTTGTTTATTTTGCGGTAGTTATTGGCTGATGGTTGGGTTGATTTGGGTGGTTGTACTTGTTTTGATGTAGTGGGTAGCTGGGGAAAGTCTTCCTCAGAGATTGCAAAGTTCTGACGTGGAGCTGTTGTTTTTGGTGGCGCGGAGTTCATTCTTTTCCTCCAACTGTTTTCCGGTTTTGGCTGGGGTTGTTTTTGCTTAGGTGGGTGATTTGCTGGATTACGAGGGCACTGTAGATAATTGGCCGGATGAGGTCCGTCGCACAGGCAGCATTTTGGTGGAGTTTTAATGTCTTTTAGACATTCCTTCGTAAGATGATCGCCAGCACACTTAACGCACTTAGGCGCTCGTGTGCAATAGTTGGATGAATGAAAAAAGCCCTGACAACGGAAACATTGTGGTGGGCCATATCTCTTTCGTAGGGCTTCGACTGTTATTTGCATGCTGGCTAACTCTTTTACGTTGAAGATTTTTTGATTATCTTCGTTCTTCTCTGGGATAACTAAGAATAGGGGCATAGGTGCTCCCGTAGTCTTGTTCGTCATTATATATATCTGTTGCGCACGAAAGCCTAGAAGTTGCAATTCTTTCGCAACATCATCAGTGGGCATGTCGACTGGCATGCCCCTAATAACTGCTCGGAGCTTTCTCTCTTCGGGGAGCATGTAAGTATGTCCTTGCAATTTTTGTTCATCCACATAGCGTCTTATGACGTGGTATGCATGTGCCGACTGGGGAAAAATTTTCAAGCTTGTGCCGGTCAGTTTGGCTATAAGCTTGATTTTCGTCAGATCTTGTAGCTTTTTTAAAACCGTTGCTGGGTTCTGAATCTTGTCAATGGTGATTGGCGGAACAGTACTTCTTCTAGTTCCGGGTGCAGTGCTGGAGGTGGAGGCTCCAGTAGAGTGTTGTTGTGGTGTCCTTCGTCGAGGACTCTGGGGTGGTGTGGAGTTTTTTCTTGCCGTTGGGCTGGGTGGTGAGACATCCATCTCGTTTCCGGAAGTAGTTGGAACATCTTCGATCGTAAGAGGATCGAATTTGTTGTAACATGGAGTGGCTTCGTCGATTTTCTGCTTTTTTGCAGAATATTCCAGGTTATTTTTTGAAGACTTCTTTTTTGCCTTGACAATGGTGAAGTCGTCATCCATTATCTTTTTACCCCAAGCTTGGGCGGTGTCGTCTAGTGCGGCGGCGGCGGCGCGGAGTTCACTGCGCCGTGCGGTGATGTATCTGTTCCGAGATTCATCTATAATATCTTCTAAGTCCTTAATATTTTTACGTTGCTTCTCGTCATCTTCGAAAGGATATTTAAAGAGGGCCGATAACGTAGCATCAGCAACGTTGATAACTCGGGTCAGTGCTTCTGCTGTATATGCGTTATCCATCATCTGGACGATACTTTCGATGCTAAATTGATTATGAAAATTTTCATAATTAGATCGATCAGGATTCGAGTCTTGCTCCATAATAGGATCTATCTTCGTTTTGAAACAAACGCGAGATAGATAGGAACGGGAACAGGAAAGATGAGATACGTCTTCACACAGAAAGATCTGCGAAGCAAGTGTGTCTACAAAAGATCGCTTCCTCCTTTTCTTTAAATCGGCTTGCAGTTCCGCAGACAAAAATGACGTCACAAGATGACGTAGGCAGCCGCCACATAGGCATTTATTTATCTAATTATCAAATCGTACTCTAGAATTCCTATTGTATAATTGTTTTTCTACATTTATGTTATATTACTTCAATCTGCAGTAATATAATATATTCGGTTTATAAATGTTCTCTTTTATTTGGGTTTCAATGATAATAAAAAGGACAGTCATTTGAAATTTTAAACGAGTTAAATAACACTTTTCAAATTACAAGTAAATAAAAATATTTCTCTGAATTACAATACAGATCGAAATTCTTATGGAAGATCATAGTACACTCGAAATGGAGAAAGTGCGCACTTATGCATATTAATCAAATTAAAAATATTCTAAAGAGTCAATTGAAATATTTATATATAATTTTATAGATTGTTAAGATATTATTTCATGTTGTTCAGAGGGAAAGAAAGGAAATTTAAAAAAAAAAAAAAAAAAAAAAAAAAAAAAAACAGAATTTTGTAAAAATGGATATTAGTTTTACAAACAAACCAAATATAATTACATATTATTTTACATTTTATAATGCGATATAAATATTTGTATATTATCTTAAATCTCAAAGAAATACAATTCAAAAATAAAAACATAATTACCTTTAGCTGTTTCAAAGAAATTAAATTTAAAGGAAAGAACTGTCGATTAAGAACTGTAGGAGTGATTTCCTTCAGGGTCATTCCAACCCTCTTTTTATTAACTCTGAAGCCTGTCATAAAAAAGAGAATGTGATTTTGTCACTTCTGTTGGGGCCTTAAGTGTATATCTCTTGTCGATGAGCGATCCTTAACTCGAGTGTAAATAAATAAAAGGTCACTAGAAGGAGTGTCTGTTATGTCTTTGACTATCCTTCTCACAGCAGCACTTTTATAAATAAATTGGATCTATCACGCTGTAGAAATAAAACTAATATTTTCCCTGATTCTCAGCAAACGTTGTAAATAGAAATATTTAACATAGAAGTAACTGTCTTCATCCAATCCTATCCGAAAATAACATTTGACGATTAAAATTATTATGATCACGATCTGATTGAGGCCGAGTAGAGAACGAGACGAGGCCCCATCAAAGGCGAGGCCCTGGGCCAAGGCCCAGTTGGCCCATGCCTTAAGATGTCCCTGATGCCAACCACCTTTGGTGGGTAAACGTGCAAGTGGGCGCTAAGCGCTTTTAAACATTGTGCGTTCTTAGGCCTATTTTTTTTAACTCATAAAAATTCGTTATCCTAGATTCATTGCTGTGGATTACCATGCCAAGCTACAAGGAACTCAAATCGACTGTTGCTGGACTGCTGAAACCAGAGGAGGTAAGTGCCCTTTTCGGTGATTCAATAATTACTCCAGAAGCCTGTAAATATTTTTTCTCTTATCACAACTTGGGTACTCTTCATCAAATTCTCCCCTTCTTAAAAAAATTATAGATTCTGTTGAAAAAGGTCCATGTTTGGACTGCCCACCCAGTGTTTTCAAAACTCTTAAAATATTATTAAACGAAATAGAAAACACAACCCAAGCTGATATTATGAATCATCTTAAAAATAAAATTCAAATTCCAAATATTACTGCCTCCAACCTAGAAAGCAAAATAAAACAGACGGAAAAATCGTAACAGGAAGCTAACGAAAAATTTGAAACTATTCTTAAGAACCTAGCTTCTGAAAGCGTTTGAAAATGTGCTGAAAAATTAAAATCAACTCCTACCATCATTACTGTAAGTAAGGATAATGAATTTCCCGAAGTTAAGAGTAAAAGAAAATTAAACACTCCCAAAAGAATTACTGATACGATCTCAAAAAATTAAAAAACAGGAATTTAACCTTCCATTAAACAACAAATATTCTGAGCTCTCTGATGAAGAATCATACATCGAGAGCAAAGATAAATTAATCTATGATATAGACGATATCAATTCTCAAGCAGTAAATAGTGATAAAACTAAAAATAAAAAACTAATAATAATGACGAATACGACTTAGAATTCCCCAATGTATTGAAAGAGGAAGCTAAAAAAAACCCTCCTCCAATTATCTTAGCTAATATTGATGATCCAAGAGCAACTCTTGAAAATATGATGAAATTGACAAAAGGCGAGCTCAAAGGCGACTATAAAAGAAATAGTTTTAAAACCCCCCCCCCCCCTACAGTTGAAGTATTCAGAACAATCCAAAATCATGTTCAAGAAAGGAATTTAGAAGCTCACACATTTGAATTACCTAGTGAGAGAATCCTTAAATGTATAATTAAAGGCCTCCCAATTAATTATTCCCACGCAGAAATAACTCAGGAATTAGCTGAATATAATCTCAAAGTCATTTAAATAAAAAAACAAAAAAAAAAAAAAAAAAAAAAAAAAAACCCTAGCCATTCTCCCTATTTTTAGTTACACTTCCAAAAACAGAAAACAAAAAAAATTTCGAAATCAATAATATTGGATACCTTCCAGTTAAAATTGAACCTCTCCATAAAAGAAAAAAAAAAACCGGTCAATGCTATCGCTGTCAAAGTTATTTTCACCACTCTAGATTCTACACTAGGGAATTTAAATGTGTGAAATGTGGAGATAATCATCCAACTTATTTCTGCACCAAAACTTTTGAAGCCCCCACCCCCTCCCAAAATGCTGTAACTGCTATGGAGATCATACAGCAAATTACTCTGGTTACCCCCAAAAATTCTATGAATTTCAAACCCTCTTCCCCACCAACCACAAACTACTGGGAAAAACGACTTAAAAATGCCAAAAAAAAAAAAAAAAACAACTCAATAGCCAAAGCGACCAAAACACCACATCCACCACCAACAGCTAACCTCCAAGTCTTCCCATCGTTAATGGTATTAAAAAAAATTTTCAAAAATTTTAAGTTTGATAAAATAATGGAAACTTACCAACAATTTAAATTAATAGGACAAATATTCGCTGATAATAAGCTTGATTTATGTTCAAAATTGAAAAATCATTCCAAGTCATTTGCAGTAGGATGTCCATCTGGTTCTAAAATTTAATATACTAAATAAATTACTCCCATCTCCCCTGATTGCAAGCTGTAATGCAAATGGCATTAAATGAAAAATAGGAAAACACCAAAATTTCATAGATGATTACAACCCAGACATCCTAAGAGTCCAGGAAACTCACCTCAAACCCTCTAAAAAATTTAAAATTCAAAATTATATACCATTCTGACAGATCAACCCATCGGGACGGAGGCACTGCAATCTTAATTAAAAATAGGATTCATCATCATATGGTTATTAAAAACACCTCCATCCATATCAATACCAATGACAACCATTACTTCACAATCTCTACTACTTACCATCCCCCCCGTAATCTCATCAACCGTAATGAATTAATCAATATCCTCTCAGACCACCGGAATTTTAATAGGCGACTTTAATGCAAAATATTCGATCTGGAACAGAGGCAGGGCAAACAGATCAGGTAAAGTTATTCATCCTATGTGCAACACTATAACTTCCAAATAGCTGCTCCAGACTCACAAACTCACTTTCCTTACAATAACAATACTTCCTCTATAATAGATTTTGCTATCCTCAAAAACATACCATTCTATAATATCGAAAGTGTTAATGAACTACCTAGCGACCATAATCTTATACTAATGGACATCTCTTTCAATACAATTTTCCCTATCCCCCTTCGCCCTCTCACAACTACTAATTGGTTCCGCTATCAAGAAATTCTATACAATATCACAAAAGGTAAACCCCTTATTAATAATATCTCTGATCTAGACCAATCAATCACATTCTTTAAGCAATGTGTTAACGCTTGCATGTGCTATCACAGCGCCACCTGTAAATAAGAAGTTGGTAACTTTTGATTCTAACCGTAACTGTGAAGAGCGGGAAGCGCTCGTCGTGTATGCAAGTGAAGTGGTAAGAGAACCTATCTGTGATGGCACCCCGTGCAGGTGTCTTGTGAATTTGTGAATCATTAAAGAGATATATTTAATACAATCCATTGAGTAAATTATTGTGCAAATAAACTATGGAACTTTAATATTGTGTAGTGAAAGGTTCACAATGATTCTAATTTTTTAGATACTTTGATTGATATCACTAATAAATTTCATAAACTAATTAGAATTCTAGGTTTTATTTTTAGATTTAGAAATAACTGTAAATCACTCATCAAAATACTGGACCCCTAACTCAAGAAGAATACCATAAGGCAGAAAGTCATCTGATAAAAAGCCTACAGATAAAGTATTTGCAGGCGGAGATAAGTGCCCTTAAAAAGGGATCCCCAGCTTCTCCTACAAGTAAGCTTAAATTTCTAAATCCCTTTATAGACCCATCAGAGGGATTAATTAGGGTTGGTGGCAGAATTTCACATTCTAAAGTCAATTTCAATCAAAAATTCCCAATCATCCAACCTGCGGGAAATAAAGTGGTTAATCTCATATGATTTTCATGTAGAACCTCAAGCCTTACTAAACACTGTTAGTTTAATATATTGGCCTCTCGGTGGCAGAAGTACAGCTAGAAAGATCGTTCACGAATGCGTAGAATGCTTCAAATACAAATCAGTCATTGCAACCCAAATTATGGGAGATCGTCTCTCAGATAGAGTAACGCCTAGTTTCACATTCTCAAATGCAGGCATTGATCTATGTGGGCCCTTTGAAATCAAATACAAAGGGCAAAGAAAGGGCACTTTTCAGAAAATTTATGTAGCTATATTCGTATGTTTGGCCACTACGGCTGTTCACATAGAATTTGTTTCTGATTTAACTTCAGAGGCTCTAATCGCCACCTTAAAAAGATTTTTTGCGCATCGTGGTAAAAGTTCAATCATTTTTAGCGACAACGCTAAGAATTTCACTGGAGCCTCTCCAGAGCTCAAACGGTTGCATAAACTAATATTGGAAAGTGAAGACATTTCAAGCCGGTTAGCCTCAGAAGGCATCAGGTGGAAATTTTTGCCTTCTAGAGCTCCCAACTTTGGTGGTCTCTGGGAAGCGGGAGTGAAAGCTTTCAAATACCATCTTAAGAGAGTGGTAGGCTCCACAAGGCTAACCTTGAGGAATTCTTAATAGTTGTACAAATTGAGGGCATTCTCAATTCCCGGCCACTCTCACCCTTATCCAACGACACAGATGACTTCCAAGTATTAACTCCTGGACATTTTCTAATTGGCCAACCAATAAATTCAGCCCCAGAACCCAATCTAACCGACAAAAGGGACAACATTCTCAACAGATGGAAAATAACTCAAAAACTTGTTGAAACGATTTGAAAACGCTGGCAAAACAGCTATTTAAGCCCTCTGCAAAAACATTCAAAATGGTTGCTTGAAAAGCAAAACATAACTCCAGGTATGTTAGTCCTATTAAAGGACACGCAGCTTCTTTTTTGTACTTGATCTATGGGTCGAATCATTAAAGTCATACCAGGACCTGACGAAAATGTCAGAGTTGCTGACATACATACTCCAAAGGTTATTTTTAGAAGAGCCATTTCCAAAATAAGTATTCTACCAATCATTAATAATTACAAACTGCAAAATAATTAATTTCCATTCTCATTTATGTGTTAACTATACTTTTTACGTTATCATCGTGTTATTTGTTTATTTTTCTATATTTTTACATTTTAAAGGACTCGATTTGTCAAGTTTATGAGTCAATCTTCTAATTTTCATTATGTAATATTTGTGTTTATTTGTATTTTTTTAAATTTGAAATATTATATATTTCAACGTGGGCCGGGATGTTCAGGCACTCTCGCCACTTGGCGATGGCGTACTTCCGCCGAGAGCACTTGGCTCCCATTTCAAATTGTATCAACCCTGGCGTGTGTCAGTGAAGGAAGAAAATTGTTATTCGATGTCATTTTTTGTATGAGCTAGAGACCAACAAGGTCCGAGGCAACAAACATTACTCACTTATCTTAATAAGCAATTACAACAAGTAATTGTCATCATTTCCAACATACAGTCCACTTATACTCTCCGAACACATACCATTCTACAATATCGAAAGTATTAATGAACAACCTAGCGACCATAACCCTATATTAATGAACATCTCTCAATTAAATTCTCCCTAACTCCCTTCGCACTCTCACAACTACTAATTGGTTCCGCTATCAAGAAATTCTATACAATATCACAAAAGGTAACCCCATTATTATTAATAACAAATCTGATCTAGACCAATCAATTACATCATTTACTACTAATATCATAAATACAATTAACCATGCGAGTAATACCAGATCCATCCAAACCCCCCATTTTAGACTCCCCCCTCATATCAGAAACCTAATTAAAGAGAAAAATAAGTACAGAAAACAATGGCAAAACACCAGATACCCTCCTTTGAAATCCATAATTAATATCCTCAAAAAGCAAATTAAAAATGAAATCAATACCTATAAAAACAAAAAATGGGAAAACCTATTCCGCCAGTTTAATACCGAAGATAAATTCCTTTTTAATATGAACAAAAAACTTTCTAATAAATACTACAATATCCCCCCATTAATAGGCAATAATGGTCTGGTATTCTCTGATAAAGAAAAAGCTGATCTGCTTGCTTATAATCTTGAATTCTCGTTTCTGGAAAATCCAACTCCATGTGATGATGATCATATTGAAAAAAAAAAAAAAAAAAAAAAAAAAAAACCCAGAATCAATAGTTCAAAACTGTCTTGAAACCCATACCAATTTCAATTTCTCCCCCTCCAAACCTGACCCCCCTGAAATAGCTACCATAATTAAAAAGTTAAACAAAAATAAAGCCCCCGGAGAGGATAGCACTCACAATCAGGCCTTTAAATTCTTTCCTCCCAACGCACTTATTCATATCTCAAAAATTTTTAATAAATGTCTCATGTATACACGTATTTTCCACAAAAATGGAAACATACAACTATTATTCTTTTCCCAAAATCATTCCATTTCATCCAACTATCGACCTATCAGTATACTAAATTCTATTTCAAAAATCTTTGAAAGAATCCTGTTAACCAGAATACTCACTCATGTTTCCACTAATAATATTCTTCCAGATTCACAATTCCGCTTCCGTACTAACCACATCACTGTACATCAACTGCTAAGGGTTGTGACTGCCATTACTGAAGAATTTAATTCCAAACAAGTCTCTGGGGGTATCTTCCTCGACATAGAAAAAAGCTTATGACCGCCACTGGCACGATGAATTGATTTTCAAACTAATCAAATTAAATTCCCGCCCCAACATAATAGTTACCTTAAATAACTACCTTAAAGATAGAACATTCCAAGTTAAGCTTAATAATACTCTCTCTACAATATGCTATATAAAAGCCGGTCAACCTCAAGGGTATGTATTTTCTCCAATTTGTTACAATTAGCTTACATATGACTTCCCTCAGAGTCCTTACAATAGCCTCTGTTTATTTGCAGATGACGCAGTAATCCTCACTCAAGGAAATAGTCCAATTAACGTAATAGTTAAATTACAAAATCATCTAAAACAAATAGGGAATTGGATGACACTCTGGAGGATTGCTGTAAACACTAATAAAACTAAAGCTTTCATATTTAGAAAAGGTCATGCTCCCTCATCCTAATAAGAAAAACTTAAATTTTTAACGATCAAATCTCTTGGGACTCTGAGGTCAAATTCTTAGGAGTTATCCTGAACTCCAAACTCACCTTCAAATTTCATATCCAATCAATAATTGACAATTTCTGGGCCAAAATCCATAACTGCATACCTTTAATGTGCAGAAATTCAGTACTAACTGTTGCTAACAAAGTTCTTTATAAACAAGTAATCCGACCTATCCTACTTTATGCTTCCCCTACTTGGGGCATGCCACACCTACCAACATTAAAAAAATACAGGTCTTTCAAAATAAAATCCTCCGCATGATTACTAACTCACCTTGGTATGTCAAAAATTCCTTCATACACAAGGATCTCAATATCCCTCCTCTTATTAAACACATCAACTACCTCTCTAGAAGATTCTATAATAGACTAGCAAATCATAGTAACCCTCTAATAAGGGTCCAGCTAATTTTTGCTCACAATAATGGAACCCATGCCCAACCCTACCAATCTTGCAATAATTATTTCCACCTAATTCCCCCATAACACTTTGCATTCCAACTCAGACCCTTTTAATTAATTCCTTTATCACTCCTTCAATAGTCTTTTTCTCTGTCAACCATCACACTCCAAGATTTTCAACATCATCTATTCAGCTTATGATCAGCTGTTTAATATCCTTTCGCCATCCCTACCTCTCCTCTCTTGTACTAATTTGCTGTCCACCGCTGTGCACCCAGCCAAACGTGAACCATTTTTACTTTCCCCTTCCTTCTTTCCTTCTTCAGCTTTCACATCATGAAAACAAAATTTAAATAATATTTTATTTATTACTATTTTATTTATTGTAATTTTACAATAATAATAATAAATTTTTTTAAAAAATAATCATATAAAATAATACTCTCCTCTTGCTGAAGATTAGACAAAGTCTATTGAAGGCACTGAGGGGCTACAAAATTGATATAATTATTTTTTATAATCTTATCTTACGATAAGATTTGTTAAAAATAATTTAAATTCTATTAAAAATCTCATCCTCATTATAAATAATTCATTCACTTTCCTATCCTCTTTCCTCCCTCTTTTCTTTTATGTTTTTTTTTAAATTCATTTGTGCAGTAAGAACATTTTGAATACTTGTTTTAATTTAAAAAAAAAAAAAAAACAAGGCTTCAATATGATATTGAGTAAAGAGTCCACCGGACTGGCACTCGTCTCTATCTGATTGTTGTTGTTTCCAATTCCTCCTGATCTGAACAAGGCTAGACCAAGTCCATCATATCGTTCCCGTGTTAAACCAAGTAAAAACAAAATAAAAAACTCTGAAAAAAATTCTGTATCATTAAAGAGTATTCAAATTTGTCCCTCACATGCAAGACAGAATTTGATTTGGTGAATCCTGATTTGGACAGCATCAGAGACAATTGGTGTAAGCTTCACCGCTGAGCGGGAATGTGTCGTGAATGTTAAAAGGCCATTAAGTAATCTGTACGGTGCAGTTTGCTCATCCAATAATACACTTTATGGCTTTCCCCCTGCCCTAACCCTGAAAAAAAAGTGGGGGGACGACGACATTAATTTTTTTTTGATTTGTCATTTCTTGGAATGTGAGTTCACCCACAGAATCAGTAAGATCTGTAGTTTCCATCTTGGCTAATTTATCGGTAGACTCGTTGAAAAACAGGAGAGAAAGTCTATTGGAGTATCCAATATCAGAACGAGCAGACTGCTTTAGTTTGTAGATAATATTGATGATGGGGTTTTATCACAAATGCTTCTCCAATGTTTAAAAGACTGCATGACTTAATAAGGAACCAAATGTTTCATTTGGAAACAAGAAAAATTATCCAGAGATAACTCTATTGCTGTTAGTTTTTAGCAAAAAACTGAGTAGAAATCCCGACTCTTTTGTTTCAGCTCAATGTGCAACTCCACTGAAGCGCATGCACAATAACAATTTCAGTACCTGTGGATCCTGCTCCGTTTTTACTCCCATCTGTATATACCTTACTGCCTCCTTAGGCATATTACTGCTAAATTATTTATTATTTACAAAGCCAATTGCTTCAATAAATCCGAATGCTGGGACTCTTTATTGGCCGTTTGTAAGTTCTCATGAAAGAAGATTCTCAGATTAGAGACAGGCACGAGACAAGACTAAAGGACTCAACTTCCCTGGGTATGACTCCTAATATATATAAAAAAATGTCTGAATGGACAATCTCTTTTTAATCTTTGATTACTTATCCAACATGCAAAGTGCTAGACAGTTCAATTTTGGCACCCGAGTCTTCATAGTTTTCTAAAATGTCTTGCAAGAGTAGCATGTCTTCTTTGTTTAATCATTTGAAGGTCAGCCCTAAAAAAGGACAATGTCATTGGAATAGCTTCGACGTAAGCCTGTAATTATGAGTGCTGTATTTAATCGAACTTTTTAGATGCCACCGATTTTCTTTTTGAGCTGATGCCATAAATTTGATATCCGAATTCTAAAATTACCCTAATCAAGGAGATGTAGGTTGCTCTTAGGGTAAATGTCAACAGTGTGAAGAGGCGCATATGAAGTAAGAAGTTGAGAAAATAATAATTATTAATTACTTCATGAGAATGTTTATTTCTTTTAATACTATAAGTAAAATTTAATTTAATTTATTTAAATTAGTGTATATCTATTTTGTTTTATACATAAATAAATATATAAATTCTTTTACTGAATTACTTCTTAGATGCGAGATATCTAGCTATTGATACATTACTTTAATAAGTTTAGTTTAGTTTTTATTAACGTCGCACTAGAAGCAATACGAGGGCTATTGGCGACGGACCTCGTAATTTTGAACCACGGTCAAGTGACGAGGACGACACCTGAGCTGGCAACCCCCTCTCCTAACATCCACACCACGCCAACGGGAGGACTTAAGGGCCCCGAACAGATTTAACGTGCATCAGCCCCGGCTACACGGCGGGTCTTTGGCGGCCAAGGATCGAACCCACGACTTAACGAAACCCGCCGTCGCGAGTCCACGACCTTGACCACTAGGCTACTGCGGCCCCATTACTTTAATAAATATTGCTCTAAATTGTGAAAAAATTATTTAAATGATTGAAAACGTAATTCTTACTATAATACGAAAATATGGAAACCATTGAGATTTAAGGAGACGGCAGGTATAAGCAAAAAGAAAAATTAAAGAGACTTCTGATGGAAATAAGTATTGTATGAAGTGTGGAAAGTAATGAGTTATTAAATGCAAATGTTAGTTGTACTATTATGAAAGCATATTGACGATCTATGAGCCCTTTGTAAAATTTTCTAATAAGATTAACAACGTAATTTCTTATTATATACAATTTTTAAGTCATTGTGAAAAATCAAGTTCCGGATTAACCTAAAAGAATTAGTAATTATTCTAAGTAGTTTATTTTGTAAAATTTGCATCACTTTGAGATTAATTGTAGATTCGCCTGTCTCCAAATGAATAAAACATATATGATTATGAGTCTGATAACTTGTTTTTCATTAAAATTTTATTCAGATGAGAGAAAGGAGAGTAACGGTCAATTAAGGTTACACAGTTCTGAATTTTTGCCTAGCATTTAACTGTGATGTATCTACTGTGTTTTTGGAAGGTAAATTCAGAATCTCCAGAAATCCCCGTAAATAATTATTTCCAGAGTTCCAAGAGATTATGTTACTATATACATTTAATTGAAGAGACAGGTGTGTTGGATCCAGATTGATTTCCCGCTTTTTATTTTTCCTAGAAATGCATCAAAATTCGGGGGAAAAAAAATCTAACAATTGATATTTTTTAAATTCATTTCAATAATAATAATGACACACACACACACAGTGAAAAATCAAGTTCCGGATTAACCAAAAAGAATTAGATGTATTAATTCTAGATGTATTTTTACTGACTACTCATTTTAAAAGTATGATTTAAGAAAACACAAGCAATTTATACCCAGCATAGTTCATATCGCTTTATTGTGAAAAGCCCGACTGCAAGAAAGGCCTTCTAAACTTCAGCTGATATTGGTGGAATTGTTTTCAAGGCCTTACCCAGCTTAATAATATTTGACATAGGAATTACTGTTGAATCAGATAAATGCAATTCTTACTTCACTATCTTGCTCAAGCTAAAACTCTTACTAGTTATTGAACAACGTAGAGCCCTTGTCTTTGAGTGAATTACTTTTTCTAATTTTTTGTCCAGCGTTAAAGATTTCACTTCCAAAGTTTCCGTACTCTCTTCTTCTGAATGCAGAGAGTAGGACAGTGTTTCGCGTTCCTCGCAAAAATAGCATTGCCCTAATTATTTTAGCTCGTTTAATCGATGTTTTATTTAGTAAACGTGAATATAATTGTTTTATAAACGTCGTAATTTTAAGCATTACAAGAGCATTTAACAATTGACCTCGTAATTTTGAGCCATTATCAAATGGCGAGGATGATATCTAACAGGTGGCACTTTCCTAACTCCCACACCATGGGTAAACGTGAAAGATCAACAGTAATTGCAGCATCATCATCATACTTCCTCCCAAAATTTACATATTGCATTAATCTAACAAAACTAACAATTGTGTCTCTCACTAATTCTTTGAATCAGAGAAAATTTCGCATTTTTAGCAAAATCCGAGTTTTGCAAGTTCAATACTCCAATAATGAAAACAAATATTCTTTCGGCAGTCAACGAAAACGTGTTTCGACTCTTTTAGTTTTTCTAGATGTATTTTTACTGACTTCCAACCTGTTACAATTGCAGTCAGAATTTCAAGCTCGACATCAGCCGAAATATGTAGTTCTTTAACATCAATAAATACTCTTGAAATTGTTGATTGAATCTCTAAAAATCTTTCAAGCATTGCTATTCCTGCGTATTTTGGTGTTCAAAAAACCATATTTTCATAGCCTAACTATGGTTTAACATAATTTTGTAAATATCATTCTAGAGAGGTGATTTTTAGGGAATAATTTTAAAATATTCCTTAATCTTTTTTAGAGTTTCATTTATATAAATCATAGAACTTTTTACTGCATAATCAATATGAAACATAACGCTGTTGCTACACCACCTTCAAATCATAAATCTAAAACTTTGTTTAAATTTTCAATGAACTCCTCCCTTTCATCATTATAAAACATTGCTATCTTCCAAATCTACTTTTTTTTTTCTTATGAAAGATATCACACATAATTAGGAGTATTGCGCATGTGAATAATATCGGTGATACTCACAGCTCATAATTTTTTCAAACTTAACCATGATATTAGAACCGTTCGTAACACACAAAACTGTACGCTTTTCAGTTGCGGTTTCCAATTCCTTTAATTTAGGCTCTATTGTCTTACACAATTTCCTGCTGGATTTGGTGTTTTGTTTTATTAATGTCGCACTAGAGGCAACACGAGGGCTATAGACGACGGACCTCGTAATTTTGAACCTCTGTCAAGTGACTAGGACTGAGCTGGCATCCCCTTTCCTAACTTCCTTACCACGCCAACAGAAGGATTTTGCCCCCCCCCTCCCCGATAGATTAAATATGCATCATCCCCGGCTACATGGTGGGTCTTAGGTTCGAGTCTAATGTCACACGACTCAACAAAAACCACCGGCCGCGAGTTCGATGCGTAACCACTAGGCTACCACGGCCACATTTTCTACTGGAATTAAATAAATTATCTTCATTGAAATGAACTTTATATTCAAGTATTATCTTTTTTTAAGCGATGTATACTCATTAAGCGGCAAGCTGTAACATATATTTGAAGAAATTTCGTTTGTTACCGGAGCTTTAATCAAATCATATTGTTTTATAAATAAGCTTAGCTTCATAACGCCAGTAGGATTTGAAGGAAATGAATAAAAAAATTTGTCACGTAATTCCTTATAAAGTTACTCTTTGTTATTAAATTTACACTGAATTCATCTTCTAGTGTTTCTTTGTATGTTTGAAGAAAATATATCAATTTGAATTTTTTGTTGAGAAGTACTTCTGTTGCAATTAGTACTGCTTTCTCTTTCTAATTTCAGTACTTCCTAAACCTGAGAAAACAGACTGAGTGCTTAATTTGTTATTGCCAAAGTAATCTATTTGTCGACAAATCTCTGTAATGCTTTAATGTACAATTTTTTTACCGCCTTTAGTACTTTTTTCATTTTTTTTTTTTTTATGAAATATTTCCAAACAAAGGATTTCGGAACTGAGTCAAACATATTTCAAAGGATTATATTTATAGTTTTATACATCTGAAATATATAAAATTATATAAAAAAAATTAAGAATACTAGTACGTGTCACATTAAGAGATCTGGTAATAAATATAATCAATATTACCTGCGTGTTCAGAACAGTTTAAATTCTTATATTTTTCTTTCCAGTTCAAAAGACAAAAATGTATGCATTTGTATATCTTCGGTTCCGGTTTTCGATGGAAATGGGACGGAATGTGTTTCGGCTACAAGTGTATTTCGATTTGGAAAAAATAACGGGTTATTTTCGATATTCAGCTTAGCTCCGAGTGATCAAATTTCAGATTTTTTAAAGGTTTTTATTCATGAATTTTTTTTGTGGTTATTAATCAAATTGAGAAATGCTTAAAAGAGTGAATGATGTAACAAGCATATTTTTTTCATTCATGCTACCTGCAAAATTAGTATAACTAAGTGAAGGAGAAATATGCTTAGACGCTCTAATGAAATTATCCAGGTGATAAGACAAATAATTTTCCTATGCTGTTAGTAATCATAACTGTTATATTGAAGAAAGAAATTACCCCCAAGAACAATGGAAATAGCATCCCAAGAAGGAAACGAGCTATAATCACGAAACTGTGCTAAGTAGTGGAATGATGTACGGTATGAAAATGATCAAATTTGGTACTAATGCGCATGACCACACACCCTGCAGTAGTGCTACAGTCAGAAAGTGGGTCCTATATAAACCGGAGGGGACCCTCCCACGACAGTAACTTATTTGCTTTTTTAAATAAAATTGGTCTTTCACACCATATTTGAATTTTTAACCTCTCTCTTTATCTGCTTGTGTTTTTTTTCTTCATATTTTTAAAGTAACACTCTTTTAATAGATTTCAACAAATGTTTGGCGTAGCATAGTCTGCTTTGGCTCTTGCGCCACAAAACTCCACTGTCACTCACTCACTTATATAAACCAGAGCATAGAGGAAGATTAGTAAACGTAATGATTACATTCCGACACCAGGCGGACTTCAGTAATCAAAGAATGCTAGGTGACGTGTGAGAAGATATTTCGCACAGTTTAGCGAGTTTGAGAGAGATCTGATAATCGACATAAAACCTCGGACTGTTTAACGTTTCGTGTTAATCGCCTGGTTGATCGATCGGAGTGAGCTGTCAGAACAAGTTGGGAACAATGGATACGAGATGGTACCCACGAGCGGATGGGCTGATGCACGTTAAATCTGTCGAGGTTTGAAGTCCTCCCACTGGAGTGGTGTGGAAATTAGGAATAGGGTACCAGCTCAGGTGTTGTCCTCATCACTTGACCGAGGCTCAAAAGTACGAGATTCGTCTCCAATAGCCCTCGTGTTGCTTCTAGTTCGACGTTAATAGAACCAACCAAGGTGCGGATAACCTGGTTTGGAAAGAACAGGAAAATGACTAGGTGAAAGGATCGTGAGGCAAGCGCTCGTGAATCCCACAGTGACTCGTTCCACGATACATTCAGACATAGGGCTGTCATTGGTTCCACAAACCATTTCCCGACGCCTTGTGGAAGCGAATCTGTAATTCAAGTACCCTTTTCGTGTACTGCCTTTAATACTGAAACATCAGGGACTATGTTTACAATGGGTGCCAAGCCAGAGGAATGTGGAATATTACACATTGGCAAAACGCGGTGCTTAGTGATGGACACCAAACGATAACAGCGTGTGGGTGTCCTAGCGAACGGAACAATTTCCCTCACACTGTCACGCGACACCCTGTAGAATTAATGTTATATTGATCACCCAAGTGGGACATCAATATAACACTGATCACGTGGGACCGTGTCCACACTCGACTCGACCCCACGGGGGACCTTTTCTAAATGGTCTTCCAGGAGTAATTTTTTACCAAGATAATGCTAATGCTCGTCTGCATACAGACAGAGTAGCTCAAGACTTTCTACGTCATATTCAGACTCTTCCATAGCCGACCCACTTCTAGAGCTTGTCCCCTAAACAGCGTTTGTAAGGCCAGCTGAAAATCCAGATGTTGCCGAGTCACTCTGTACATGATTTGGAGGTGGTCTTTCAAGATTTGAGGACCCATTTATACCAGGACAACATCCGAGTCTAATGAACTGAATGCCGTACGTGTTGCAGCATGTATTGCAGCAGGAGGCGGTCCGACGTGCTATTGAAGTTATACTGTATTTGTCTAATTGTACACAATATATTTGTTTAATAGTCTTGATTTTATCGGATCAAGTGAATCTTTCATCCGTATCATTATGTGTATTAAATTTCATTTCGATCCAAATCTTCCTTCTTGGTGCTCCATTTCCAATATTCTTGAGTGCATTGTAATTTTAAATATAAAAGAATTTGCAGAGTTATTAATAGTTAAATACGCCACACTATCTTTGTTTTGCAGAAGCTATTACCGCTTTGATTTTTATTTTTAAGGTATCCGTACACCTTCGGAGAAAATGTTTTGAAATACATTGATATTTGCTATCAAAATATTTTGTAATGCTAAAATATAACCTAACACTATGAAAAACATATTTAATAATCTACTTTTAATTAAAAAAAAAGTTTGGAGAGGAAAACACGGTGAAAAAAGTACATAAATTGATTATTAGAATAACGCTTATAACTCAAAAGTAAACAAAAATATCATTGTTCTGTAGATTTTACCTCATTCATCATAATATTTTTTGGGGCTGGTACTACGTTCATAATGGAAATCATATTACTACATTTTTTGTGTGTGTTCCGAGTCAAATAACAATGATAAATCAAAAAAAAGTTATAACAATACATTATTTACACGTTTGTTACTAAAAACATATCAATTTTAGGACCATGAAAGTAGTAAGGGTTCTTAAAAACCATATAAGGAAGATACTTGCAAAATTTAAATTAATTTAGTTTATAATTTTTTCTGATATCTACGTTCCCATTCGTAAATATGTCGAGAAAACTAATTTTGAGGGGGAGGGGGAATTTCAAATGCAATTAAAAAATAGCTATCGAGTAAAATTCAAATGCCTGTAACTTAAGTTTTAAATAAGATGTAAGCAAAATTCAAACACTATTAGAAAGAAAGATGTTTAAATTTTAAACTGACATTAAAATTAGAAAAATTGAAAATTTTGACAAAAATGACGTTTTAAAGGTGTAAGGATACTTTAACTTTACCAGATACCTTTTATGTGTGTGTTGTGGTTACAGAGGAAATTTTTTTTCTCTAAGTTAAATGTAATAATAGTTAGTTAAAAGAAATTCTACCGAATAGATCGACGGCATAATTTATCACTTCTAGCAATAGAAGCAAACATTATTAACGACATGAAAAAATACATATATAATTAAAGACTTTGAGAATTTAAAATCTCAAGAAAATGTTGGATTAAAAAAATACTGTTCTAAGTCTATTTTATTAGATTATTTAAATACCTAATTTTTCATGGAAAACAAATGGTATTGAAGCGGTAAACATTTAAAAGCGTTTCCAGGTGAAATGACTTGCTAAGCTTTGTTGTTAAAGGTTGGAAGAGCAATTTTCAAGACATAGATACAAAATATGCTAACGATTAATTATTCTTTTAGAGATAACATATTTTTTATAATTATAACTTTTTTGAGCCTAGTATATTATTTGCATCATATTTTCGTTACGTTTATATGGGGTAAAATTGTTTTCGAAACTTTTCGTGATCAATTGATATTAATGTTCTCTTTACCGACCCATGCGACGTTACTAAATTTTTTAATACTTCTAATAAGAGATAAATATTAATAAATACATGACAATTTATCTACTACTGGAACAATGATCATGTATTAAAAATATTAACTATTGTACTGCTGATTTTCTTATGTAACGAATTATTCTGTTTTTGTAATATTCTTAATAAATATTCTTTTAATAAGTAAGTAATATTCTTTGTAAGTAATATTCTTTTATATATTTTTTTTATATTTGTAAGTAATATTCTTTTGTAACAAAAATATTACTAAAAGTAAATTTTTTCCATGGGGGCTCAATATTATATTTTTTCAGAGGGGCGGAACATTAATGTTGTTCTATCAATGCTTTCAAAACATGCTAATAGTATAAAAATTCGCATTATATATTTTGTTAGTGATATGTTTAGAAAAGAAAAATAGTTCTGATTTTTTAATAGGTTATTCTTGTACCTTTTTTTATGATCAGTGTGAAGAAAAGGAAGTAAATTCGCACTCTTAATAATATTGTAATTTTTTCTTTAAGAACAGTCCCAATGACCTATCCAATGTACTGTGTGGAAAAGCAGATTAATGTTTAGAATCTCATATAAAAGCTTAAGAAAATAATAATTAATAAAAAAGTGGTCAGTTTTTATTTATTTCTCCTAAGAAATAAATAAAAATTCCTTCATAAATGGGTTCATTCCTTCCTTAAAACTGCTGAAATAATTAAAATTTCTAAAGCTTATAAAAATTGAAAACAAGTATCCGAAAAAAATATTAAAATTATAAATGAAATAAATAATTTAAATAATGTTATCCATAAATTAAGATAACAGAACTGTATCAACTTCGTCCAGTGGTTACGTGTCGAGACCAAGAAACTGAATAATTTTATGTAACGAAATGAGAGATGGGCTAACATACATTTCAATCAAATCTTATGCTACAATTGGAATAGGCGTCGTACATTTAATGATTCGCTAGGGAAAGAGGGGAGAAACGAAAAACATAAATTCCAAAGTGCAGTCACGCAATATTGTTTTGTGGCTCTGTTCTGAGAAGATGCGCTAAAACATCTTTATATACTTTATCTAATTCCTCTGTTTTTCTATGTTCTCAGTCTTCAGTTGTTCAGTGACTATCAAATCAATGCGCCGTACTATAGTGCTTGACAATGAAATATGCTTTCATATTTGTTTCCAACATCAGGACGTAATACGCTTGCATACTCTGCCGCACACTAACTACTTAATGAACTTGCCACCCGAAAAAGGCTTGTTGTGCACAGAAAGGTGGTAGACTATCATAAAATTTGCTTCTGCAGTATTATTTTGAAGGGTTGACTGCTTTGTAAATGTTACTTCTTCGGTCTTTTTGCACACTCCACAGCTTTTATTTTGAGCTTTTCTTTGAAAAGTTTACAACCGAATTAGATATGCTTTGATTCGTGGTGTCGTTTCAGATTGTTCTATTTAAATATGGCTATTGTTTCATAACACAATAAACACATTGCTTTATTCCACGTATTACCAAGGAAATATTTGTCTATTCTTCATTAAACACGCGACATTCATCACCGATGTTACCTTTCTTGGGAAGGTTCATGGTGTCAATAAAGTTGGAATTTATGCATTTACCGCTGTAAAAACAAAATGAAATTATCCTTATAAACCGAAAAACACAACGCATGCGTATTGACATGGCTGATTTCGTGGAAAGTACTAGACGAATCTTCGATCGTGCACGGGAAGGTAACTAATCTTGGTTCAAGGCCGATTTTTTTTGACTGTCTTGGCGAGCCACAAAAACTCTTAGCGGACCCATGTTTGCCCATTCCTGATCTATATGTATCTCACGTTGAACCGCTACATTTTTCTTGGATTCTATAAAAGCCTATAGTGATGCGAAACTTCTCACCACAACAATTTACTTTCTCAACTACTTCTCTATACCAGAAAATGAAAGTATTTGATTTAATACTGAGCTTTCTGAGTATGAATCTGTGAAGGCGAGGATATGTGTGTGTGTGATACTTCCAGCCCTGCCGGATAGCTGTATGATACTGTTTTTTGTTAATAGAAAAACTGTTTAGTCTGCCTCAGAATTATTCCAGATTAATGCTTGTATGTGTGGCGTCATTCACTGGTAGAAAAGGGGTTGGTGCCAAATTGAATTATAAACGTCCTTTTTAATTTCAGAATTATACCTCTCGCTCAGGTTAGATTTGAAAGAGTCTAGGCCAATAACGTGTAAGAAAAATGGAATCTACTTTAATTCGTCAGTGTTAGATATTATTTCGACATGCAAAATATTAGCAACAAAAATAGATCGTTTAAACAAAAATATGCTTTTACAGTTACTTTTTTTCCTTCAGTATTAATCTCGGGAAGGAATACTCAAAAGTTACGTAATTTTTTTACATAACCTTAATTAACGTAATTTTAATATTTTCTTTTCACGTGCTTCTTAAAATATTATCACGTAGAATGTATTAGAAAATCAAATAAAGAAAACAGAATTTAATTTCACTCCTAGTCTTTTATTCATCAAAAGAATTCAGTACTATCAATCTGATAGGAATCATAAAAGTAAGATTTTACTTTAATATAAATTAAAAATAATAAGGATATTAGGATGCAAGGTGGAACAACAGGAGAATGAGAAGCTGTCTTGATTTTACTGCTCAGCGAAAGGTATATGTTGAAAACATTCAAGGATGCACTTAATTTCCGGTCAAAATGCTTTGCATAAGTTTTCGAGAATAAATGTGGGGTCGTAGGTGTATTTAAACTGTCGACCGTAATAGTCGAAGTATAACTGAATGCAACATATACGGGTCTAATAGGATGAAAAGAAGAGTGAATGAATGTAGGTTTATGTTCTAGCGCCATTGCCAGAAAAGAAGTCTCGTTGCAATATAACATTACTCAATAATTTGATAGTTTTAGCTGACGCACGCATTTAAGGCTCTATATCTAGTAACATGACGATATAAAAAGTTGTCTTCGATGCAAAAGAATAAAAATTACATACTTAGATTTTTGTTGTCGACACCTATGTAGAAATCACTGTAGTATTACGTGATATCACCGTATACACATGTCATACATACAATACCTAAAAACGAATTTACTACAATAATCTAAAAGCCAATTTACTAAAAGCGAACTATTTCTTTTCTCTATTTGTTGTTTAAAATACTACATCATCTTTTTAAAACTGTCAGCAATTTCTATAAATGATATGAGTTGTCATCCTCTAGAAAATTTCCTATAATTTTAAAATCATAATTTAATGTAGATTACTTATGACAATTTTGTTTTCATGGAACTATTTCCAAGTCATCGAAATATCCGTAATAAAGCATTATTCTCTTTGCTTTTTGAACCTTTTCGGACTATTTCTGTTTGATAAAAATTCTAATCATGGACAATAAACATTGCAATTTGAGCCATGACACGAGCTGATGATGTCGATTCCTGAGTTGGTACCCCGTATCTCCACAATCACGCCTGGCCATACGTATTTAACATGTATCAGTTCCTCTACAAGACGAGTCTAATGGAAACAGAACTCGAACCCGCAGGTCGAATGAAATACTGCCAGCTACGAGCTCCATGCTAAGACGGCCGCGGTAGCCTAGTGGTCATGGTTTCAGACTCGTGGCCGGCGGTTTTCGTTGAGTCGGTTCGAGCACTCAAGACCCGCCGTGTAGCCGGGGCTAATGCATGTTAAATCTGTCAGGGCCCAAAGTCCTTCCGTAGGCGTAGTGTGGAAGTTAGGAGGGTACCAGATCAAGTGTTATTCTCGTCACTTGACCGAGGTTCAAAATTACCAGGTCCGTCGCCAATAGCCCTCGTGTTGCTTGTAGTACAACGTTAATAAAAACAAGTTAAAAACTTAATTCCATGCCAAGAACCTCGACTACCGGGGCTACAGCATTACTCTGTTTGCTTAGTGAACTCTTCCGAGTGCTTGTTTTTTCCAATTCAAAGGTCAACAAACCACAGCAAATACACCTCATTATTTTGAACCATGGTCAGATAAACGAATCGGAATCTGGTCTGGCACCCCACTATCACTTGCACACATGCCAACATGGGAAAATTAGGTTCCGATAGATTCAATAAACATCAATACTGCTACGGGACGATTTTTTAGTGAAAATAGAACTCGAACATTCGGCTCGCCTGTATAATTGTGGCCATCAGCTTGCGATCATGACCTCTAGGATATCGCGGTCATATTGTTTTATTTGAATATGCCAATTTTTCAATTGTTAAAACATCTGGTAGAAGCTGCGAATGATTTTGGAGTACATTTTAGTACATTGCAACATCACGAAGGAAAAGCAAAAACAAAAGTTATTGATTGTTCGTAAAGAGTATGGCATGAAGACAAAGTAATTAAATTTGAAAATAGTTTGGGTATTTACAGGGTTGCGAAATTAGAAACAACTGCCACTCCTGGCAGCTGAAACGGCCCTTACTCGGTTAGGTATGGAGTCGAACTAGGCTTGGACGACAGAAACGGGCAACTCATTCTATGCTGCTTCAAATCTATGCTAAATTCAAACTTGGTAACCATCTCATCCAAAGCATTTCTATATTAAGATTTTACCAACACTAATTCTTTAGGTTCCATACTTTACAGTTTTTGCTATTAACGTGGCATTTTTATTATAATTTCATATTATTATCATAATATTTTTGTTGATTTTCGAGCAATTTCGCCGCTTCCTCTCCTTTCCCCAGAAAAAAAAAATTGGGCTCCAAATGTATGAAACTGACAATTTATCTTATATCTGTATGTTTTAGGAAAGGTAAGAAACTTGAAAAAAATTTTTTTTAATGCAAACGAAATTTTATAAATTTTAAATAACAGTTCGAAGACTAAATATTAAGCAAGATAAACATTCGAATGATTTAATTGATTTGGTTTATTGCTATGAAAAAAAAAATCGACTGTTCATACTTATGTGATAAGTCTTTATAATATAAATAGATAATATAGATGAATAATATTATCTTTTCAGAAATGCATCACAGCTGTACATGTGCAGTAAATTAATTAATTTTTTATTGATTTTTAAAATATGCCTGAAGATCTGTTTTCTAATATAGTGTGCTAATTGCTGTAGTGAAAGATGATCGACTAAAAACAAAATTAGCAGAAAGTAAAATTCATTATTCTCATAAAAATTTATTTATTTTTTTATAAAGTAAATTATTATTAAATAATCCACTAATTCTTTAAAGAATATTCAGTACTTTTTGGTTAGCCAAGTGCAAATCTTTTTCTGAGCAGACAATGTTGGCTACCACACATACATTGATTGATTGATTGAATAAAGAAGGGATGTAGGGCAACAAGGGCCTCCACACATACAATACGCACAAACAAATGCTGCTTACAGCTGGAAATGGATACAATAAGCAATATTTCGTCTGAGGCACGTAGCAACATTTAACGATTTATCGCCTACATTTGGCTATTTGAAAAGTGTCGAATTTTCTTGAATAAGTGTATCATTTACATTTAATACATTTATTTGAGTAAGACATTTTTTTTTCATTAAAAATGAATATTTCAGACTTTGATGGAAAATTCTAAAAGGGAATCTGTTCAGCTTTAACTTTCTTCGGAGCACACTTTTTTTCATGAGAAAGCATACTCAATAAATCTTATATATAAACTTGATAGTTTAATTGCCCATTATAGAAATCCACATAATAGCTCAAGTCACTCCAAATTTTTTGGAGTGCTTTTTTGTTGTGTTCAAGGAACCGTATGCATTTTTCCTCCAAACCATTTTTCAAATATATTTTTGGTAATATTATCAGAAAAACATATTTTTCACCATTCTTTCAATGTCTTCTAACATATACAACAGTTTCCCCCCTAAACCTTATCTATTCAAAAGATGCGCTTTTTAATGAGTTTCCAAAAGTAATTTAATTTTTAGAAATTGGTTAAAAACTATCTGCTTTAGCTTTTGTTCCATGTCAACTCTATTTTTGTTAAGGGGTCTCAAGGATGTTAGATTTATCTCGACTTCTGAAAACGTACACAATTTTCGACTAACTATAATTCATTGAAATTAAAATTAATTACTTTGATGTTTTAAAATATGCTTTATAAAGGAAGGAATTTCTTAAAAAATGTAAAATAATTATAATATATGCTTAATTCTTTTATATTATGAGCCCATTAATATAACAAAATTTTCTCTTAGGAAATTTGAGTAGGTTTCACTGCTTGCAATATATTTTGTACACAAAGGGTTCCAATGAATAGTAGTAAATTGATTTTATAAAATCAAATATACTGTGTGTGTGTCTTTATAATGTGTACTTAGAACATATAAAATAAAGGTTTTAAAAATATTTTTAAAAAATAAAATTTTTCAAACTTTTGAAAATTAAAAAAAAAAAATTAAATGTTTTCTTGCTTTTTTAAGGGATTTTTAAGTATTTATATAAATATATATATATATATATATATATATATATATATATATATATATATACACTAAACTCAGGTACAGTTTTAAAGAGGAGTATTATTAAACTGCAATTCTACAAAATTTCAAGTATTGGCATCGTATTATAGTTTTGAAATGTCCCAAGGCAAGTGAAAAAAAAAAAAAAAAAAAAAAAAACCCCACTAATTGAGGAAAATGCATTTTAAGTCTTAACATTCAATTGTAAAAGTAAATTTAGAAACTTGCGTATTAAAATACTCCATGATGATATAATTTCCCTTCTGTTTGCTCTGACTGTACTTTTTGTCATTTGTTTTACTGCGAGAGCTTCAAAAATGATTCCACATTCTTTTTTTTAATGTTTGGATTTCAAGTAAACCATCTTCTGCCAGTAATAAGCCTACATTTCAAAATATTATTATGCCAGATTTCTCTAAAATATTTGTAAGTATTTGACGTTCATCGTCGTAATTGTTAGCGGCCAGATTTGAGGCAGTCTTTAGCAATTGAAAACCAGAACCATTCGATTTCGCGCAAAATTTCGAGATTAACAAATATTGACTTTTATTTTGGTTGTTCATCTTACAAAGCTTCCTATTAATTCATCCCAATGTTTAAAAAATCTAATGTGGCTTATTAAGAATAATAAACTGAAATACATGTCAAATTCGAAAATACAGGGGATTAGCATGTCCATTTAAATGACGATTTTACGAAAACGTTCTGTGCTATTGTTTGAATAACCAAAGAAGTTTTTTGAGTATCGCCAAAGGGTTCATATCAAAATATTCAGCATCAAATGATGGATAATATCCATCCATCCATCCATATATATATATATAAAAAAATTGAAGTTTAGCGTCTCTCAGATCCCATAATAAAGGAAAGGAGTTGTGTGTGTTGGAACAACTTAGAACAAAAGCAGAACAGCACAGAGTCTGAAATTTTAATACGCTGAAGCCATGGTTGATGATGTCGATGTACACTTCGATGCATGTTTTTCGAAATACTCTTCAGATTAAAAAAAAAAATAATGTTAATGGGACCGATAATTTTGCCCGTAAATCTTGTGCATATTCCGTGACATTATTACATTGGGCTAATCGCGGTTTTCTCTTCTATAACTTTGAGGAGTTTTAAAATTAGAATTGCATAAAATTTCAACTCCTTTCCAACCAAATGAGACGTGATTAAGCAAATTAAATGAAGATAAAAGTTATAATATCAGGTTAAAAAAGGTTGAACGATATATCACAGGTTTTAGTGTTCTTACAACACCTGAGAAATTGAAGTTTTCTTAAAGAAGACTGAATTTATTTCGAGTGTATAAATTAATTAGTCGATTTTAGGAAGTTAGTGCTGAAAATCATCCATTTCGGATTTTTAATAGCCTTTAAATAACTCCATTCGGAAATTTTTTCATCCAAAAAACACGGTATTAATGCGGAATGAACATTTGAACTAATATGGAAAAAATTTCACTTTATGGATTTGATATAAGATTTGATATTTTCATTTCCCCCCCATTTCTTTAATATTTCTGCTTCTTTATGCATAGCTCTGGTCCATATTACGTCACATGACGTGATGGTTTCTATGATTCTGACTATTTATTATTCACTACAGATTTTTTTTCAGAAATCATTCTGTTTGTTCCCATTAATTTTTTTTTTTTACTAAATAATACTTTGGCAAAATGTTTGTTGAGCTTTATTTGAAATATTCACCCGTGTGAAGAACAGGTACTCCTGATAGCACTTAATGAAAAATAAAGATTACGAAAAATGACTTTAAATAAATAGATCAATATAACAGAATAAAACATTTAATTAGAAATTTAACTTACAAGTTTTGAAATGATAGGACTAGTTTTTTTAAAAAAAATTTGTTCAGTGAAATTGCAATACTAACAAAAATATTCTTTCACGAAGCATTTAATTCAGAAAAATTTTACGCTGAACGCATGACCTTCACTAACCCCCTAAAAAGGGAGACATAAAACTCTAGTGGTACACGAATCCCCAACCTTGAGATACATAGAAAATCATAATGTCAACTGTTAAGGCTATTTGTTTGTTTAATCAATTCCATTCATTTGAATATGTTCATAAATCTAAATTGTAGAATTTATTGAAAAGCAACTATGCAATTTTTTAGACTCATAAAAAGATTTAAATAAATTATATTTTTCCTACATTTTTTTCTCTATGTGGTAATATTCTGTAACAAACCGAAAATCCTTTTCTTTATATCCATGAATTTTCTATGCACTATATCAATCATCCGTCACGCTATTCTATGATGCAAATCTTGCTAAATAGCAAACACACAATCAACATTATCAGACAATGTTTAAGCGTTGTCACGGAATGCTTACCTATTTTTTTTTTTAAAATTGTAAAAAAGGTTAACGGTGAAAAACGCTTCTTTCTCCGAAGTATTGAAACGGAGCATATACAAACATTCAGTGATATAACTGAATAGGAAACATTCTACGGCATTTATTGCATTAAAACTGTTTTGAAGTTAAATATTCTAGCATTTTTCTTTTCTTTTTTGCTATTGATGACTCTTGGTGGAAATAAAGTCAAAAGAAACTATTTTTCAGAGTTATGCTGTATTTTTAGTAGCTAAAAAAAAAAAAAAAAAAAAAAAAAAACCACCCAGAGTTGATTCCTTTTATTGAGTAAGTATTTTGATCACAACACGGTATACAGGATTTAAATAATGGAGTTAAGAGGGGCTAACCAACTTCTTTAATATAGTTAATTATTTTCCCTAAGCAATTTTCTTTTTTTTTTTTTTTTATGAAAGCCATTTTTTCGCGTAAATGATTTCTTATCATAAAATTAAGTTACACATGAAATTTCATAAAATGTTGCTGAAAATATTTCTCAATTATGAGGATTTAAATGATGATTCCCTAATTTTGTTTGAGTACCTCAAACTTTGTAAAATTTTCAACTCAACACTTTTGAAAGATATTTATACTCAAATCAGTATATAATTATTTTCAAATTTTCAAAATACAAAATAAACGAAAAATGAGAATCAATATGAAAGATTTTTTAGTAAATAGAGTAATAGAGTTACAAACTTACCGGAATTTTAAACATTTGTTTTTTCTATGTTTTGAAACACTTAAATCTAAAATTTCGCGGAATTGTCTCCATTAGTTAAAAATTAAAATTAGACTGCATTAAGGGATCTTAAGCTAGACTACAATTTTTAATTATCGGTCAACTTATCACATGGTGTTCCAAAACTGAAAAAAATATTATGGTCAAATTGTTTTATTTTTGAATAACAGCTTAAATTGAAAAATAAAAACCTTTTGGAGTATAAAAAGTAAAAAACAAAAATGATGCTATTCAGTTTTATTATTATATAAGAATATTCACTTTTTAAACCAAACATTATATTCAATTTTAAAAAAATGTAGATTTAAAACTATAAATAACTAAAAAGTTCTATGCAAAGTTTTGCCGAGAACAGATTTAACCACCCAAGGTGCAATCTTTTTTAATAATTATTATTAAACTACTCAATTAAATACAAGAATTAAAGTAATCAGTGAAACATCGAGAAATAGACAGTAGAAAACTTTTCCGATATTAAAATTAAAGGAAACAATACATTATCAAATTGAATATATTTAAGCTAAATAATTAAAATTAAAGCGAATGATAAAAAAATTGAAAAGTAATCTGGTACGCTAAAACGTCCCAGCTAAAAAAATAGCCTTTTGGGTGGCTAACATGAAACAATTTTAAAAACGTAGAAATTTCAGTAAAAAATAACAAAGGGAAACTTCGTTATCAAAGTTATAGTTAAAAAATGGTAAACAATTTGTAGGTTAATCATTTTGGGCGAAGATATCTAGTGTATGTCCGCTTACATATATTTTACATATATTTTCGAATCTCTCTGGAACCAATGAGTCGAATTTAAAACTTAAGGTATTTTAAAAACATTCTGCGCTTAATTGTGAAAAAGAAGGTATCCGTGAAGGAAAATTTTATTTTTAAACGTTAATGAACATATTAATTAAATCAATTAACACAATAATTTTGTTCCCACCGAGCTATTCATAGTGAGACTGCTTTTATCAAGCTGCGATATATATTATTATTTGGGGATAATTCTTTTGCTAACTGAACATTTTAATAACAAAGGAATTATATTAAAAGCTTAGAAATAATTTTAGTAGATTTCATGCGTAAATAGGTATTCATCTGCTTACTAAAAATGTAATATTAGTTAACAATTAACTTTTCTTTTATTGTTGAATTAAAACTAAATATATATATATGAGGATGAAGAGGAGAGGATTTCTTTAGCGTGATTTCAAATACTCTCTGAAAGTAGGCATGAGATCGTATATGGTCAGACTTAGACTCCGATCTTTCTTGAAAGATTAACTTCCGTTCCTTTATTAAATTGAATAACTTCTTAAAGGCTCAATTCCATCATACCTTTTGTGTCGCAAAAGGTATGATGGAATCCCAGTGATCGTAATCGCGACCTCTGCAACTTGTTAAGTCTATGACGACTCCTGATTCTACCTAAGACCACTCTAGAGAGTAATAAGGGCGACTGCGTGAATTTAACTGAGAGCCTCAAAATATACTCTGAAACTCTAAAACTCTTTTGACACGAATAGAAGGTTGGAGAGTAAAGCACCAATTCAGGTGTGGTGTGACGTTTCCAATATCTGAGTAAACTCTATATCGCGAGGTCTTTTCCCAAAAGTTCTCACGTTGCTCGAAAACAGGGATGGCCAACCTTTTTGGGAAGAGTGCTAGTATCTGGAAAAAAAAATATGCATTTCAACATACCAAAAAGTATAAAAAGGGTAAAAAATTTTATTTATAGGTTGATAATAGGATTTTTACGCCAATAGTATATATTTTTTTTTTGTCTAAGTCAATGTATAGTGAAGATTCAAAACATATTATAATAAATAAAACAAAAATACAAACTTACCTTTTATTGTTCAAAACATTTTTAAAGGTTTAGTCTATTAGTTTATGTATAACATAAAAATGAATAACTTGAAACATTTAATTCTAAATAATTATTAAAACGTCAGTACTTAATTAATGCGGCTTTAGAATTTGTAGTTTTTTTTTACCAATTCATCTATATAAGAATTAGTTGTGAAGATGTTAATAAAATTAAGTGTTTCAGGTGCATATCAGTTAGTCTTGAATGATATTTTGATTTTATTATGTTAGTAATCGAAAACATTTATTCACAAACATATATTGATCCAAACTTACAACAATACATGAGAGCCAAATCGTATAAATATGGAAAATTTCTTGTTGATACAAATTTCCGAAATTCAATATAATTTGGATCACTTGCAGTTGAAATAAACTCCTAAATTTTGCTTTTCAATGTAATATGAAGCTATTGGTCAGTAATTTTGATTTGGATATCAGGTGGGTAACAACTAACGTCTTGCAGAGAAAGGGAGGGAAAAAGGATTTGTAAAAAGATCATCACTTTTTTTATCATCTTGAAAATAATCAAACTTAGCACTGAATGAATTTCACAAGATCGATATTAAATTTTTAAATCTATCATAGTTCGTAGCATTATTGACTTTGGTAGCTAGTTTCTACACTAATATAAAATGTATTAATCTTTTTTCCCCTCCAAAATCGAGACAAAAAAAAAAAGTTTGCTCTCAAAAGAAAATATAAGACCAACTATGGTAGGAAAAATATCACTTTCCCCTTGAAATCTAAATTATTTAAATGCGAGAAAAGCAAATATCAGTAAGAAAAACTAAATCCTATAGCCAATCTCCATTCTTGAGTTGCAATAACTCACTGAATAGTTCATTGGTTTCTTCCGGATATTTTAAAACACCCTTCCTCAAATTCCAAAATCCGGCGAGTGCACTTTTTTCGAAAAGCCAGCGTTCACTACAACGAAGCAGAAACTTGCCATTCTCTTCCGTTTCTTACAGGAAAAGCTTACGAAATCGCAGTTGATTCAGGAGCTCGTATTTTGTTGATATAGTACAACAGAAGACAGATTTAAATCCATGGCACAAAGAGCTTCTTGAGGGATAATACAATGATATTTAACAACTTTCCTTCCGAAATAATTCCCTAGCAATGTAAAAATAAAAACACCGTTTATCCAATATAATCACCAAGCAGCGCACTTCATCTGTGCAATCACTATCTAATTTTGTCCACGCTACTTCGTTAACTCCAATTACATTTTAAAGTTCTTTAAAAATGTTCTCATTGGTAGTTAAAATTAGTTGGCTCAAATCAAGAAGTTCTTCCACAGAATCAAAATTATCGTTCGTGTAAAGCACAAATATGCGTATAAGCGCATTGTCTGCGACGTCACCACTTTCATCCAAAGTTAATGAAAAATATGTGCAATATTGTAGTCTAGAGACAATTTGTAAGTCGATATTCTAGCCTTTGTCATCTATACGGGACGTGATAGTTTTTCTAGACAAAGCTATGTATCAAACATATTTTTGACTTTTATATCACCAACATTTTAGGCATATATTGAAAGGTTATTTTTTATTATCTCCTCTCCGTCAGAATGGGGTTTTTTCTTGTGTGCTAACAGTAAAGAAATTTCATAATTCAGCCTTCACCATTCGTATTTTCTTTTCTGGAACAATGATTGTTGACCGGCTAAAATATCCCTTTTTTTTTTTTAAATAAATTCCGTTCTCAGGTTAGAGGTTTCACTACCTGGTACACGTGTACTGATTCAGGCGGGAAGAAACGAAAATCGCTTGGCATCGCGCCGAGCGAAAATGTACCGAATACACATTAAATAACCATGCTGTCTTACCTCATTCCTGCATTAGTATTAAGCAGTGCCGCTTTCCGGCAATGTTGTATTCAGTAGCAGTAAGTAAGGTTTCATAGATTTTGACAAAGTTCCTGAAGACGACATCATTATTTCTTCAAATTTTTTAACAAGTCTTCGCGTGCTACTGTTAGAATTCAGTCGTGACACACAGTGGCACGCGGGCCAAAGGGTTGTCATCTCTGCTCTAGAAAGATTTAATTCTATTGGTTGGTTTTATTAACGTCGCTCTAAAAGCAACACAAGTGTTGGCAAAGGACCTCGTAATTTTGAACTTCGGCCAAGTGATGAAAATAATTAATTTGAAGGAACCGGACTATCAGAAACAATATTTACTAGCAAAAGCTAATTGTATAACTTTAGATCTATTCAGGTAAATTACTTTGTGTATCAAGGACCTTTTCTTTTTTATTACTAACATTTACCACATAATCGAAAGGCTTAAGAATGAGACTCGATTCTATAGAAGAGAGATTGTTCGTGGGGAATAAAGGAGGAGGGGAGAGAGTGCAGTAAATCAACCTTAATGCAGAATGTTTATTTAACATAGTATGAAAGGTTTTGCAGAATGGGTACACCACTTCAGGCGTTATCTTTGTTATTTGACGACTGTAAGAAATTACAAACCCGATCGGCAACAGCTCGATGCGTAGTTGCATATGAAGCTATTAACATTATGAAATGCTTAAATCAATTCATCGGAAGACCGTTGATTAAACTAGACTTCAAAGTCTTCACTTTCTAGAAGAGTGTTTCCCAACTGATGTTCGCGAAACCCCGGGGATCGCGTGGTGTATATGAGAGGTTCGTGAAAATAATATTACTACCTTGACATTTTCAACCACCAATGTAAAAAATGAAATAATAAATTTACAGTATTATTATTATTATTTCAAAAATTATAAAACAAAAAAAATTAAAATAAATAAAATGTTCTTTAATAAGAAAAATATTGAGATACGCGTTATCGCACCACGAGGACCGTAGAAGCTTAAGCATCTGAAAAATCAGTTGAGACGGGATGTCTCTCACAATGATTTTTCCCGACTTTGACAGTCTGTTCATCAAATGAAGCCCGTTCCTGATTGGATAGAAAAGCAGAAAGCAAGATCAATTTCCTGAGGTAGATATTTTTCTCAATTTGATAAGTTCGTTAACAGAGGTTTGTACAGACTCTTATAAACCTCGTGCGATTCAGTTCGCGATTAGTACTATACTACGGTAACTTTGTTTAGAGAAGTTATTTGAATGGAAATAACTTTTTAATAATTTTTATACCGTAATTTTACTACAGATTGAATGTTTAAAACAGATCGTTTAGTCGAGACTGATAAAATAGTATGCTTATAGTTATTTGTTCATTCTTCAACTTGAGTGCCTAATTTCTAAATAACACAGGGTGATGATTCTGAAAGCTGTTGTGAGCTACTATCTCACCTGACTGAAAACAAAGAAACAATTATTGAACATTATGAGAAAAAAAGAAAATAGAGAAAATATGACAGAGACTGTTTGCAAATGTGTTTTTATTTAACTGGGGAAGAGTGAGAACCTAAACCACTATGTGTAATTTGCGACGAAGTTCTTGCCAACAATAATTTAAAACCGTCACTACATCACAGACACCTGAAACAAAATATCTGACACACAAAGATAAACTTATCGAATATTTTTAAATAAAATTAGTAGATAATAGAAAATGTAGTGTATCTCTTTTTTCCTGTCAGCTTCAAACGAAGATAGTACAATGGAATTTGAGGCATCATTTAGAGTACTGGATTTCATTTCGAGTTGCAAGATCTGGACTGGCGCATGCAATAGCAGAAAATTTATTTGGTCCATAGGCGAAAGATTTATCAGAACGTATGCTCGGAGGAAAATACAGTAAAGGATTTTGGCCTGATTCTCTTATCAAACAGTACAGTATCACGTAGAATTAATGATTTGGCAAATTATGTGGAAAGTGAACATTTGAAGAGAATAAAAGCTTGTAGCAAATGCAGCAGTACTGCTTGTCTACATTAGATAAATTTTTAGAATTCTATTCTAGAAATTGTACCATTTAAAAAAAACACATCTTTAATTTTATAAGATCACTCTTTAATTGACTTCTGTTCAAGTACAAATAAATATACAGTTTTATCGAAAAATGCCATTAAAATTTTATTAACATTTTGCACAACACATCTTTGTGAGAAAAATTTCCAACATAAACTTATTTTAAATGATAAATACAGAAACAGATTATATCCATAACCTGCTCTAAGTCTGAAACTGTCAGAAATTGAGTCAAGCTATGAATTTCTTTGTTCCATCAGACAGCCATAAATATCCCATTAAGGGTATATCTTATATTTAATGTATGCTTAAAAACAAGTTGGCTGCCAAGTTAATTTTGTATTCATTTTTTGCAGGTATTATTTTAGTTTTTATTAATGTTTGTATTCAAATTTTTATGGTTATATTTTGTGTTATGAACAATTGTGCATCATGGAAAATAAATGAATTGTTTATCAACTTTTATTGTTTTCTTACCTATTACTAATGGCTACAAAAGGGGTTCGACAATTTTTTTCGGATTTTAGAAGATATATGCAAGGCGAAAAAGGTGAGAACCTCTGGTGTAGAAGCTTTTCGCTTTTTTGTTACTTGACTTAGGCGAAAAAAAAAAAAACGAGTTTCATCGCAACATACTATTAAATAGTTTCAATGCGATGCTAACTGAACATATGTGTACTGGCATAGATTTTCTTTTTAATTGGAAAAAAATAAAGAAGCTCTAGATGTAGTAATTCTACAACTTTATCTAAATTGAAGAAAATAGTTATCCTGCATGAGTTCAAACTGTTTGTGTTGCTGGTTTTTATTCGAAAACAAAATCGTTGATACCTAGCAATCCTAACAACACGTGTTTAAGTACTTTGAAGGAAAAATTATTTGTAAAATTAAATGAACGCTCAAGATGTTTATTTTATCAACTTTTCAATAAATTAGTTACATACAGTTGAAAAGGCCATAATAACCTTGAAGTCCTGGTTGCGAACTTCATGACCGGTGATGTTCAAGTTGAATTGTGGTTTCGAGACCTAGCTCTATCCAAAACCAATACTGCAAAATAAGATGGCGGTTGCCCTTTTAATTTTAATTCAATTATATCGTAATATTTTTCTATGACTGGGAAGATTCCAAAATCAGGATGAAAGAGAAAGGAAAATCAAAAGAGATTCCAAAATCAGGATGTCGGCCTCTTCATCTGAAAGAAATTAAAAATCGCGAAGTCTATCATTAATAGATCTCGTGCAACTCTAGAGAGAAAATAATAATATAACTAAACAACAAATCTCTAGAATTAAACTTGCTAACACACATAAATCCAAGACTTAGTTTAAGAAATTTTTAAATGGAATTGGATTGAATGAATAAAAATACGCGTGCGCAAAATTTAGAAAATTTGAATATTATTTTGGAATTTCTGAAAAACTAAAGAGCAGATTTTAATGAAATTCAATATGAATATACATTTATAACAGAGAAAGAGATGTACCATTCAAATGTCCTTTTATGTTCGCATAATTATCTGTAAAGTTTATTGTACTGGTATGTCCAAAATTCCCGTTGTGATATCGAATTAAAAATGAGTCTAATATAGGGTATGGTTCCCTCTCACAGCCAGATAGGTTGCACAGCGTGATGGAATACTGAATCGGAGGCAGCTGAGCCCTTCCTGCGGTAGTTTACCTTCATACAGCAGCAAGACAGTTTTTAGCTGCGAACGAACTCTCGGAGAGGGATTGCAAATGCAATTGCTCTCTCAAGAGCGTCCCAGATATGCTTTATAGGTTTAAGATCAAGAGATCTGACTGTCCAATCCATAAGGCGAATATCCTCACTTTCTATGTAATCGTTGATCAGGTGAGCTCTATGCGGACGAGCGTTGTCTTCCATTAACAGAAACCCAAGGCCAATTGCGTCCCTAAAATGTCGAACATAGGGCTCTGGGATAATTCACAGAAGGCACGCCGAGAATCAGTGTCCAGGGAGAATCTCGTTTTATCTGTAAAAAGTACGGTGCTCCAGTGAAGTCTGGTCTAAGAAGTATGTTGTCTGTACCATGCAAAACACGCTGTCTTAAGTGCTCCATTGAGCCCTATGTCACGAAGCCATCTTGCAAATGCAGACCGTGAAACTTGGGTTACAGTGGCAGCATGCAGCTTACGTGATTGACGTGAAGCTGTAGCAGTCTTGCGGCTGATATAGAAAAAATGTATAAAACCAAAATTTTTTTGGAAACACAGAAAATGGATATATATATATATAATTCCCTTTTTATATTAAAATTATAAGTCGTTCATAATTTAACATTTACAAGAAAATTATTTGTACTTGCTACAAAATAATATTTAAGTTGGTTTGTTTTAATTGCAGCAATCAAAAAATAATATTCTTTTAAATTAGTAAATTGAGGGTAGAAATATATTTTTATTAATAATTCTTTTAAAAAAATATCTTTCTATTATTATTAATTCCAGTTGGGAATTGTTATGGAATCATTTATTGATAAATGATGACAGTAGTATATACGTATTACATCTCTTGCTTACTTCAATGATAGATATAAATACCAAAAGGCAAAAAGGACAGACATAATTTTTTTCATCTCTTTAAAAATAATTACATGTCGGAATTTTCACAAATGAGAAGCATTCTTACAATGAATATTTTACAAAAATATATTGCATTTAAAAATTAAAACATAACAAAAAAGATAAACCAATTAATCCGAGACATTTGAGATTTGCATCATTTTGTTTCTATTTTTCAATATTAATTCATATTCCTACCATATTTTTTGGCCAATTGAAATATGTTCGTCAATAAAAATTATAACTGTTAATCAATTTAATTGAATAAAATTACAATGTGGGTTGATGAAAAAAATAAATTTCTGAAAATTTTGTATCCTTCCTTTTTTTAAAACTATTATTATTATTATTTTATACTTCCTACTTACAAGCACTTTTAACTTAATTGTTTCTCAAATATTTAAAAACTTATTGCAAATAATAATACTAAAACTCAAAAATTTCACAAGACATAGGACAAAATTTCACATTGCATTAACATTTAAATAATTTTTATTCACAATCGCTTTTAATTAAAGGACTGATATTTTGGAACAAAATTTAGTAATTTTAACAGAAAAGTAATTTTTCAGTTAATCAATTCTATTTTTAAATATTTATTAGACGTTTTAGATTTTGAGTCATTATAATTCTGAAAAAGTTAATTTTTCTTTTTTCATAAATATTATTAAGTAACCTTTCGAAAATTTTTATAAATATGCTGAATTTATAAAATCAATTTACAGCTATATATATATATATATATATATATATATATATATATATATAACATCGATCAACTCCCGAGTCTGCATTGAAAAAACATTTTTTTTAATTACCCATCAACATAACACCTTTTAGCGGATCACCTTTTAGGTGATACAATCGTCTCTTTTCCAAATCTTTTTTTTTTTTTTTCCCAAAATTTTTTTTCTTTTTTTTTTTTTTTTTTTTTCCCCGCAAGAAATCTTTTTTGTTGCGAGTAAATAGCGATAAACAGCTTTCTGAATCATCGACTAGTTGCTGTTTTTGTTCCATCGAAAGCAATCGCGGCTCCCACTTGGAAAAAACCTTTTTCACTTCACTTCAAAAAACCTTTTTCCTGGTCCGATCGACTTAAAATTTTGACACGTTTCAAGCAAAGGTTAGTACTCTAGAAAGACTTTGTTACTGGTTTACTACGAGTGCCATCTCTGGGTTAGTCTCGGGAGTTATTGATCGATGTGTTATATATTCAGCATCATAAATAAGACTTTGTTCATATCATTTGATTTAATATCCTACAATTTTTATGTGCTGTTGCTTTAATTTGAATTCATTTTAGCTATCTGACAATGAAAATAACAACCAAAATAGAAAAACAGCAGTGCTGAAAGATTATTTTTAATGTTGAAAAATATGTCGATAGTTAAATTTTATAGTTTTAATTATGTATAATACTTCCCTCTAGAATGATTTAAGTATATATAATTAAGTATATTTACTATACTAATTTTGAAACCATGGAACAGTAATATTATTCAACTTACAATTGCTTGGGATGCATAGGTTATTAAATAAAAAGCATATTTAACGATGTTGCTTAGATATGCATGTCTTTTCTAGATGTAGTAATAAGCGTCTGGAAGTGTCAGATATATTGTCTTTTATCATCTTTAATTTAGTTTCGTTCGGTGAAGTAAAAATGTAACGGCAAAAATATTACTTATTATTAAAAGAAGTAAGAGAAAGGATAAATAATCAATAGAACTTTCCAGGTTTTTCCATTAAAAATATCATTGCATTTTAGAATTTTATTTCAAATAAAGAGCTCATTATCACGCTTTGTTTTATTTTTAAAATTCAAAGAATTAATTTTAAGCACTGTAATTAACATTAAACAAATAAAATTGTAAAAGAATTTTTTGAAAATTATTGGAAAAAGTCACACGCATACAAAGAGATACTATATAAATAATTTTTCCATAATGCTTCATTTTAAGTGCTATACATTAATGCGCTCCATTAAATTAAGCGTTATAGTGCACAATAAAACCTCGATAAATCGGATTAATTGGAACCAGAATAGGTCCGGATATCGAAAATCTGGGTTACTAAAATAATGAGAAAAATGAATTAAAATAAAGGATACTCACAGAAAATCATCTTTATATTGACTAAATCGGGCTTGAATCATGTTTATAGAAAGTAAAATCTACTTTGTGAGTAATAGAAGTGTCTTTAAAGACATTTTCCATTTAGATAATCATATTTATAGAAGATAAAGTCTACTTTGTGAGCAGTAGAAGTGTCTTTAAAGACATTTTCCGTTTAGATAATCATATTTATTAGAAGATAAAGTCTACTTTGGGAGTAATAAAATTGTCTTTAAAGACATTTTCCATTTAGACGACGTAGGCCCTCAAATAATTTGTTGATGGTGGTAAGAGGTGAAAATAAGGATTTTTTATGTTGAATTCACACAGAATATTTGCAAAGTCTCCTTCCCTCCTCACCTCCCTTGTATACATTTATTGCTGTTCGGTGATTTCAGTAAGGAATACAATTTTTCAAAATACGTGGATGTTACAGATCACTTCTCAAATTAAGGAAAAAATGTTCATTCTGATCGATCCGGTCCATCTACAGAATTGAGTTAAAGAGATTCTTCAAAATTATGCAGATTGTGAAAGGATAACAAGTATTAATATATCAGTTGTTATAACAATAAAAATAGAAATTAAACCAATTACACTAACTGATATTTACAGTTGTGGAACACTGATATTATTTTTGATTTTCGAAAATATTTTTTCTAAAATCAAAAGAAAATATTTTTTCTACTGCTGGATTTTTGATTCAAAACGTTTTGAAAGTGCAGCTTCAGCTCTGAATATTTTTATAAACTAAACCAAAGATCACTTTGCTGTGTATCATATATATAATCCAAGCCCATAATCCTCTATAATTACTCTTAAATCTTCTGAAAAATTCAAAACTGTAAGAAGCTTGAAATTGTAGATTTAATGGAATCTTTTTCGCATGATACCATAGATGTTTAAGTGCATCATACAGATAAATGCTTTACATTAAATCACACGTAAAATGCTCCTTCATAATACATAATCACACACATAAATGCTCCTTCATAATAAGTTTCCAAAACATTTTAATAAATAGACGGAATATTTTATTCCAATACGTATATTTTATTTGTTCTAATACATTTATTACCTTATTTTTAGGAAAAAGTTTATTTTCCAATAAAAAACATTTTTATTTATATAATGATTTTTAATGTATTATTTTAAGAAATTCAGCAAGTTTCATGGGGTTTGATGACTTGGATAGACTATATGACTCGGATTAATTATAAAACCCCACTGTACCTTTATTTTTTTTAAATATAACTTTAAGTTATATAACTATTTCCCCAAATATAGTTGATTTAAATTGATTATACGAACATGTTTTTTATATTTTGAATATTGAAAGAATAAATTAATCGATTTGAAATTTGTTGCACATTCAACTTGCTCAATGGTATTAAAAATGTAAGGATTTTGTAGAGTAAATAATTGTTTTTTGAGACTGCTGTGATACTTTACAGCAGATTTAAGCCAACGAGCTATATGTAATTCAAATTCTATTAATTTTTAAATCGATTATTAAACTTGAATTATATATATATATATATATATATATATATATATATATAATGAATTAATTTAATATTGATAAATACCGAGAGAACAAATTATTCTAAAATTTATTTTGGGGGGATTCGAAAACAATGAAGTGTTAAAGGTTACACAAATGAACAACTTTAATGTTCCCAGAACTTTTTACGTAGACGAAGAAACTACATCTATGAGACTTATATGATGCAGTTCACGGTACATGCTTACGTCATTGTTCTGTGATGACGTCAGGTTTTATACCTTACGCGTAATTAATTAGATCCCTTGCGTTCTTTTGACGTCATTTCGTCAACACTTCCTATTGGCTCCCATCTTCTTGAGATCTCCAGGGATGAGCTTCATTCATAAGTTCGCTTTGTGAATGAAGCTCAAGATGAGGTAGAGGCTAATAAAAGACTGCAGTCTGATCTAAAAAAGGAAGTTTGGAAGAGAAATGCTTGAAAAGTACTTTTCTATGAGGTTTAACTAAGGAAAACGTTACTAATCTTAATAAATTAATACTTAGGAAGATTATAAGCTTAAGTGTTGCATTAACACAACAGGGAAAATTCAGGGAATGAAGATATGAAAACTCTTTAAATTTAAACAGTAAAAATTATATGACTTTGAAATTATTGATTAGGGAAAAATACTAAATTTTAGGTATTGTCAATTCACTACCTTACGAAGTCTAGGTAAGCAAAAAGTTATTAGCCATTAACAATTAAAATTTTTAGAGAAATGAGGAAATACGAATTTGGTTGGTGTAAAAGAAATGAGTGAAATATTTTAATTTGTTTTTCTCCAAGCTGTTATACTCTTGATGAATAGGTATTTCTCAAATACTTTTCCATTTTTCATTGAATAGTGATTTATATAAATTGGGATATTCTTTTATACATATTTAGAGACAAAAGATTTAAAATAGTTATTTATAAACTAAAATAACTCTAAAAGATCACATATAATTTGAACGTCTTGGTAATTTTAAATATTTCATTGCGAAAGAAGTCTGTAAAGAGAAAGATAAATACAGTACTATATTGTAAATAGTGATAAATATTAGTTATATTTAATTAATCTAACTACGAATTCTATAAATGAGCGTATATAATTTGAATATTTAAGAAAATTTATAAATTTTTTTTCCAAAAATGTAACAATTATTACAACTATGAGATTAATAAAAATACATGAAAACTGCACCAAAAGAATAAATTGAAATGAAATTAATACCCAGAAACAATTAAGAATGTTTTAGAGACCATTGCATATATATTTTTTTTATTTTAAGTAAATTATTTAAGTTGCATCTTAAATAACTTCCAACGCATCTTGGTAGAATCAACGCATCTACCGAGACAAATAAGTTTTTTGCTTGCATTAAATAGATAAGGATTCAGTTGGTCTTCTGACAACTGTTTTTTGAGTAGTGCATGTTGCATTAAACGGTTGTTCCTAACCCTAAAATGAAGAATAAAAAAAGTTCATTAACGTCAGGGGATGTTTTAGTAATTTAAACGAGGCGATAGTGTTAAAGCGATAGCTAAAAATATGTAATGCATACGGGTAAGGACTAATAATTGATCCGGAAGTTAGAAATTGGTTCGCTAAATTCCATTCTGGATGTATGGCATTAAAAAAGGAACTGAGGACGGGGACTTGACGACACCCTTTTAAAGACAATATTGGAGCAAATTCCACATCAGTCAACAAGAGATAATACAGAAAGGTTGAACACATCATCAACTGTTTGCCGCCTGCTGGAGAAATTAGGAAATGTCAACGAGTTATGAGTAAGGGCATCTCATAATCTCAGTGAGCGGAATAAAAAAAATCGCTTGTCAATTTCCACAAGTCTGTTGTCCCGAGTAAAAATCAAATATTTTCATACAAAGTTATAACAGTCAATGAAATATGGGATACTTATGACAATATCGTGCACAAAAAATAATGACTTGAAAAAAAATCAACCACACCGACCAGAGTCTGAAAGTAAATATCCACTGAAAAAAGCAGACATTATTATATGTGGGGTGCGATTGTAGAAGTATATACTCGTATATGATTCATCATGTGTTGTTGAAGTCAAATTTAATGATTAATGCACTTGCATGCATTCAGCAGTTGCAAAAAGTGAATGAGAAACTTCATGAAAAGCGTTCTGCGCTCTTCAATCGCAAACGTCTTTCTTTTACCCGACAATGCGTGACCCAGTATAGCAAGGGTGATTCAAGAAAGAATTCTTGGGCTTGGATGGTCTATTTTATAAAGTTCCACTTACTTCCCGGATCTTTCCCTGACAAACTACAACTTTTCCTGTTCCTTACAAAACTTTTTGAAAGGAAAAAATCTTCAATTCTGAAGAGCAAATCAGTCACATTTTACATGGAGAGAATTTATAAGATGACACACACACACACACACACACACACACGAAAGAAAGAAGGTGGACTATGCAAATGGTTAGTATTTCAGCTCATTTAGACTACACAGGAGGGAGAAACGACATCTGAAGTACTACATAAAAAAAGTTGTGTAGTAGATTTCTCATACAGAAAGCGCTTGGTAAGGTAAGAGTTTGCTCAGAATATCGTGATATGCCTTGTATAAGAAGAAGAAATGCTTACCAGCAAGTGTCGAAATTCGATAGAGGCAGGATCATTGCCTATCGAGAGTGTGGATTATCGTTCCTTGATATTGCCCATCGTGCTAGTCGAAATCCAACCACTTTCATGCAAATATGGAATCAATGGGTTGCTGAAAGTCGTACAGAACGGCTGCACGATCTCCACACCCTCCCATGACTAAAGCACGAGAGGACAGATATATTGCAACCGTACTGTTCAACCACATCATGGACCATTAGTCAGGAAATGAGTTTGTTTACAGCACCCCTAGTATCCACTCGTTATGCGACTACGTTTGCAGCAGCGTGGACTGTCAGTACGATGACCATTGCTTCGGCTTCCCTTTACAATGTAGCATTCATTGTATTTGTTTTCCCTCATGGAGTTGCGATTTCATTAGCCAGCAGTGTACACACACTCTCTTTCTCTCAAGAAGGCAGGAGAAGGTCAAAAATAGTAAATTAACATAATTTTGCTATTTAATGAATTCAAAATAAGTGTTTGATAAGAAATGGAAGTTATTTATCACTGGACCTAATAGTTTCTAATACTTTGCATTTAGAGTGGAGACAATTGCTTACTCCAGAGTACTAGGACAATTGCTATACACAGCTTAATTAATAAGTAAATAATATGGAAAATGTTTCCTTTTTATTTTTTAATCAAGTTAGATATTATTAAAATTAAGCATATTCAAGCATATTCTAAGAGATTCTGCGTTATAGGAAAAAGTTTTATTGAAACATTTTTGGACGCAAGTATTAAACTTCTTTGATGTTATTTTTGGTATTAAAATCTTCAAATTTAACACTAAATAAATTTAGTATATTAAAACCTTTCCTTCATAAAGTCAATTGTTGGTTTAAATTTCATGTGTAGATATTATATCATTGCTGATGTTCGCTAATGATTTCTAATAAACTTAAATGTAAAAATTTGATCACTTCTAAAAAATATCTGTATTAATGGAATTTAATATTTAATTTAAAGAACTGCCTAAAAAGCGTTACATAAGATAATTGTGTATTGAAGGATATTGTGTTTCTATTTACAGCATGTATTTTGTTAATGATTTAGATCAGGGATTCTTAAACTTTTTAATCTACGTTCCTACTCGCATACTTAAGAATTTAAAAAGATTGCCCCTCCCTCTCAGCTATCTTAATCATAAGCATGCATGAAAAAATTATGCTGTTTGATTTCTAATTTAATGTAAAAATATATAAATTTAAATTCTAATTTATTTTCAAATAAAAACTTCTTTTGCCAAATTAAAAAGAAATACTGATAATTTGTATTAATAACAGTTATACTTTTGTGTCAAATTTATGTTTTACAATAAAAATTACTTTAATCAATCTTTGCCAGCTTTCGTATTGATTCTAAGTGTGATGTCCAATAAATCAGTTAACAAATCTTTGAACAAAATATGAAACTGAAATAGTACATTTTCATATACGCAAAATATAAAAATGAAAAGAAGCAGTCTTAGATTTAATTCCAAGTATATAAAAAATAATAAAAAATAAAAAATAAATAATAGCGTTTTAATGTGACGGATTAGCGTGTTTTTTTTTCTGCATAAAAACTAAATCTTAGTGCACAATATTTGGCACTGTTGGATGTAAAGCCAACATTAAAATTTTATAATTACGCAAAGTAGAATATAAAATGTATGGAGTTAAAGATAATAATGGATTGTGACAAACGTTTCTTTAAATTCATGTATCTAAATTTAATTTTTGTGACCCTATTTGGAGTCAGTACTCAAAGTTGAAAAATCGCTGATTTAGATGCATCAACTTACATAATTTAAATAGAAATTCTCTTTATTATAACAGTAGGAAAACATTTTTTTGAATAATAGTAAAGTAAATGAATAATCTAATCTATGTATATTTCGTTAATGCATACTGAGGGAAAAAATTACTTTTAACTGTAAGAATTTAATTTTTTATTCTAAGTCCTATTTTTTCCCGAATTTTTCAATGTATTCTTTATACGTACAATGGATGTTGATTTTACTTCTTAAATGTAAATTTGATCTTGATAAAAAGAAACTGAAGGTTGTAGATAACAACGAAATGTTTTTTTTTAAATGGATATATATTTGTCACACGCAAACTATAAAAATGCAACCTTTAACACAAATGTGAATTTATACTGCAATTTATTTACATTCTAGTTAAAATTTTGTTGTTGTTGTTATAAATGCTTATTTGTAATCAAAGCGTTTTGAAATGTCAGTATTCAAGACATGCATATGCAGCATATTTACATAAATACATTTAACGCATAATTTTACTGTTATTTAACAACTCTGGTGGGGTCTTGAGATTGTATTATAAATCAGTCCTTTTATCCATCCTTCAAAAAAAATTCTTATGCGCTTTCACCAGATGGTTCCAAAGCGGATGATTCTGAGCTCACTGAATCCTCTTCTTCTTCTGGTGATTCGGAGCTTTCAGATTCCGGGGATTCAGAACTTTGGGATTCAGGTAATTCAGAGCTTTCAGATTCAGGTGATTCAGAGCTTTCAGATTCAGGGGATTCGGAACTTTGGGATTCAGGTGATTCAGAGCTTTCAGATTCGTTTAACAAATTTTGTTTTACTCTGAATGGAAGCCTGAATTTAACTCTGGAAAGTTTGAACAATGGAATTTTAAAAGTTTGGAATTCTGGAAAGTTTCAATTTCGGAATTGAAAGTTTAATTGGAATTCTAAAGCCTGAAATTTGGAATGGAATTTGAAAGTTTGGAATAAGTTTCAATTCGGAATTAAAGTCAATTGCAAAGGTAGCAGATTCAGGAAGCCAGAAATTGCCCGCTTAAACGGTCGCGGTGCAGGCAATTTTTTTTAGCGATGGATAAAAGTGGATGGCATACCCGCACTTACCAGGAAGTAGCAAAATTATGCAGCAAATGGCTATGCGGCATGCCGGGAAGGCTGGTTAGCTAAAATGCTTTATTGTTAAATAAGCATTTATACCAACAACAAATGTACTTTTAACTAGAATGTAAATAAATTGCAGTAGCAACTACATTTGTGTTAGTGTTTGCATTTTTATAGTTTATGTAAAAGACAAATATATATCCATTTAAAAAAAAAACATTCTGTTGTTATCTTCCACAACCTTCAGTTTCTTTTATCAAGATCAAATTTACATTTAAGAAGTAAAATCAACATCCATTGAAAATGTATAAAGAATACATTGGAAAATTCGGGAAAAAAATAGGACTTAGAATAAAAATTAAATTTACAGTTAAAAGTAATTTTTTCCTCAGTATGCATTAACGAAATATACTAGATTAGATTATTCATTTACTTTACTATTATTCAAAAATGTTTTCCTACTGTTATAATAAAGAGAATTTATTTAAATATGTAAGTTGATGCATCTAAATCAGCTGATTTTTCAATCCTTGAGTACTGACTCCAAATAGGGTCACAAAAAATTAAATTCAGATACATGAATTTAAAGAAACGTTTGTCACAACTTACTATTATCTTTTAACTCCATACATTTTATATTCTACTTTATAATTATAAATTTTAATGTTGGTTTTACATCCAAATTAGAAAAGCAACACAGTACTAAGATTTAGTTTTATGAAAGTACCAATCCGTCACATTAAAATGCTTATTATTTATTTTTTATTTTTTATTATTTTTATATACTTGGAATTAAATCTAAGATCGTTTTTTTTCATTTTTTTATTTTTATGTATATGAAAAATGTACTTACTAGCTTCATATTTGTTCAAAGATTTGTTAACTGATTTATTGACATCATTATTCTTAGAATCAATACGAAAAGCTGGCAAAGATTGATTAAAGTAATTTTTTTTTATTGTAAAAACAATTTGATTAGCTAAAAGTATAATTGTTATTAATACAAATTATCAGTATTTCTTTTAATTTACAAAAGAAGTTTTTATTTTGAAAACAAATTAGAATTTAAATTTATATATTTTTACATTAAATTAGAAATCAAACAGCATAATTTTTTCATGCATGCTTATGGATTAAGATAGTTGAGTATGGAGGCAATCTTTTTAAATTCTTAAGCATGCGAGTAGGAACGTAGATTAAAAAAGTTTAAGAAATCCCGGATCTAAAATTACACAAAATACATGCTGTAACAGAAAACACAATATCCTTCAAATACAATTATCTTATGTAAATGCTTTTAGGTAGTTCTCTTAAATTAAATATTAAATCATTAATAGTTGCAGATATTTTAGAAGCATCAAATTTTACATTTAAGTTTATTAGAACATGAAGAACATCAGCAATGATATAAATATTAGCATGAAATTTAAAACCAACAAATTGACTTGGCGAAGGAAAAGGTTTTAAGAGTACTAAATTTATTTAGCAATTCTTGAAGATTTAATGTCAAAATACACAAAGAAGCTTATCATTTTGCGTCAAAATGTCTAATAAAATTTTTCCGGTAACGCAGAACTTCAGAAGGCGCTTGAATATGCTTAATTTTAATATCTTACCACTGCGCCAAAAGCGTTTATTTTATTATTTACTTACAGTCATCAAGCTGCAGTAGCAATTGTCCTAGCACGAGCAAGCAATGGTCTCCACTCTAAATGCAAAGGTTAGAAACTAATAGCTCTAGCATAAATAACTTCAGTTTCTTTATCAAACATTTATTTTGAATTCATTAAATGAAAATTATGTTAATTTACTATTTTTTGACCTTCCTGCCTTCAGTATAGTGAGAGTGTGTACACCGCTGGCTAATGAAATCGCACCCATGAGGGGAAACAAATACAATGAATGCTACCAGGGGCAATGAAGTAATGGTCAATGTACTGACAGTCCACGCTGCTGCAAAACGTAATGCATAACTATATATTTAAAAGGTAAACAAACTCATTTCCTGAATCACGGTCCGGCTGATGTAAGCGAACAGTACGGTTGTAATATAACGGTTCCTCCGTGCTTTAGTCATGGAGGTGGAGATCGTGCAGCCAGTTCTGTACGACTTTCAGCAAACCGGTTGATTCCATATTTGCACAGGTTGAAAGCGGTTGGATTTCTGACTAGCACGATAAGCAATATCATGAACGATAATCCATTGTTCCTGATAGGCAATGATCCTGCCTCATCGAATTGACGACTTCTGCTTTGCGTTATTTTCCATACATGACAATGATATATTCGATAAACTCTTACTACCAAGCTTTCTGTATGAGAAATCTACTTGCACAATCCTTACCAGATGCGTCGTTTCTCTCCCTCCTGTAGTCTAAATGAGCTGAAATACTTTAACCATTGCATAGTCCACCTTTCTTTTCTGTGTGTGTGTGTGTGTGTGTGTGTGTGTGTGTGTGTGGTGTGTGTGTGTGTGTGTGTGTGTGTGTGTGTGTGTGTGTGTGTGTGTGTGTGTGTGTGTGTGTGTGTGTGTGTGTACATCTTATAAATTTCCTCCATAAAATGACTGATTTGTTCCTTCAGACTGAAGATTTTTTCCTTCAAAAGTTTTGTATGAACAGAAAAGCCAGCTGTGCTTGTCAGGGAAAAGCATCCTGGAAGCAAGTGAACTTATAAAATAGACGCCCAGTTTCCAAGAATTCTTTTTCGAATCAACTGCTATACCGGGTCACGGTACAGTTTCGGGTAAAAGAAGATGTTTGTGATTGAAGAGCGCAGAACGCCGCAGTTTCTATCAGCCTCTTTTTTGTAACCATGAATGCAAGTGCATTAAATTTGAGTTCTAAATACATGATGAATCATATACGAGTAGTTAAGGCTTCGCAACGTACCTGCCATTAAGGACAATAATGTTCCTGCTTTTTTTCAGTGATATTTACTTTCAGACTCTTGTCGGTGGTTTAGATTTTTTTCGTTGCCATTTTTGAAAATGATATTGTCAGTATCCCATGGTTTCGTTGATCGTTATAACTTGTGAAAATATTTTGATTTTACTCGGCAACAGACTTGTGGAAATTGAGCAAGAGAAGTAGTTACGTAACTGTTCAGCAAATGA
>BMAW01012674.1:542095-578095 GCA_019974015.1 Nephila pilipes | reverse complement strand
CAGGGGATTCGGAGCTTTCAGATTCCGGAGATTCGGAGCTTTCGGATTCAGGTGATTCGGAGCTTTCGGATTCAGGTGATTCGGAACTTTGGGTTTCAGGTGATTCGGAGCTTTCGGATTCAGGGGATTCTGAACTTTCGGATTCTGGCGATTCAGAGCTTTCCGATACTTCTCCCGAGGAAGTTTCATCAGACACATTTGACTCTACAGATTCGTCCGAAGCATCGTCGACAGGCTCTTCAGAAACTTCTGGAGCAGCACTGCTAGCTGGAACTTCTGGCGCAGCACTACTAGCTGAGACTTCGGGAACTTCCGGTGCAGCACTGCTAGCTGGAATGTCAGGAACCTCTGGAGCAGCTGAAGTAACAGGAACTTCAGGAACCTCTGGAGCAGCGGTGGTTACTGGAACTTCAGGAACCTCTGGAGCAGCGGTGGTTACTGGAACTTCAGGAACCTCTGGAGCAGCGGTGGTTACTGGAACTTCAGGTGCAGTAGTGGTTGGTGGAGGTGGGGGCAGTTGGCATATTCCTTTGTTCTACGTATCAATTATTACAAATGTTAACTTGATTTTACTATGAAATGAAGCAATAAGTGTATACAGATTTGTTATTTAAATAATGATACAAATTCAAATTATTTTAAAAAACTTGTATAATCCAAATTTATTACACCTTCACAACTTTCTAAATTGTGATTTTTTTTCAATGGACTGCAAGATAAGCTATTATTTCAAATTTCTCTCTAAGAATATAATAACTTTTCCAAGAATTCTTTAATATTCTTTTTAAAAAATAGTTTCAAGAAACAGATGTAGTAATGGGAAGAACATATATTAAGGAGCCTCTTTATTTTCTCCCCTAAATATTGAAATAAAGATGTCGCAGGGAAAAAGAATTAAATAAATATAAGAACCTTTTTTTAAAATGTAGATTTTAATTAACGATGGACTGAAAAATATCGAAATAATTCTTTAAAATGCAAAATAATATATAATGTATAAAAGTCCAAGGCAGGCCGCAATAGCCTGGTGGTCATGATTGTGAACACGCGGCCGGCATTGTTTCGTCGAATCGTGGATTTCGAGTGCAGATGTCACAAAAGATACGCCGTGTAACAGGTCTGATACATGTGAAATCTGTCAAGGCTCCGAGTCCTTTTGCAAGCGTTATGAAGAAGTTTGGAGAGAGAGGTACCATCTAAGGTGTCGTTCTCGACACTTGACTGAGGTTCAAAATCCTAAGGTCCTTCGCCAATAGCTCTGGCCCTGAATCTAAGTATTATGCCAATAAACAACCAATAAAAAAAACCTCAAGTGCTTAGCTAAAATACCTTGTTAATTACCGATAAATTAAGTACTAGAATTTCTTATTTTATATGAAAACAAAAAAGTATTAATGCCTCATGTTTCTATAAATTATTTGTTATTTTACATTTGAATAATTATTTTTATATCTTTTGGTCCATTTTTCAATGAAGGAATTATTTTAAAGTTTTTTAAAAATATTTATTTAATTCTTTTTAGTCTGAAAATTTAAGACTAAGAAGTAATTACGTGATATATATATGTGTGAACAAAATTTCTACTTAATTGGGCGTTGTTAAGTGCAAGGTTGCCCACCCCCTCTCATATCAATTACTGCTTGAGTATAACATTGTATTGTTTTGTCATCGAAGTTACACATGTAAGCAAAATTTCTGCTGGATCAATTGATAGGAAGTAAGTTAAAATTTGAATACAAATTTTGAACTTGAAAGACATATTTTTTGCATGCATACAAAGAAACAGAGCAAGCTAAAAGAATTGTTAAAAATAAGTAACAAGGTATTATAGTAAAATCAATAAATAATTATTTAATATACAAACAATCATATATATTTGGGTAAACAAGAAATGTACTTATGCGAGTGACATAAAATATTGTAAGCTTTAAGAATTTTGAGGCATAGATATTATTATTTAAATTTGCCAAAAAAAAAAAAAAATCATTTCTGTTCTTACAAGAATTCTGGTTTTTTTTTTATTTCAATCTTAATAGAAATTATTTTTTAAACAATGAATTAAATATAGTTTAGAATTTGTCTAAGTTGAATATGTTTTTTTTAAAAAATTCAAATTAAAAAAAACCTATTATATATGTGGGTATATTTGTTAAGATATTGTAAATTATTATACTTTTGTATTACGACGTGCATTCGTTCAATGATATTACCTTTTTCTTTCCTTGTTGGACGCAGATTAACCCTTCTGCGCATGGACAGGAGCCTATGTAAAAATCTCCAAATATTGGAAGGATTTTGTCAACAACATTGCATTTTCCTCCTGGAAATAGGGTAATTCATCAGCTCTATTGCAAAGAATGTATATTATTTGTTAAAGTTCCATCTCTACATTAAACTTATGTATTCATTGCATTATTGTGAAACACACATGACATTCTACACTTTTGACGATCCTAAAAATTAAATTTAAGGCAGGTATTTTTAGATAGGAATAAAACTTGCAATGCATATAATTTATATATATATTTTTAAATATTTTAAAGAAATAAAAAAATTACAATAAAATCATTCATTCCCAATTCTAAATGTTTTATTCCTTAAATTGCATTTTTTTTAAAATCTCTTTTCATTTTATAGAGATAATTCTCGACAATTTGTGATGCTATTCTTTATAAACAAAATAATATTTAGAATTAATTTCCTTAAAAGTAATGATTATAAAATAATTAAATTAACCAAAATATAATGAATCACATTTATATTCAGAGCTTCTTTTTGAAATAAATCGTTCCAAACATGGAACTTTGTGATTTGGGACTTCTAATACACAAATTGTGCAATCTTATTTTAACTTAGAGAACTGTAATTTTTGTACTAAAGCAAATTGACCGAGATACACATTTCAATACAGAAGTTCTATTTTGTTTAATATCTTCATCGTCGTGCACGTCACTCTTACAGGTGCGAATTGGAACACATTTTGCTGCTACCGTATCTTATACTGGCTACTCTTATGCGAATAAAAGCAATAGGAATTCCAATTTTTATCACGTCACAATAGTTTTTTTAAATTTTAATTTTGAACGCCATTTTATAACCATTTAACGCCATTTTTTTTTTGTTTTCAAATAACAATTTGATATCTTAAAAACATTAAATTTAAAGAAAAATATAATGTTTTTTTTTTATGTGAATTGTCATAAAATTTTATATAAACATTAAAAAACACCACTTAAAAAAATTCGTTGATGTTTGAACAAATTTTGTCAAAATTGTGCAACGAGTAAGGGGTTGAAGTATAAATATTCAAATAGTAATTCTTTTTCAGAATTCAATAATTGTTATAAATTCTCTCTCACCTTCAGTTTATAAAAATTGTGTAATAATCTATACGATGCTCTTGGTAATAATTGTAAATACATTATGAGAAAGATAAAAGTCTCTGGTTCTAATAAATACTTACCCACTGGAGTCATAGCTCGACAGATTCCTCCGAAAAATGGAAGTCCCGCGCAACATTGTCCTGCTAGACAAGATTCCTGGTCGGCACAACGACCAGCTAATACTGCCTACATAAATAGAATATTTTTGTTTTCAAATAATAATGTAAAATGTCAATATTTCATACAGAGTCTCAGATTTTACACAATTAAATATCAAATAATTCCTTATCCTATCCTAAGTAATATTATAAAATTTTAAAAATTTAGTTATTAAGTTTAAGAATGGCTAACAAGAAAAAAATGCAACTAAAATCTTTTTTTAATTAATATTTGAGGCTTGGATGAAAATTAATACCTCCATGGTCTTAACTTTTTGTTATTGCTACCATATTTTTAAAATTATAATTATAGCTCAAAAATACACGTCTCTTCTTTGTAATGCATTTGTGTTTCCAGATGTTCATTGGGGATCTGCGATTTCATTTTCTTCCTAAAAATGAAAAAGAACCTTAAAAGACACCACTGTAATTCTACTACGTAGCGATAGCCGTCATTAAATTCTGATGTTGACAACCACCTTTTGGAACTCTTCTCCGACAGTTTTGTCACGCGTCTGAAAAAGTATGTGGACAAATATTAGGACGAAAAGAAAACTTGATAATGCATTACGAAGAGAATAATGCTTTAGGTATGACAAGAATTATGAAAATCGAGTACCAATTGCAAGAGTTATGACCATGGAGGCATTTCCTTTTATTGAAGCCTCATAATTCTGTAAAAAAATTGTATTTAAATGCAAAATTAATCAACAATCACAATATTATACACTGAATATATCTTTATTTTTTACTGTTAGTCAGTAAGAATGATCTGGACTCTCAGAAGCAGTCATACTTTTTAATCACTATATTTTTTTTGTCGTTTCCTCAAAGTCATCTATATAAAACCATAAGTTAAAAGTTTTGTTAGCTATGATTTTATCTGTATAAAACTTTTTCATCCGAAGATTCGTCCATGAATTTCCAATCTCTTCAAATTGCTAGATATTTAAAAATGTAGCTTGGTGATAGTTCAGCATCTGGGCAACTTCTATAGCCTTTCACAACCACTCTCAATATTCAATCCCTAAAATGTGTTGTTTTAATAATTGCTTTTGTTACTTCTCTATCCTCGCTGATTCAGCATATCCGGAGACTTTTTTTTATAGGCGTATTTCTTCATTTGTATTTTGTGGTCACCTTTACATCAAAGAGACCAGGAATTTTTTTGTTGTTGGAAGTTTTCTCATCCAGTAACCACTAGAAGAGAAATCCTTCTTGTCTAAAAACCTTCTTAGCCAAGAGATCTCCATCTCATTGCCTTCAATTTATTTCCACATCTAGTTAAATTTCTTTGGTCATCCAAGTGAAACAAAGTTGTACAGTCTCCTAAGCAGTCCTTGAAACACAAAAAGTCACCATACTGTAGGTTTTATTTTGATTGGCCTATAAAAAAATACAGTTTGAAATGTCGCTATTAACTCACCGGTAAAGTTTGAAGCAATTGCTCCAGCGTCTGCTTTCTGTTGCAAGATACCATTGGGTAATACATGATGAACACTAGAACCGTCCTTTGAAAACGTTTCGTCGGAAGAGTTATTAGTGAATTCATGCATATAAATTTATATGTAAACTATGTATTTATTATTATAATTCCCTTGTCCCTGATGACTGGAGATAACTTTTTTTGATGTATAAGTCTTGAAGTTGTTTATGTATTGTAACATAATTAGGATATCATGTAGAATAAAAAGATTACAAATAATTAGATTCTTGAATTTTATGTTTAGTGTTTTATAGCTTTAAGGTCATTCTAAATTGTAGAAGATGTCTTGATTCTCTGAATTTTCTCTGTAACCATCAAGGGCTATCTTTATCACCATACAACTTTTAGACTTATTTATGAGATTAACTATATTATACATGAATCTCTTGCTAATATTTTCCATACCGCATTTTTCGGCCTTTTCATTTCTTGTGCAGGAATAGATCCTAGTATAACTTTAGAAACCCTCGTCTTCACTTATCACATGTCAATATGAAGGTTAATCAATATAAAAGTCGCATTGAAATTACAACAAAGTAACAACAGTATTAAAATAATTTTAGTGAGATATTGTGTACAACTTACTTACCATGAAAATCGGAATACTTTATTATGATTATGACGTAATCTTTACGAAGTCAATTGGAAATCACTTAAGCATATAGTTTCTTTTTGTAATTTTTTTAAAAAGAACAGTTGAAAATCTTAAGCTAAATTAATATTATTTGTGAAAATATATAACCAAATACCATAAGATAGTTCTATTAAAATATCAGATACCTTTATTTCATTCGGATAAATATAAGATTAGTCGAATTAAAAAATTTTGTACCACGCAAATAATTCCTCTCTAATTACGAATGAAATCGTTGTTATAAGAGCACGAAAACTAATTATTTCTTGCAATTACTTAGAAAATTTCAGCTATTGTCATTCAATATTTAATATACAAATTTCATGAACTTAAAAAGAGAATTATTATAAGAATGCGTTAGATCTATCTAAAGAAATAGTGGGTTTTCATTTAAAATTAACTTAATAAATTGTTTAAAAATACGTTTTTGAAATTACTTTAAAAATTTGAATATTTAGAATCATAAATGTTTCCTTTCGCACTAGTATTTATACTGTAAAAAAATAGTCTTAATTTTAATAATTGATATAAATAAATTTATTTTTTAGATTTTTTTAAAATTTGTTTTCAATCTCAAATATACGTAAAATTCTATTAATATATACAAATAACTAAAAGAAAAATTTTCTCTAAGAATTTACAGTACATTTTCACGCTTCTAGGAAAAACTAATTACAGTTAGTCATAATTTTAGATATCTTGTCATTACATTTAAGAGTAAGTGACCATATGCAATTTTTAAAAATTCCTTTCATTGAATATAATACGGTGCCGAGTTTGTAAATCTTAGTCATAAAATAAATAAAACTACTGCTTTTCCTGAAAAACACACATCCGGTTGAATTTCATTTTCATTTAAATTATAAACACAAAGTCTGATGGAGAAAAATGGAATCGAAAAAACATTTTGAGAATAGATATTTTAAGAGAACTTACCGTTAGAGTGCAGGAAAAGAAAGCGACTGCTAAGTAAAATCTCATAATGGCGCTTTATAGATTGTATAACCACCACACAGATGAATGCTCTAATTTTTCAAAGTGAATTCCAACGAATATTACTAAGTGCTTAAATAAGGCATTTCCTCCCGGATTTTTAGAATTATCACTATCACCTAATCTATCATCCCGTTGTTATGTATTTTTCAGATTTAAGATGAGGAAGATATGCAAGTCTATGTGTGAAACATTGGGTAAGAAGCTCACTTATTATGATACGATAGGGATGAAAAAAAGTGTTTATCTACCTTGAAAGATAAAGGTGAACTTGGAAGTAGTTTATGGTAGTTGTAACGTACGAAATTTCAAGAAATTCCCCATTGTTTACGTCTTTTACCTGCGAAAATTTATAACATATAAGCGTTGAAGATTGTTTTATCTCTAATTCCGGATACCCATTAATGTTATTTGTTGTAAAAATTGAAACGAACTGTTTCAAAACTGATGAAATCTTTTCTGAAAAAATTAAAGGATTTTTTTTTTCGTTATCTGACAATGAATGGAAGAATCTAATGTAGATTTGATAAAGCTTTTGTGTTATTTTATTTTAATTTTAACTAAAGAAGCACATTGGATATTACGTTTTTTCAAAAAATTTAAGAAAATCTTGTTAAACTGAGGAAAAAAAAATAGTTACAAAAGGATATCTTAGAGAATTTCGGGTACTATAAAATTTAAGAGAAAATTATTGTCCATTTAATAAATCATAAAGCTGTTTAAAAACATTAAATCCATACATTTTTCGAGTCTTGTCAGTTTCAGATAATTTGGGGCAAATTTGTGTGATCATTTTTCCCCCTTTTTTTTTTTTATCCATACAACCTTTTGTTTACTTCACTTACGACGTATAACGAAAGCGGAGTAACCAAAGTATTAATCAGTCAAGTAAAATGTCAGTAAAATATCAACGCTGCATGACAGCATATTTTCTCTCTGCCTTTTAAAATATCTAGTCTATTTACTTAAGTTAGTATTTATGTGTTTGAAATAGCATTGTTCTTTATTAGTTTTAATCACAATTGATATTTACTGTTTTCTGTAATGATAAAGCGTTTTAAACGAAGCATTTTTAACTACAATTTAGTCTGCTTAACTTAGTATTTTTTATTCAAAATATTATAATTTTTTTTTATAATTACAGTAATTATAATTAAAGAAGTCAGAAAAAACCAAATTAAAGATGCACATTATCTTTGAGTAACAATGTTTCGTTGAAAAAGGAAATTTAAAAAGATATTTGATTCACCCGAAGCAGAAAAATACTGTTTTTCTGTAATTGTTCAAAAACGCAATTTTCAATAAATTATTCGAATTTTTCAGATTATGTTGATTAGATATCAATTATGATCCAACTATTTTTATGGATATACCGCCTTTATTGTAAATAAACATGCTTATAATGTAATATAAAGCATATATTTTTACAAAGAGGAAATACTGTTTATAAGAGTTCAGCGTTTGGTATACAAGTGTAAAACATATAATGCATATGAATCTCATATTTTAAGGAAATGTATATAATTTTTTTATGTATAATTTTAAGCTTAAAAATTATAAATAAGACTCTGATAGTATCCGACTCCCTTTTAACTTCCCAAAAGTTTCTTAAATTTAAAAGGGAGATACGTAATCAAGATTAAATACAAATATAAATTTTTTGAAGCTTTTGAAAAATTTTTAAAAAATGCCTCCGAGTAAGATTGTAATAACAGTAAAGCAAAAGTAATAATGAATAAAACACTGAATTGGTTGCGTAACCGAAAAAAATGCGGTAAGAGAATTATCCTTAAGTATGAAGAGGAAATTCCAATTACGTTGAAAAAGTGGGAAAAGAGCTTGTTTTCGTAATAAAGTGTATTGTAGAGATTTTACGTTAAGCACACGTTTCAAAGTTCTGTTATAAATATAAAAAATAAGTAAAAAAAAATTATTATGCATGTAAACGTCCTTCAGAAGCTAAGATATAGTCAGTATTTTAATACTTACCATTAAAGAATGAAAATAAAGAGAAAAAATTGATTTATATATGGATGATTATAAGTAACTTTAATAAAAATCTATGAAACAACTATACTCTCCAACAATTTTTTAAAACTAGATATTTATTTGGAACCGGAAAGAACTGTGACTCTCCCACTTTTGCTATTTGTGTGGAATTTTCGGATCTTGTTGATTTTCGTTTGTTGGTTCTAAGATATTGCGTCCATGTCTAGAAAATGTCGCTTAACCAATTCGTTCAGATTGTGAACAATCGAATGAATGGAAATTTGGGTATTTCAAGATCTGCTGCTAGATTACTTAATGTATCTCGTAGTGTGCTCCAAAGACTGATCTCTATTAGAATCAGAAAAACTAAGTATCAAAAAGACCAGTCCCAGGCCACCCAAATGTTACAAACCTTGGACACAAAAGTACTATCTAGCTTTTTTGATCCGAAAGTGGCTTACGTAATACGTGCTTAAACTCATTTTACGAGCTTAAACTCATTTTATTTCATTTTGCCTCAGTAGGGATGACAGCACGTGCTACTAAGTGCGCTAGCAACATCATAATCATCAACATCATGAAAAATTGAATATTAAAGAAACAATACAAAAATGATTTTCTTATAATCACAATGATAAAATATTCTATATTAACTTGAATATGTATGTAAAAATTGTGTTTATGTAATTACGTAATGTAAACGTTATATAATAAAATGACTTGAAAATGTTTCATTGAGACAGAAAACTAGAATGATCGCTGAGTAAGTTCAAAATATTTAAGTTATTATTAATATTTTAAATTAAAGAAAAATACTAATTTTAGTAATCGTTTTTACCAAATAAAAATCTAAAACGTATTGAGATCTGATTCAGTCTATCATTGTTAGAAAAAGAAACAGTTATTAGGCTAATATAGAAAGTTATTTCAGTAATGTAATATCTTCCGACAAAGATTGAATTTTATTTTGTTAAAATTTTATTTTTCTAAGAAAATACATTTTAAAGATGAAAATAGCTTGGCTTTTGTTTTTCAATGATAATACACATTTAATAAAAGACAGGAAGGAATCGCTTCTACATTATTTATAATTTAAAACGAAAAGGCTATAAAATGTTTCTAAAAATTGAAAACAAATGTAATTATTTATAGTAATTACTTGTGTTAAAAGATCAATTAATTGGTTCTCTTGTTTCAAATTTTCAATTTTATCTTCTAATGGATTTTTTTTCTGGAAACGTTTTAAGTAAAGTAAATAAAAGATATTTTTTTTGCTCAAAGTGAATAAAATATTTTATTATTTCCTTGCTTTAAAAGTTTGTTCAGAGGAAAAGAAGGTAAATTAACTTTTTATATTCATGTTTTTTTTTACTATTAAAAAGGAATTTTTTAACTAATCAAAAGCCACTTATATTATGAAATTTAGTAATTCTTCCTTCTCTTAAAAATATATCTAAGCACAATTACAATATGAAAATCTTCTGTGATTAGAATTAGTCTATAGTCTGTACTTGCGTGTGTGTGTGACACACTATATGTAGAACGCGTTCTCCTAAGGGTACGATCTAAAGGAGGTGTGTATAAGGAATTTACAGTAAAATAGTCTCAATGTTAAATTTAAATGATTCTGTCAGAGACACGTTAGGATTACATATCTTTTAAAGGATAGTTACGTTAGGATTATAACAATTTTGTTATTATGAATTTATTATTATTTTCAATGTAAGAATGCTTTACCATTCTAAAGAAATGCTTTTATGGAAAAAATGGTTTTGAAAGAAATTGATTGAATTTCTAAAAATTCCTTTAAAGAGCAAAATGTCTATTAATTCATTTGATAAAGTGCACTTATAACACTTTTTAAATTTTCGAGTAGATATTGGCTAATTATTTGCTTACCGATGAAGTAGAAATGATTCAGATGCCTTTTTATGCTAAGAAGTTCTGATTAGGCTATCCTTGATTTTTTTTTTAAGTGGAGAAAACCTCAAAATTAATCAATCTTGTGATTCTATTAAATACATCTAATAGCAGAACTAATAAGATGATTCAGTGATCTCAAACTTTTGTCAATTGTTAAATTAATTGCGTCTGAAATGAAATAACTTCTTCTAAATGCTAGTAATTGAAATAATTTCTCAATTTGTTTTAATTCATAATATTTTGGGACGTATTTGATATTTTTAGTAGAGAATATAAAAAAAGTTAGAGTAATTATCAGTGAATGCACTATGGTCAAAGTTTGAGAGCCACTGATATATAAAAAGAGTATGATCGTCTTAATTTTAAGATTTTGAAACTTGGATTATTGAAAAAAAAAGAGTAAAAAAATAACCGATTTACTTAGGAATACAAGTCTAGATATAAATCCAAATCCATTTTAATTCAAAGCAAATAGAAATGAAAAACCTTTTTTACCCCGGCTTGTTCAATCTTTTTGCTTCCCTGGGAAGAAGACGATTTGTTTGAAGCCGCACAAAATAAATCTGACTCTAAGACACTAACAATAATTTATGAGCCAAGAATTAGGAAGAGAGGGACGGGAAATATGTAGTTAATATATTTAACTAATTTAAACTTAATAAGACACACACACACAGAAATCTTGTCGATGTTATTATAGGTGTTGAAATTCTCCAGAATATATATGTATAAGGCAGTCGTTATCAGTAATTAATCTTTGATTAAACTGAATTATTTTGGAGTATTTTATAAATTTATTTTTTCCAAGACATAACGAAATAAAGAGCGCGAGATAGCGCAATTATCAGCAGAGAGAGTGAGTTAATCAAACCGAACGCTCTTACATATCCTAGGGAGAAAAAGGCCCTCTGGCAAATTTTGCCAATATTTTAAAAAGGGCTGGTGGTATTTTTTTTTTTTTTTTGAACATAACATATGGTTTTCTAAAATGGAATTTTGTTCAGTTAAAAGTGGTAGCAAAAGCTTGGTGTTGAGAGTAAATAAATAAAAAGACAGACGCGAGAAATTTAATTAAACATCACAATTTCCCCCCTCCACGTGACTCGGGCTACAGCTTGGCTAGGGTTATTGACGATCCAGGGACACGATCCCCCACACTCAATGTTCCGTTATAAATTTTATAAGAATAAAGATAGCTAGAAATCATAAAATTAAAATGATATTTGGCACTGAATTTTAATAACTAATGCATTAATATTTGATTCGATTGAAGTTGTTGCGGTTCTCAAAAAGTTCTCAAGGTGTTCATTCGATATTCTGATTCTAATTTTACTCACAGTGTACTTCACTTTTAAAAATAATTGCTCAGAAATGTATGTGCTTCCTAATAATGATGATATGAGTGTCATATGATTATGCAGCGAGAGATATATGTTTTTGAGAGTTAAGATTTATGAAAGTCCAATAAAAATACTTCATGAAAATGTTTTAGAACTTGGACGTCAGATTGCTATTCTTTGCATTTCCTTTGAAAATCTGCTGGCAGATATCTAGATTGACTGTAAATGGGGTCACAAAATAAATAAATGAAAGATATATTTATTTTTCGAAAACCTAGATATCTATATTAAAATTCTTATTTCGTATCACAAAGTAGGGTTACGTATTTACTCCTATTTTTAGTTTCGGTCAATTTGTTGAAATATAAAAAAATTATCTGCACATACTAAGGTTTGGCATAATTTCAATTTTCAACGCATTTATGGCTTGAAATATTCTCCAGATACGCTGGTTTTAATATGAAGGCGCATATTTAAGTCTATTAAATGGGTGGTCAAATCTACTTAAAATGCTAAATCTGCAAACCATTTAGCAGCATCAAATTTTGGGACGCATTTTGCTTTCAAAATCATAAGCGATTTAATTTATTTAATTCATCATAAAATTTCTTAAATATTTGATCTCAAATTGGCTGCTTCATTTCTATAAAGTATACAAGGTGTGGCTATCAGATAACGAGACTGACACAGTAAAACATTTTATTTTGCTATCGTACATTTTTACTTATTATCACCTTCAATTTACACCCTTCTACTATACCCACGATGCTCTATGCAAATCTTCCATTGTTCGAAACAGTGCTGGAAGTTCTCTTCTATCAGCTCCTTTAAGACACTTGCCGCTTTCTTTTTCACACCTTCAACGGACTCAGATTTTGTTCCTTTCAATGCATATTTCACCAGAGGAAACAGATAAAAGTCGCACGGTGCAAGATACTGCGAATAAGGCGAATGGTCTAACACTGGGATGCTGTACTCGGTTAGAAACCTCTTGATAGACAATATGGAATAATTTGTTCTTCCACAATTCGGGTCGCTTTTTTCTTATTTTGTCACGGAGATCAATAAGAAGGTAAAGATAGTAACGTTGATTAACAGTTTGAACTTCAGGAATCTAGAGAAGGTACACAATACTATGAATATATATATATATATATATATAAAAGTCATCATTGCATTGAATTTTGATTTGCTCATTCGAGCTTTTTTGGCTGTAGGTGAAGAAGCCCTTGGATTGGTTCTTTGCTTCAGGATCATAAATTAAATTAAAAACCACGATTCGTCACACGCTATTATCCTTTCAACAAGTTTGGGTCATTTTCAGTGGCATTAATAGTGCTAGCACAAACATTTTTGCGAGCTTTTTGTTGTTAAAACGTGAGAATTTTATGCACCATTTTGGCGCACACTTTTTGTATGTTAAAATTGTTATGTAAAATTTTCCGTACGGTTTCTTTGTTAATTCCTACAGTCTCAATAATCACGTAAATACTTAACCAGCAGTCAGATCGAACCAGATTACCGATTTTATCGACATTGTCATCCGATTTTAATGTGGAAGGACGACACGGACATGAATAATCTTCAACGTCTTCTTGGCTATTAAAAACGCTTAAACCACTCAAAAACACGGGATCGAGATAAACATTGATTTCAATATACTTCTTTAATAAATTATAAGTTTCAGTAGCTTTTCCAAGTTCCATGGGAAATTTCACAACAATTCGTTGCTCTATTGTAACACTTATCATTTTCCGGCGAAACAAACAAACAAGCAAACAAAAAAATTCTAATACGAACGAAGGCTACGGCTATACGGATTTGTTTACAGAAACTTGAGGCACTGCATTCGAAAGAGAATGCTTCATTCTAAACAGCTGTCGATCGCTGGCGTTTGGCGCATGCGGATTTTTTCTGCAGCAGCGGCAGTCTCGTTACTTAACAGTCACACCTAATATAATATCGCCATACTCATCACCCAAGTATTTAAGAAATTTCTGGAATTGGTGATGATTCAATTCCTTGATCCCTGAAACATTCACAGCCTTGACGATGATTTGCAAAATATGGTCCATTTCTAAAACTTTTATGAATAAATTTTCTTAGTGTATTATGCACACACATACGCACAATGGTACTTCAACAGACGAGAGTTTTTTTTTACAGTAATAGAATCATTTGCTATTAATTTTACATACTCCTCTTTTTTTTTTTTACTTGTTATAACTAGAAGACAATCCATAACTACACCAGATATATTAGTAAGCAGGGCTAGCGGTAGGCAAGGTAGACCAACGCTTAAGCGACAAAATTTAAGAGCAGAAAAACCACCAGGAAAAAAAACACACACTCAAACAAACAGCCCACAAATATATTTTTTGATTACTTAACTCTGGAAAATAAATGAGCAGTAAAATCAAACACAATTCGATTTGACAGGCTTTTGGGTATCCCTATGTTTTGAGATGCACCGCAGACCGGATTTAACAAGCCTATTCAAAAATAACAAGATTAGACAGGGTTCTGGGCATTTCTATACGCAAACTGTGTGGTATGCCTGTGCAGTATATAGGATTCAACAAGCTTTTTCCACCCACACGTAAAAGAGAGTCAGATTTAAAACAATGCGCAATTTATACAGCAACGTCCGGATGTAATAAATATACAGTTAGGTACAAGTGTAGAGAATGCGGGCAATTATATATTTTTTAAAAGTAAGTGGATATTATTTGTTTTAAATCAAATATTCTAAATTCTTTCAATAATTTTTTCAACCGTCTTCCCTTTTTACGTATTTATGTCTAATTGCGATTTTTTTGGAGAGCTGTTATAAGCCAATTTTTATAAAACTTTTTGCAACATATCTTCAATGATTTCTAGAATGGGAGTAGGTGAAGGTGTGACATTGGGCTATTCGCGGTTTCTCTTCACTAACCTTGGAGACTTTTAATTGAGATTGATTGCTTTCGCTAAACAACCTTTGCTCAACCAAAAATGAAACGTGATACGTAAAGTTATTATGTAAAGCAGTTAGAAATGAAGTGAAGTGGTTGATTTGGGAAATATATAAACTCCGACTGAAAGTAGCAAGGGAATCTGAAAGAGAATCTGAGAGAGAGACCGTAGGAGAGGTAAAGCTGAAGTGATAGATTAGTGGAAGGAGGAATTAAAGATTACAATAGAGGGTTCGAGTAAAGATTGCTGTTAGAAGGATATTTCCTAGTGTTTTCAACAGTTGCTCTAGAATCTGAGTTGCAGTCGAGGAAGGACTAGTGGTAAGAGTCTGTTAGATTACTATTGGTGGGTTGAACTAAGGTTTTAGAAAGCTTACCCGGGAGAGCATAGGCAGTTGTTGTCATAGTAAATATATGCTAATAAATTGTTGAAAGATTGTTTTGGTGATTGTGTAATTATTTGTGTCCTAGTGTTTAATAATTGAATCTAGTGATGGCACAAGATGAAGCCCGGGTCGGGCGGGCGTCACGAAGAGAGCACCCTCTCCCTCGAAGTTGGAACTTTCAAAATGCGATCCAAAATAAAACGAATTATTGGATAAAATGAAGAAAATATGAAGACTCTAAAACTCATAATTTGAAATCATATACATGATAACGAAAGGAGAGAAGAGGTTAGAAACTTGTCAGACAGTATATTCAGCTCCACAAAAATTTATTAATTTCGAAATTAAATATTGGTATGAAATGACTTTTAGTATAATAACAGTTATTAAATTATTAGGAGAGAAAGTTTTCTAGGCATCCGGGGTACAAGCGACATACTTTATGAAAATAATAATAGAAATTTTCTAAGTTAATTCAATTGCTAGCTAAATTTGACTCCAATCATGAGGGAACATCTTGAAGGAGTCATTTGCAATGAAGGAAAGAGAATGACATATTTAGGGGGAAACATCCATAATGAAATTATTGGATTATTACATGAAAACATAAGTCCTGTATTATAAAACAAGTTCAAAAAGCAAAATATTAGTCAATTACTCTTGATTACATTCTCGATTCGAATGAGGTTGAATGAAAGATATTTGTAGTAGATATATTTCTATTGATCATAAAAGAAGATATATTTCTATTGATCATAAAAGAAGATATATTTCTATTGATCATAAAAGAAGATATATTTCGATTGATCATTCAGAATTGGGATTTGAATGTAAAATCAATTAACATTTTTGGGTTTATCTGATTGAGAGATCCACTGGAAAAGGATCATCTAAAGCTTTATTAGAAGAATTAGAAAAAAAAAAATGGATTAAAAGTGAAAATATGAGAAGTTAAGGTTACAACAATGGTTCAAATACGGGAGGCAGCGAATCGGGAACACAATCAAGAATTTAAACTTTAAACCTCAGAACACTTTATGTAACTTGCTGCAGTCATTCCTTAACTTTAGCAATTAACGATATGGACAAATCTTTTTGGTATCCAGGATCTGGAGGCAAGGAACTTTTTTGATAGGGTTCAAACGCTATATGCAGTTTTTGTCTCATCGACTTTTCTGTGTGCAATATTAAGAGAAATGTCAATAGTTTTACATTGAAACCAATGAATTAAGCTCATTAGGAGTCGTATAGATTCCCAAAACGTTTTCGTTTTCAAATAGAAAACATTCAGATTCAAACAACAGGTTGTTTGTTTGGTTCCCAATCCTACTAGTGGTTCATAGTTGCTAGCTCGTGGCCGGAGTTATTTTCATTGAGTTGTGGTTTCGAGTCCTAATGCCTCTAAAGACTTGCCGCGTAGCGGGATGATGCACGTTAAATCTGTTGACGTCCTAAATCTTTCTATTAGCATGATTTGGAAGTTTGGAAAGGGAGGTACAAGCTAAAGTGCCATATTTGTCACTTGATCGAGGTTCAAAAGTACAAGATCCGTCACCAATAGCCCTCATATTGCTTTTAAACGCGGCATTAATAAACAATTAATAAATCAAAACCAGAAAAATATAGCATGTTTCAGATAAGTTAGTAGTTTACCAAGTGGATGGTAGGGAATGCAAGAGGCATTTGTTTAAATATGAATCTCAAGTCTCTCTTTCAACTCAATCAATTCATGCACCTAGGCGACTATCCTCAAGACGCAAGTGTCTCTCACGTTTTTATCCCCACTAATTAATTCAACATAAAGGATAATATTCGTTACAATGACTTTCAGATTTGCCAACTAACTGAAGGACAACTGAAATGAATCAACTAAACCATTTTCGTAATTCGCAGAGAAATATAGACACTGCCCACTGAATGGACCTTTAACCAACGTTTCTACTTCCAACTACGTGCATCAGTGCTGATAAATCACCATTATGGACTCGCTTATAGCTCAAAGCAATACCACGGGCTCCTACTTTGAATAATAATAATTATCGCGTTCAGACACGACGGAATGGAGAGAACTTTTCTCAAAAGAGACAATTTGTCTTAAGGAACCTTGAATTATTTTTTTCCATTTATATTTCCTTGCAGATGATATTTATATTTCCTTCTCTCCGCACTCTCTTCATAGGCCCCGCATTGGACACCGCTATTTTAAACAGTTTCCATTTTAGGAAATACGAGTCAGATGACTTGATCTATAATTAATAATATTGTGTATTAATCGACGATGCATCGAAATATTTAAAAATTAAGTACAAGTATTTCAAAGCTATTGTTATAGGTCACAGATATAAGCACACACACACGCACACGCACACACACACGCACGCGCTGGAAGATAGGAGAAATATCAACTGGGAAGAAAGTTACTGACATCGGTGTAGCGTCACACCTAGCCGAAACAGAAAAAATACGCCAAACAATCAATATGTTAATGGATTCAGCCTTTCAAGACCAAAGTAATAGTGTAGAGTTTTGTCCGTGCAAGTTAACTGGTGAACTGAACGTTATTATAAGTGCTGTTTTTTGTATGTGTAGTTGATCTGCATAAGTGCCGCCTTTATTCCTGTACCTGTGTTGCAATTTTGTACGCATTCTGTGCTACTTGTATCTGGTGTTATTATTCAAGATCCGTGTGTAATCCTGATGATATGCGAATAAAGAGTCATTTGGTCATTTGGCGTTTTTCTCTGTATTATTGATTTTCACTCGCATACACCCACGCATGATTCAGAATATTTGTAACTACACTGCTGGCCAATAAAATTGCAACACTAGGAAGGAATGATATGACGAACTTTAAAATCACAAGAAAGAAAGAAGAGGCTGGAATATGCGAATGGTTAGTATTTCAGCTCATTTAGATTACGCAGGAGGGAAAAACGACATCTGAAGCACTGCATAAAATAGTTGTGTAGAAGAGTTCTCATTCGGAAAGCGCTTGGTAAGGTAAGAGTTTGCTCAGAATATCATGTTATGCCTCGTATAAGAAAAAGAAATGCTTAACAGCAAGTGCCGAAATTCGATAGAGGTAGAATCGTTGCCTATCGAGAGTGTGGATTATCGTTCCGTGATATTGCCAATGTGGCTATTTATAACATACGAGAAAACTCGTATGAAAATCAGGAATGCGGCCCTCATCAACCTCATGCGGACCACCTCTGATACACAAACATGTATGTATGTATGCATGTATCCATCCATCCATCCATCCAGGTGGATTCCTTCTGGTGGTGGTTTCTTCCAGATGGATTCCTTCTGGTTTCTTCTCTTTTTAAATATTTTAAATTATTCTTTCATGAATTTTCAGTATATATATATATATATATATATATATATATATATATATATATATATGTTATCTCCCGTACTGCTTAAAGTCCGCCTCTATAGGGAGTTCATTTGTAAAGGGGTGAGTGTAAGAATGCTGCACAATCCCCTCAGACTTGACCGAATCTCAGAGTGGAGCTGATGTGGGCGAGCGAGATGGCACTCTTGAGTAAGGAGTGTAAATAAATTATTGTTGTTGTTATACTACCTGATGTCTTTTGTCTCAAGACAAAGGTAAACTGTAAGCTAGTGGTGATTAATTAAGTAGTTATAAAGTAAAGGAAGTGTTGTGTGTGCATGTGAAGAAGAGAAATTTAATATTTCAGCAAGTGGGATGTGTATCGAAGCCCACGGTCAAACTGAAATTATTTTAAGAGAACTGTGCAAAAGGATGTGCTTTGTAAGCCGCTAACCCACCGGAATTGTGAAAGAAATGATAAAGTGTTCCCTGGATTATATATTGGACTGGTCGAAAGAAAAAAAATGAAAATATTCCACTGTGGATCATATAGTTGATTGTGTGTATCAAAAAAAAGTGCGTTGTAGGAAACTAACCTACCAGGACTATGAAACTGATTAAAAAAAAATAATGATTTACTCTTATGCGACTGAAAGTGATTAATTAAGAAAAAGATTTGTTTTAAATAACAAAGTGTAGTAAGATAGTATTAAGTATGTTGTTCTTCTCAAAAGCTTCGAAATGTGACCTCTTATTATTGACGAAAGAATCTGATATAAACGTTTCACCTGAAGCTGAAAATGAACAAATAATAGCAAAAATAATTAATGATGAATATTATGAAGAATATTTCGTGGAAGGATATCTCCAGACAATAACTGAAGACAGGATCGAAGGAGAACAAAGGGAACAAAAATTGGAAAATAACCGGAATGTTTTTTCTGAAAGAATTTCTGTCATTTTACAAGAGATTGTCCCTTCTCATGTACCTTATGTAGAAAACTAGGACACTGTGGTAAACAGTGTACAAGAAATAAGAGTGGGCCAAAAATAATTACTTTTAATGTTCGGGATCAAGAATCAACCGCATCTAATATGTACTACGATATTAATGGCCATAGGGTCACTGCTCTACTGGATACCGGATCTTCAAGTTATTTTCTCAAAGAATCAGTAGCACGAAATTTAGGACTGAATATTTTATTTTGTGAAAAGTATCTATTTTAATTTGGTGATCAGTTAAATACAATCTCTCAAAGCTTAGGTATGATAACAATAGATCTCTAAATCGAAGAAGCTTCAGCAAACAATGTTTATATTTTTAACGTCCCAGACTCAATTCAACCAGTTGATTTATTGGTTGGACGTCCGTTTTTAGACCTACCACACATAGCTTACGCAAGGATCGGTGAAGAATTACGAATTGGACACGTTAAGGAAAAAATAAGAAACAAACTGAAGAATTATCTTAAGTGCAAAAAAAAAAAAAATATCATTTGAAGTTGTAAGATTGCAAGAACGCTGTGAAAAAAGATTTCAGTCGCAGCAGGAAAAATTTGAATCTGAATTGAAAGGAAGGGACCAGAAGTTTATCGACATTCAGAAGAATAAAAAGTTATCCGAAGCTATAGGGTTACATGATGCCAGTATTGAATAAAAGCAAGATAAATTGAGAATGAAAGACGACTTCAGTCTCAATAGGAAAAGTTTGATTCTGAATTGAGGAATAAAGAACAGAAATTATCTTGAATCCAGGAACATAATGGAAGGTTAACGCAAGCCATACGGAAACAAAATATCATTAACAGAAAAAAAAAGGAGAAGCATTTTTAGCATTAGTGATGCTACTGAATAATGATTGGAAAAATGAGAATTATAATATGTTAAATGAATTAGAAATATTGCGGAAAGAAACCTGTTCCTTAAATGAAGAAGAAAAAGAAGGAATATTGAGAAAAGTAAATTATTGCAAGAGAAAAAAGGATGATTTGAAGATATTAGCCGACTTTCGAAAACAAAAGAGATTAATAGAAAAAGTGCAACAGAAAATACAGAAAGGAAATAAAAAGAACGGAAAAAGGGGATTGCAACGATGTCGAGAAGCATTCATATATTTGGAAGGACAAAAATTAACTGGAGCTCAGAAAGTTAAAGAGAAAATTTTGAAGGATGATACAGGAGAAAATATTCCCATTGAAGGAAAGAAGGAAGCAGAGTTCTTCAAAACAGGCCCCACACCAAATCCGATATAGTTGGGAAAAGATAGAGTTTTACGACAGATAATTAGATGGACAGAACGAGGGGTTAGTCATTTTCCTCTCCGCAGAAAAAAGATACAGTTTAAAATGAAGGGTGCGATCCTAATGCAAAGGAACAAAAATCATAAAAGAACCCGCTACATTCCCCAGTCCCGTGAAAGAGTCAATAAGAAACATGTTTCAGAGACCAACACCGCATTACGAAAAAGTTTGTACAGACAGGACTTTCAACAAAAAATAAAGAAAAGAGTTATTGAACTCCCAAGGAGAAAGTCCCCCCTCTCAAAAGGCGGGAAAACGAAAAGAAACCCCATTTGACCCAAGGGAGGATTAAGAAGACTTCACTTAGAAGGAATCTTCATCCCCTTCAGTAACAAGAATTCGGGACACCTGCAAAGTTACGCAGCTGAAGAAAAAAAAGAAAAGAGAAGGGCAACAAGAAGACCGCAAGTTCGTTGACCTAACAACGGACACTCACAATGTGGGATATTTTTCAACCCCTTTCCCCCCAAAGCTGTAAAAACACAAGAAACCTCCTCTCCAAAACCGACAGGGAAAGAAAACTCCCGACCCCACTTCTTCAACGAAAGGTTACCGCGATTTTGCTGACAAAGGGACAAAATTTCAACGAAAATAAACACGTGGCCAATAAAAAATTACAAGATGAAACGTAAGAGGAATTGACACCTCAAGCAAGGGACCCGAAATGGAAGAATTACAGATGGGTGAGAGAATTTGTTTTTTTTTATTTCTTTTTAGAGAGACTTTTTGCAGAGACAAAAAAAAGGAGACTATGTTATAAACTATTATTTTGCAAGGAACTTTATTTATTTTTTTTTTTTTAAAAAAACTAATTATTTTATATTAAGAACTAATGAACAGGTATTTTCGCATGGGACATTAGAATATTTTAAGGACTTATTATTTAAAGAACTTTTAATTTGATTTAAAAAAAAAAAAACACTATTGATTGAATGTTATTTTTAAGAGGTATTTTATTAACTTAGTTTTGGACATGGATAAGTAATTTTAAATATGTCAACGATGTTTTATTTTGATTTCATTATTTGAAACAGAAAATGATCTATTTTGCGTAAGTGTTAAGTTTAAAGTTAATGAATGTGCTAGCTTTTAAATGAGTGTGTTATGGATTAAGCGGTTCGAATCTTAAGTGTGACAACAAATGTTTTTATGTTTATGTGATCTTGTATGATGAGAAGAATAATTGATATTTCATTGTAATATGCTCGATGAATGTTTTATTTTGATTCTTATTATTTGAAATAGGAAATGATTTATTTTTTGTAAGGATTCAAGAATATAACGATTAAGCATATAAAGATTTAGGAATGCAAATTTGTAATGAGATTGATATATGAAGATTGATTTTTGCAAAGAATTGGTAACGTTTTATTTTTAGAAGTGGATTTTGAAATGATTGATTTTTGTAAGATTTGATCTAGGAATGTTTTAATTTTATTATGATTAGGAATGCGATTTCGTAATGATTTAGAAAAGTTTTATAACTTTGTAATTATTAGGAATGGGATTTAGTAATGATTAAGAATATTATAATTTAGGAATGTTTTATAATTTTGCAATGATTAGGAATGTAATTTTGTAAGGATTTAGGAATATATTGAATTAGGAATGTAAAGATTCAGGGATACAATTTTGTATTGATTTATTTTGAAAGGATTTGATTTAGAAATGTGCTTTTGTAATGATTTAAGGATGTGATTTTGTAATGATTTAGGAATGATCTTTTTTAATTTGTAAGAATTCTTAGATTTGTGTTTTGATGATTGTGTTATGTTAAAGAATTTCTGTGTTATATGTGTGAACCCTTTTGAGTCTATAAGAGTTAAGCATATTCTATGAAAATGAGAATATTGAAATGAGAATTAGTATTTTAAGTGTTTAAAAAAAAGGAAAGGAAAGAATTTAATACTTACAATTGTATGAATTAATGTTTATGAGGATACAGATGTTCGATGTTTTGAAGTATGAAATTAATAATTTGTCAGATAGGAGTACTTTTTTAAATTTTTATGTGGCAATTGATGTTTGAAATTAGATTTGATACATTGAAGTAGGATATGATATAAAAATTATGTGTATGAGCTTGATATTTTGATATATGAATTTTATGTTTGATATTTCTTTTATTTGTATACGATAATTAATGATTAGTAGGAAGTGAACTAATTCTATTTTGTGTTAATATTTGTTAGGATAATTGATATCTCGATATGAATATATGAATGTGTTTATGTAGGTTTTTTTTTTTTTTTTTAAAAAAAAAGAGAGATGTGATTTGTAGCATTTTAAAAGTTATTGAGAAGTAGTATTTTAAAGTGTTTTGGTAATTTTTGTATTTTGATATGTAAGAGAAATAATATTTGAACTGTATGATAACTAAGATGTTTGCTTTAAAGCCTTAAATTAGAATTATTACTTAAGTGGAGAAAGATTTTCTTTATATGTGTGTAGTGGAATTAAAAATAATTCATAGTGAAATGTAAACACGAGAGAGATGGTTATGTAAAATGATTTATGCATGATTATTGATATTTGATAGTTTATCTGTATACGGTAATTGATATTTGATATTTTAAGTATTTGAGGAATTTAACTACTGATGTTTGTGTATGATTATTGATATTTGCTATTTTAAGTGCTTGAGGAATTTAACAATTGATATTTTTGTGAAATGATTTTATGTTAATTGTAAACTTGCACAATTGGGACAATTGCATATCAGGATTGGCCGAAATGTTATCTTCTGTACTTAAAGCCCACCTCTAGAAGGCGTTCATTTGTAAAGAAGTGAGTGTAAGATGCCACATAATCCCCTCAGACCTGACCGAATCTCCGAGCGGTGCTGATGTGAGCGAGCGAGATGGCACTCTTGAGTAAGGAGCGTAAATAAATTATTGTTGTTGTTATACTGCCTGATGTCTTTTGTCTCAAGACAAGGGTAAACTGTAAGCTAGTGATGATTAATTAAGTAGTTATAAGGTAAAGGAAGTGTTGTGTGTGAAGAAGAGAAATTTAATATATATATATGAGAATGGAAACTCCTGTAAATTTAAAAATTTAATTCCATATTTTTATTCTTGATGTCATCATTGAAAGTAAGAAGCCCTATTTTATATTCTTTATTCCTTTGAATAATAACTGGGTGCTTCATTCTAAAAGATATGGGCAAACAAGGAAGCAACAATGGAAATAACATTTCAATACAGAGTGCTGAGCGACGCATTTTTACATGGCAAGTGAGAGAAAGAAGAGCAGAGAAGAGAGCGCCAAAAACATTCCATCAACTTCTATACCAAGCTGAGGTCAAGGCGACAGCTGCACTTAAAAGATGTGAAGTTGGTTGGCAGATGTATTCGAGTGGAGTAAAAATAGATTATTATAATTCAGTAAAAGAAAGTTAAAAGTAAGAAAAGAAAGCAGTTATGCAAGTCATCTCACACACACATACACGCTCACACAAACATTTGCACTCCCACACGCGCACTATTCAAAGGAGTGTTTGAATTTAACTAAATTTAATACTTTCGAAATACTCTATCAGCTCATTTTTCCTTGAAAAATATCACAAATATCAATGAAATAAGAAATTTAACTTTTCTTCGTTCAATATTTTTTCTAGTTTAAACATTTGATCTCATAATTGAATTCTAACACATGGATCAATAAGTCCCGAGACTGTGCGGTCGTTTTTTTGCGATTTCCTCCTTCAAACGCACCAGCAAGTCAATATAATAATCACTGTTGATCGATTTACCTTTTTCGAGGTAGTCAATGAAAATCACGCCATGCGTATCCCAAAAAACTGACGCCATGACTTTGCCAGCTGACTGCTGCGTTTTCGGACGCTTCGGACGGCTTTCGCCAGCTGTGCGCCACTCAGATGACTGCCGCTTCGACTCTGGAGTGTAGTGATGTATCCATGTTTCGTCCATGGTCACGTAACGGCGCAAGAAATCTTTTTTGTTGCGAGTAAATAGCGATAAACAGCTTTCTGAATCATCGACTCGTTGCTGTTTTTGTTCCATCGAAAGCAATCGCGGCACCCACTTGGAAAAAACCTTTTTCATGCTCAATTTTTCATGAAGGATAGTAAATACACTTCCATATGATATCTGTGTCATCTCAGCAATCTCACGGAGCTTCACTTTACGATCTTTCATTATAATGTTTGTCACTTCACTCACATTTTCCGGTGTAACGGCTTCCACAGGTCTACCCGAGCGTTCCGCGTCATTTGTGTCGGTACGACCACGTTTAAACTCGGCAAACCACCGACAAATCGTTGCTTTTGATGGACAAGAGTCCGGGTAACATTTTTCAATCCATTGTTTTCGCTTGAACGGTGTTTTTACCCATTAAAAAACAATGTTTTATCAGAACACGAGAAACTCGGTTTTTTCCATTTTTTAAACAAACTACAAAATGACTTTACTCCAACCTCGATAACTCAGCTGTTTCTGGTCCGATCGACTTAAAATTTTGACACGTTTCAAGCAAAGGTTCGTACTCTAGAAAGACCTGGTTACTGGTTTACTACGAGCGCCATCTCTGGGTTAGTCTCGGAACTTATTGATCCATGTGTTACGTTCGAAGGGGAAAAACAATTCAAGTAAACTGAATATTCAAAAATGTTGATGTCTTGAAAACAACATTACTGATTATGTGCATATTTCAAAGAGTAAAGTAATTGCCTGTCTGAAAAAAAATTGAAGTTAAAAGAAGGAATTACACACAGTCCTAGATTTTTTTAAACCCTGCGAACGAAACTGTTATTTTTTAAACATAGAATATGAATATAGGTACTTTATTTACTCCAAAATCCTTGCAAATTGGATTTCTATATTATATCTCGTATTTCTTTTTTAAAAAAACTTTAAGTTCTGAAAATTTTAAATTTTAAATATTAAAAGTAATAATATTCACTAAATAAATAAGTATCTAGTGCATTTTACACATACTGTAATTTTAATTACTAATTTTATTACATTTATATATTTCTTATAGTAAATAAAACTTTAGGTTGATTTATCTCAGAACAAAAAAGTCAGGTGTTTTCTTCTTTTAAAATGCAATTCTTAGGCTGTTTTGCTATTCTGCTAAATATTTTGATATATTTTTCTAGTTATTGCTATTAATATGTATAAAAAAAATTGGTATGCGTTTTTGAATCAATGCAATAGTTAATTTTTAAGAAAATAACCGAATTTAGAATTTAAACATTTTTTTAAGAAATTCTTACTAAGAATTCATACAAAAAATTATTTTATGAATTTCAATCATATTACACGAAACTCATATCAACCTTTATTGTACGTAGTTTGGTGAATTTATTAATCAATTTTAATATGTGTATGCCAATTATTGTAGGATAAGTAGCATTTTAAAAAATTTCTTTGATACAATTGATGGTTTTTTTTTAGATATTTTGAGTGTATGAGTGTATCCTATTTTAAGTATTACATACGCATAGGTTAAAAGCAATTTTTTTTAAAAAATAAACTATTAAATCGAAGATTTTTATTTTAATCGTACCGCATCCCCTTAACTGAAGTCTTAAATTTTGTATGGATGCTTTAAACACTTAACTTACTTGATGTGAATTTAAACTAATGAAAAACAAATAAGAATCTCAGAAATAAATTTTTAAAGATCGGCAAACCAGTGAGAATTGTGATCGGTGATATCTCATGTATTTGCTCCCTTATCTGTATATTACCCTTGAACAGTTGCAACCGAAAGCCGCTAAAGATGCGGTAATTAAAATTTATCTTCAAAGTCAGATACTGTTGCAGAGGCAGCTTAGATTTTTTTAAAAAAATTTAACTGGATACCATTTTGTTGCGACATGATAGTTTTTGTTTAAGTTATTTCTGAGGATTTTTTGTGGATTTTTTTCTTTCTTTTTGAGGACCACTCGGCTACAGAGTCAGACGTTTAAGTGTAATATATATGTCCTGTTGCAAATTATATTTTGCTTCAGTTTTTTTTCAAATATCTGTACTTCTAATTATCCGTACATTTATTTATAAATTGCATCTTAAGAAATTTTAACCATGAGCTTCGATTTATCATTAGTCTTAAAAATATGTATGAACTGCAAAAAATTATTTGTTTTATCAGTTTTCAAATAACGTATTTTTTTGGAGAAGTATTTTTCAGTAAATTCTTTAATTTAGTGCACTCACTCATTCACTCACTCAATACTTTGGTGGTCATGCAAGGTTAGATTGCAACATATTGGAATGAGATGAACACAACAATTTTGTTTTAGAAAAAAGTTATCATTGCTTGGTTTAAAAATTACCTTTTTAAATGTGTATGTGTAGATATATATTATTTTTAAGCTTATAGTTATATACTTTGGTTTTATTGTATTCGTTTTTTTTTTTTTTTTCCATTTTTCTAGTCTGAAAATCTATTTGTTTCTGAAATTTTGATTACTTTTGGTTTATACCTTTAATGATACTATAATTACTGAAGTTATGATAACTAGATCCTTAAAACTGGTTTAAACCATATTTCCTATTCTAAAGTATGGGACAGTATTTAAATTACTTAGCCTCAATTTTTGTATTTCATTAATTCTTTTTTTGTTTTTGTTTTAAAATTTGCTATGTTTTGGGTACCTTTGTATAGGTTGGTTTTTGGTTATAATACCTAGGTTTTATTTTTTAGTTAATGGTTTACATATGTTTTGATTTAAAATTATTATGTATAATTTGTATTTCATTAAGATTGTTTTTTTTTTCATTATAATATTTTGTGTACTTTTAATTTATGGATAATATTTTTCAATATATTTTATTTTATTGTATGGTTATTTTGATAATTTACTGATTTTTTTTCAATTAATTTTGTAATATTTGTAGGTTTTTAGCTTTAATACATTTTTTAAATTTGTTAGTAAAGGTTGTTATTTGAAATATAGTTTGATTTTTCATAATTTAAAATTATGTACATTGACATTAATAATTTTGTACATTCTTATATATATATATATATATATATATATATATATATATATATATATATATATATATATATAAATATAAACACAAAAAAAAATATTATTTAAATAAATTTATTAAAAAAAAAAAAAAAAAAAAAAACTACAAATTCTAAAGAATTAATTGAAACTATCGATAAGATATCAAAAAATCCCAAACCACTTAAAAAAAACCCATAATGATTTAAAACATGCAAAATATATTGTAAAAAACCATCAATTTACTTAAATACAATTAAGAAGAATTTACGAACGCATATTATACATAATAATTTTAATTCGAAACAAAAATAAAATACCGTAACCAAAAAGAGCAAAGGAAATTTCACTATCAATGAATGTAAGAAAGATCAAAAATGGAGAAAATGTAATATAAATACTATCCGAGACTTTGGTCTAGTATATTTAAACTAGTTTCGTGGATCAAACTATTACAACTTCATTAATTACATTATCATTAATGTTATATATGAAGAATAATCAAAAATCCATAACCGAACAGTAATTGAAATTAGAAAAAGAAAATAAGGAAACTAATATATATATTTAATCCAAAGTAAATAAACGTAATAAATTAAAAACGATCTATACCCATTTATATACATTAAATATTTTTTAAACTAAAAAAGCTGTAACTTTTACGTCCACAAGTAAAATGATGAGCAAATATCCATTCCAATATGGCGCGATTACTATATTTTTAACTGCCAAATAATATTGATAGATTTATTGACTACACAAAACTAAAATTATTTATTAAAAATATTAATTCTGAAAAATTGAACTATTATTTAAAAACCTATATTAGAAATCAAACTTTAAATTAACAATTTTTGCAGTAAATGAACCTCCTAAAATTCGCAAATCTAAAACTTTTAAGAATTCGTAAAAGAAATTGTTTTAGAAATATATGTCTCCATTTAATGGATAAGTTTATATATATATATAAATATATATATATAAGGTGTAGTGTAAAGATAAGGATGAGATAGAAAGACTGGAGGAGTGACACTGCTGAGAGGAGATTGAACGTTAGCGAGAAAGTAGTGCACTCGAATTTGGTGCAAGAAAGTTAAGTGATAGTCGAATATTAGCTGATATTGGACTTGGAAATAATAGATAAGTATTGTTTTTAACCCAGATGCAGTTTTACTTTTACTGTAATAAGTAGAGATTTTAATTAAAATCATTGGTTTAGGACTCTAGTTTAGTTACTTCTCCTCAATCATATTAATACTTGATTTATTGGATCATTATAAGGATAAATAAAATCTAATTAATTATTTCTGGCTGACTATTTTATTGACTGGTTAATTAGTGAGTTTCGATGGATCATATCCTAAGTAGAGAAACGGGGGCATCATAAACCTATTTAGAAATGTGTTTCACTGTAATAAATGCATATGATTATTATGTTTGTCTTATAGAAATATTTCGTACTTGTCTTGATATTTTTTTTTTGTACTTTTTCCCCCTTTTAAGTATAAAACACTTAAAGGTGTACAGTTTGTTTTAGCAAAAAAAAAAAAAAAAAAAAAAAAAAAAGGAAGAAACGTATAATTTTTTTTTTTTAAAAAAAATAACACTAATTTAATGAAGTTCAATCTTTCTTTGAATTACTTCAATTTGTTAGTATGATTTTAATAAGTTAAATGGATTTTGCTTCTTTTAGGGAGCACACATTCATTTCCCGAAATTTTTTAGCAAATATGCAAAGATCTTAAGGAAACAGCCTTTTCAAGTTTAATTTTTCTTCTTCAAAGAAGCACACATTCATTTCCCGAAGCAAATATGCAAAGATATAAAGTGAGCTGTATTTTTAATTTTAGTGTATAGTGGTATTCTTATGTGATATTGGGAGGAATTTAATTGCATTCTATAGTATAATTCCCTACATTTATCGAGTAAAACAAATGTAATTCAATACATTTTGTAAACTATAATCAAAATATTTTATTTGAAATTATAATGTAATTCATTATTCAGAAAAATTGTTAAGAATAATTCCCGGTTTTGTTTCCTAAAGAAATTTTGTCGATATAAGCCTTAAAGTTGCAAATGTTATGTTTACATTTCGTGGAATATAGAAATGTTTGCAAAAATCTACGCAATTTATCAAAATTTTTATGCATACATACTTATTGATTTCAGATGCCTTTTTATTTCTGTATAAGCTGAAAATATATTTTATACATCTTACTGAGATGCCGCTGAAAAATATCAATGCAATAAATCAAAGGAACTTATATCTTGTTTGAGATGAAAACATTTATTCTTCATATTCTATGAAAATATCAAAAACTTATGAATCTCAACTCTAGAAAAATATTAGCTAAAGGGGGAAAAGTAATGTATGAAAATAGAAAATTTGGAGGAGCTAGTCTCATTTCTTATTACAAAATGTTAATTGTTAAAAATAATTTTTGTAGAAAAGTATTTAAGGGAAATTCAGACATAAATTTGTTAACTGAAATTTTAATTTCATATAAGTGTCGACTTCAGATGTTTCTTTCAAAATTTATGTTGTTAAACTACCACACACATTTTTTAAAGGAATGTTTGAAATTAACTAAATTCAAAACTTTCAGGATACCCTATCAGATCACTTTTCCATGAAAAATATTACAAATATGAATAAAACAATTTAATTTTTCCTTCTTTCAATATTTTTTCTAGTTTCGTCATTTGTCATGTAATTTTACAACTCGTATAAATTCGTAACTTTTCCACATTTGCATAATCATTTTTATGTTATATGTTATTTATTATACATTTAATTGCAGCATTTTATTTTAAGTTTTATTAAATCGTATATTACCCTTATTAAACTTCTTTAATTACAATGTTAAACATATTTACCTTCCGATTATATTTTAATACAATATAAGTTGGCTATATTTTACGAGTTTTACCCTTTCATATCTGTAAAAATATAGCTAAGCTGTATTTATCATGCAAAAGCAGTAGTAAATAAAAAAAAATGAAATTTATAGTCAAAATCTAGTAAGTATTAACATTTAAGAGTAAAAACAATTTTCGATTGGTTTCATTTATACTTTTTTCTAAATAATTTTAAATTAATTTATACGTCCTATTCCTGGTTAGAAAGATTGATTCTATTTTTTAGGTTGTGCAAAGACTTTTATTGAGTTGGTTGTGTTAATTAAAGAAATATGTATATAAATTAATTCATAACATTTCGTAAACTAACTTCGACTTAGGAATCCACACTTTATAGTTTCCAGTTATTTAAAGGCTTAAGCTATTATGCAATCTCAGTTTCTGATATTTTCTGTTGCTTCCTTTATTTTTTGCACTTTAAAAACTCTTGCTTGTAAAATGAAAGGAATAATTGTTGAAAAAAATAGATGGTAGAAATTTTTTTTTGTCTTGCATAATAAAATTAATAATTTTTGCAATGGAATGTAGTTCTTTATTATATTATTTTATAAATACACTTCTCAAAATACATTCTCCTTTTATACACAAAAAGCGGTGGAACATTCGTCTAACTTTTAGAACACAGGAGGGATGATATATAATTGTAATATTCAAATGACAAAAAGTCCTCTTTGTTATTTGGTTGAAAAACATTTCAACGATATTTAAATCTTGTCAAAGTTTTCTACTTCATTACAAAATGAGTTCCTACAATCAGAGCTCTTCTTTAACTATTCATTGTTTATTCTGCTGCTGCAGCGCTGTCAGCATCTGCTGATGGTTCTTCAACGGTAGCATCATCGGCAGGAACATCTACTGCTGGATCTTCAGCAGTAGAATCATCAGCTGGAACATCTACTGCTGGATCTTCAGCTGGTGTAGGTGCAGCAGTCGTAGTAGCAGGCTTCTGGCAAATTCCATTATTCTATAAAAGAATCAAGAAGAATGAGTCTTCAATCGAAAGCATAATTAAATGTTTTTTAATTTAAATCAAGTTTTTATTATTTTGAACTTTTGTCGAATCCAGTACTTGTATCTCGAAAAAGGCTTACAGAGAACTTTTATCTGTGATAAATACGATTGTCTTGAGAAAATCGTTGAAAATGAAACAGGGAAGTTTGATCAATTTAACCTTGAAGTAACAACAATTGTTTATTTAAACATAAATTAAGACTGTCACTGTAACTAAATTCGCTCTCTTGTAACGATTCCTTTTTTTATCAGGAAAACTTTTCTGCGTTTTTCGATTCCACAAATCTTTGCATGAATAGCAAAAATTCAAAGGGTTTCAGGAGGGTTTATTTTACCACCAAGATTAAAAGACGAGTTTGTTTTGAAAATAGTTTTTAATAATCATTTAATTTAATCATTCAGTTGCCACATATAAAGCTTTAAAAAAATCTTGAACTTTATCTTTGTTTGATTGTTTATAACGTCACACTTAGAAGCACGAAGGTAATTGATGACTGATTTCGTAATTCTTAACCCAGCGCAAATGACGAGGACGACATCTGAGCTGGATTCCTACTGGCTAAATTTCCTTCTCACGTCATTGCGAGGACTTGAAGTCGTGACAAATTTAACGTGCATCAACCGATATACAATGGGTCTTTAGGAACATCAGTACTCGAACCTACGACTTGAAAGAAGCAACGCTAGCCACGAGCTTGCGTTCATAACCACTTGGTATCGTAGACACCAGAGCTTTTCCTTAGAGCAATAACTAAGAAATACTTTTTAGGATTGCATTGTAAACTCGTGTAAGCAAATACTCTAATACGTTTTTTAATTCTTTTATATTTCAGAGGATAAATATTACTTTTTTAAGATAGGAAATACTGCATGTGAAGATTTTATTCATTGTTAGTTCAAATTATTATAATTAAATTAATATTTCGTAAACTTTTTTTTGTAAGCTTCAAGCAATTATCCGATTATCACAGAAACATAAGCCAGTTCAAGGGGTTTCACTATTATTCTCTACTGAATCCAATTTTTTTCATACATTTCTGCTATTCGATAAGCATAAAGAATTTGTGGTATTTCTAAAATTTTTTTTATTTAATCAGTCTTTTGGAAGAAACAATTCTTTGAATTTAAGTTTGCAATTCCCTTAATGAAAGAACCTTTTGATATTGATATAAGAGAATCATTCTATATGTGAAGGTCACTTTATTCATTATTGAAAACAAAAACCTTTTAATTTTGAGCCCTGGTAAAGAGACGAGGAGAACATCTGAACTAACATCACATTATCTTCTGCTATATACTTCTTACTACTTGAAGTACAATAAGCCTATGTCTCATTAAATGTGTAATAGTTTTGTTACAACACATCTTTAGTGGAATCTAGACTCGAAGCACAGCTCGACTTGAACATCACCGGTCATAAGCCGAGAAAAAATATTTTTAATGTTTGGAAATGTTATTAAAATTCGAAACACTTTTTCATGTAATAATTTCAATTTAATAATTTTTATCATGTGTTGTTGAAACTTTCTAAAATACAAGTTTTCTGAATACATATTTAGCACTTATGATATTTTTTTTTTCATACTGAATTTCTCTGTGGATACATATTACACTACGTCATTTAGAACAACAGAAAAATATTACAATTTTAAAGATTTTAAATTACATAGTATACTGTTGGTAAATATTAGTTTTGCAGGAATGACATTTATCATTTGAGAATAATATAAATATTCAGTTTTGCTTAAAACTATCGTTAGAATTTACAAATCATCTATTCTACTTTCAAAATACCGAAATTCAACTTTCATTTCATTTATATCCCTTCGTTATACATGAGAACGTTAAGCAATTAACAAAGCTTGCAGTTTTTATTAAAAGATTCTTTTTCAGACAGTTTTTTTAACCTGCATATTGAATATGCTAATTAATTAATCATTGAGATTTAATTTTAAGGAAAAAAATGTCATTCTTTATCGAAAAGAGAGACATGAGTTACCTTCTTTTTTCCTTGTTGCACACATTCTAGTCCCTCAGCGCATGGGCAAGGTCCAATGTAAAAATCTCCAAAAATAGGAACTATTTTATCCTCCACGTGGCATTTGCCTCCTAAAGGAAATGCACATACAAAAGGTTTTAAAATACTCTAAAACATGTATGCATTAATTGAATAAACAATAATTATTAACAGTCTCTCGTTAAGCATTGGAAAATATCGAATTTTAAAGTGTTACGAACCTTTAATTACACAGGAACTTAAGAACCTTTAATTAAATCATAGCTGCAATACATATTTCTAATGTAATTCCCAAAATGAGATTTTTTTTAATGTTAACTTACGATAAAGAAAAAAAAAATTACGTTTAATTATGGTTTAAGAGATGTTTCTATGCATTCACATTATGTAATTATGCATTTCAAACATTGAACATGATTGAATTATGCTTGAATGCAGAAAACTACTTGTATAATGAAAAAATATGTAATTCAAAGCAAAAAAACAAACAAACTACCAGCTTTAGTCAAATTTATAATTCATATATACAGTTTTGTTTTCAAATGTATAAAATTTAAGAGAGATATTGATCGCAATTCAATCAATATAATTGCTTTTTGATTAAATAAAAAGCATCAGAAATATTTATCCATGAGTATATACATGAACGGTGAAAAAAAAAAAAGGAAAATTTTACCTTCTGCTGTGAAATTTTGACAGATTCCTCCAAAAAATGGAAGTCCAGCACAGCACTGGCTTTCGTCACATTCGGCTTGTTCAACACAAGCATCGCCAGACACCATCTATTGATATAATGAAAAGATATTTTTGTATTCATGAAAGTTTTGAGATTCATACATTAAGAAAATTTAATCATATTCTTATGCGAGTTTTGCAGCTATAGTATTTTTGAATAACTTCTTAGGAAAATAAAAATACAAGATTGATCGAATTGTAAAAAACTAAATTAAAATTAGTGTGTAAGTAATGAAAAATTTTTGAGATCGTAAAATGTATTTACCATGCAATATTTTTTCTCGTGCCTACTTTGAGAGCGTGTTCGTTATGAAAAAGTGAATTTTTTTCTCATCTGTTAAAGTAAATTAAAGATTTAAGTGACAGAAAATGAAATAAGTGCACACGCAAAATTTATTATTCATTGGTGTTTCCTGATGCACCTTTAACACATAATTAGAATTTGAATTCAGTAAAACGTTTCTAGAATTGAAAAAAAATATTATGGAAGGAATTTATTGAATCAAAACTATAAGGTCTGACCATAACTCATGTAGTTATTGTGATTCTAAAAGCACTCTGGTAAGGCAGACTCATATACGTCGAAGTTAGAACTAGAACATACTCGCAGTTTTTTATTTTTTATTTTAACTACATTTATTCAACAGATTCTCTACTTGAGAGGTAAAATAGAATAATCCTCAGTTAGAGAGGTATTTTAGAAGTAATCCTCAGTTAGAGAGGTATTTTAGAAGTAATCCTCAGTTAGATAGGTAATTTAGAACTAATCCTAAGCTTGAGAGGTAACTTGGAACTAATCCTCTGTTTTAGAGGCAAAATATAACTTACTCTCAGCTTAAGAGGTAACATAGAACTTACTTTCAGCTTAAAAAGAGATATTAAACTAATCCTTTACTTGAGAAATACAATTTATATTTATACTTGAGATGTAACATAGAACTAATCCTTAGCTTGAGAGGTAATATATATCTAAGCCTCAGCTTGAGAAGTAAAAGAGAAATTAATCTAAAGATAAACAGATTAACTTAAGGCAAGATGAAACTAAATTACTTACAAAGATAGAAATTATTTTACATCTAAATCGTCGCATTTCAAGTTAAATCTTTAAAACTGTTACGTTGGTGGTTTGTGAATAAGTCCTCTTTCGGAAGTAAGATAATTCATAACATCGATCACTGCTTTTGACTGTATCCAATAACAGCACCGTAATTTAATGAAAAAATATATAATCAACTTTAACTCTTTGTATATTTGTGCAAACAACTTCAGGAAATAAACTTGGGTTCAGAGTAAAATCGGAAGAATAGAATCACATACAAAATGACATAAATAAAATAAAAGTGAATTTCACAATGTTGTTACAAAATGATACAATTATCAATGCTTCTAATAAAATAGATATCAACGTGTGGGTAGAATATCAGTATATATTTGATAAAAAAAA
>BMAW01012674.1:497967-527584 GCA_019974015.1 Nephila pilipes | reverse complement strand
GTCCCACAGAGACGAAAGAAACCCATAGAGACTAATGGTTCCTCATCGATCTGAAAAGATCAACAATGTATCAGAGTTAAATTTTTTTTAACATTTACTTTGCATGCGTTTTATAGAGATAATTAGATGACAAAGAATGGTAAAATGTGTGAAATTATATATCATTATTCTAATTTAAAGTTCATTTTAGAGAACTAGTGGAGATAAGTATATTCTCGACAAAAAAATATTTTAATGCTTAGTAATAACAACAAACAAAAGATTAGAAAATCATCTTTACTTTTTATAGAACTTCATAATAATAATGAAATAATAAATCAATAAGTGAAATCTGTTTATTACCATTTAAAAGATGCTCAGAAGTAAAACCATGCTTAATAATAGATATACTCTTAATGCTTAGAAATTAAAGAAAATTGTATAAGAAAATCTTTGACAATGTAACAATTTTGATAATACAGCAATAATGCAACTGAACGAAGCACATCATATATATATATATATATATATATATATATATATATATACTCATTGCCATAACAATTTGCGCACTAAGAAACAATTGTTAGAATAAAACGGAATTTTACATACGTAAGTACAACATTGATGTAAGTGGGTGATTACAAAATCAAAGCAAAATGATCATTTATTGTAGGAAAAATTACAAATAAATGTAGGTTATAGTACCCGAATGATGTCCTGCGACATCTCTTTCTAAAGTTGCAGGAAACACGTCTTCAATTCGACCAAGCTCGTAGGTGGTCAAACCTGTCATCCTAAATGATCCCAAATATGACCGAACGGTGACAAATCTGGCGATCGAGGCGAAGGGAAGAATGGAAACGTAGCGAAGGTAATCCTGTGAAACTCTTGTTGTGTGTGGGTGAGCATTGCAGTGTTGAAAAATGGCTCCTAGGAGTCTTGCCATGAGTGGCAACACATGTAAGTGAAGAACGTTACTAACTTACCTCTGGGCTGTTATGTGCCGTGGATCGATATTAGGGGTGACCGTGTACCCTATACCATCACACCAGTTGTGAGAGTGTTGTGCCGCTGTTCATCGAAGGGGCAGGATTGAGATGTTCACCACGGGGCCTCCACACACGTACACGATTGTTATCACTGCCTAATTTGAAGTTGGATTCATCGCTGAAGACAACGTGATTCCATTCGGTTGTAGTGCAATCCCTTCAAGAGTGACTCCACTCCAAACGGAGGCGACGGTGAGTGGGTGTCAATGGTATACACGTAATGAGCGCTTCGATAGTAATTGTCCTTCAGCCACGCGCCTTGCGATGGTACGGACTGACACAGAGGTCCATAGCAAAGGGTCTGACTGTGTATGGATAATGGACAATGAGACTGTTGGAGCTATGCATGAGTGTCGTATAATGTGAGTGTCTTCTCAACCATTGGTCGAGGGTGTCTTGATTCCGGTCGCCGTGTAACAGACCTCTCTCTTGTTCTCTGGTCCCAACACCTCCTCACAGTAAAGCTGGTACGGCCTAGGTGGCTAGCAACTCGCTGCCCACCCGGTTTCCATCATTGTTATGATTCTTCCCCTCTCTAATTCTAACAGCTGCTCATATTGTCTCCGATAGTGGCGTATTGCCATCTGTAGTTAAGAAGCGTCCCACGGTAACAGTAAAGGCCAAAAATTACGAGGTTCATATTAAAAGTTTTAATTTTACCCTCTCATCATAATTAAAATAAAGTTAATATCAAATTTTAATAATTTTCCATAATTAAGAATTATCTATCTAAAATTAGGATCAAGGCAACAAAAGCCTGAGAATTCGACAGAGTGAGGGACTGTTGAAACAAACTTGGAGTATATGTTATGAAAGCTCGCATTGCCATTGGACGCTGTAGCCGTATATAGCAATAGGTGGAGAAGCGAGAAGGGGGCGGGACTTCAGTTCGAAGACGAAATCGACTTCGAGAACACTGAGATCCTCGGGAAGTAGAAAGGGTTATAAATGATGATTAAACTGTTAAAATATATGAAATTATTAAGAAATGCCGTTCCGATACCAATTTAGAGGAATAAATTGCTATTGTAAAGAGAAAACTTTAAAACTCGAATAGAATGAGGTTGAAAAGACAGAATTAACGTTAGATACTGCAGCGGCACTAGCGACGCCTTGTGGTCAAAATCGTTTCTATTGCTTAAAAATTATATAACTGTTTCAAAACTTTAAATTTTATTATCAAAATGATTTTAAAATCTAGGAAAGTTGCCGACAGTAATACGCGAGACCCAATTTAGCCGTGGGTATATTGCACTTAAAGAGGTGAAGTCCTGAAAAATTAAAAACGCGCAGGATATCAATATTGAATTGCTTCAATGATTTCTCAGACCTTTTAATACTGGGAGACGCTAGTCTAAGTGGCCCAGTATGGCCCTGGGTCTTTTTTGCGATGATGCAATGGTTGCATCATATGCAGTTAGATTTTGAAGTAATTCATTAGGAATTTGAGGGATCCTGTTGAAAAAGGTAACTGATTGTTTTTTGATAACCTCTGAAATTGGTTCAGTTTTAAAATCGTTGTACAGGACTTCGTTCATGACAAACCAGGGAGCATTTAACATTTTCCTAAGATAAATATTTTCAAAGACGTGCAGTCGCTTCAGATGAGTGGTTGCAGCCGATGCCCAAATGGGCGAGGCATATAACACGATTGGTCTCAGATTGACTTGTAGAGCAAAATTTTGTGCCGGATCACCTGCTTGCTCTTGTGAGAAATCAAGCGTTTGAGCAATCTGCTCATTTCGAAAGCCTTTCGATGGACTTCTCGGATATGGTGGGCAAAAGTCAATTTTGCGTCAAGAATTAACCCTAGGTACTTGTATTGAGTGAACCAGGGGGCGGGTTGGTCAAAAACGATGATTGTTGGCAAATTGCCAATGCACCGTTGTTTCGTAAAGAGGAGGCAAGCGCTTTTAGATGCATTAACTTTAATTTTCCAGTTAATGAGCCAGAGCTGTAATCCAGAAATGTACTTCTACAATCTTTTAACAATTTTCCGATTGCAGATGTCTTTGGACATAATGACAGTATCATCGGCATACATGGCCAAATGGATGTTGGACGCCTTCGGAATGCCATTTGCGCCTGACACGTACCATCATGCCAAATCTCGTCACAATCCCACTCTTACTTTTTGGTGCACAAATTTTTATGGCAATGAGTGAATTTTTTCTATATATATATATATATATATATATATTATATATATATATATATATATATATATTACAATTTATTACAATTACATTTTATTGAGTTTTGTCTCATAGATATATTGTCATTCCACTTATAATATAATTTATTCTTTCGGAATAAGTTTTTTTTTACATTTTCAATCATGTCGCTTTAAAAAAAAACGATTTTTTTTATAGAAATAAAATAATGCTAAAATTAAGTTTCGGAAAAATATATTTTAAAGCAAAGTTTTTATTTCATTTTCTTGAACATCATAGAATAGCTATTATAAAATAAATTATTCGATGTCGAAACTAAAATAATCTTATTAAAAAGGAATACTGAAATGGAAGACCGTTGCTTTATTATACAAATGTCATTATTTCTTAATTTTTTATTTTTATTTTTAATCCTTATTTAAAATCTCATTAATTTTGCTACACATCATTCGCAGATAAAGTAATATGTTCTCAATTTCAATATATAATATAATCTTTTCATTTGATTTATATATACCTTTCATATTAATTTCATTAAATTAACTGCAACGAAAAAAATTATACTTTCTTATCTTTAAACAGATAAAATGGTATTATAACAATATAATTAAGAGCTTTCATCTTATAAGTATCAAATTTATATTACAATAATATTTTTAAACTACTAACATTACATAGGAAAATAACTTCTATATGTATTAACTTACTCAGTAGTAAGATAATACTCAGGTTAATTACTTAAAAAAGCATTTTCTTGAATAAGGATTTGAAATAAAAATTTATTCTACCGATATTTAATATATCAGTTGCTTTTTTATTTCTTTTAATTGCAGCATTTTTTATCTTGCTCTTGAATACAATAGATATTTAAGTTAAAATTTCTATATTATCTTTCAATAATTGACTCAGAGATAAGTATTTTGGTGCATTTATAAGTTAATAAAAATTGAAACGATTTGAAAACAGTAAAATGTAAAATATAATATCTTCTATAATTATTGTTTGATATTTATAACTATCAATATAAATTTATCATCTATATATATTTCATGGCTCATATTTTGTAATAAAACGTGATATGTGAATAACATCTCAGCAAGAAGTAAAAAAAAAAATTCTTATAGCATATGTTATGTTGAGATTTTCGGTACATATTTGATATTCCGTGATATTTCCGGAAAGGAGATTTAGCGATAGAATTGAGATAATTTTGATCTATCTCTTTTTAGTAATTCCAATTTAAACACATGGATGAGAAACACAGAAATACAATCTTAAGAGCATTAAATTCTATTGGGTTGTGTAAAAATATCTATTTAACCTTTTGATTTTTGCCAAGCACTATATTAATTATTTTTGTTTTATTGTTTTTTGTCACGATATCGAAATGCATTTAAATATTTTATACATTCTTGAATTTCAATTTTGTATTTAATTAATCTTTTAGTTTTTTTTTCTTTCTATTTTTTTTGCCTATACTTATGTTCAAAAGCGTTAAAATTCTGTTATGAATTTTCAAACCGGGTTTTAGCTTTGTCTTGAAAATTATAGGTTTTAATTGAGTATATTTCTTTGGTAAACCATTCAAAAATATCTATCAGAAATTTTATCAAATGTATCTAAAAAGTGATTTTTCAATATAATTTTAAGCAATTTATATAATGTTTGGAAATTTCATAGCATAATGATACACGTCTTCTTGTAACATTCTAATTTGATAACGTTTGGAACAAAGTTTTGTTATATGTTTTGAGAACGATGCACGATTTTTATTTTTTTGTTTTTATGTTCGCCTGATTGAAGTTAATTTTTTAAAAAGAATAATAATGGATTAATGAGAAGAAATGATGAAAATTTAAATACAAATTCAAAAGAAAATTATAAAATGGAATTTACATTAAATACTTCTCACCTGCTAATTTTACAGCATGTCTTGCAGCACGGTGGCAACCAGTTTCAGATTGAGAAAGTGCTTATATATTTATATAAAAAAGTGCTGTTGTGCTTAAATTAAATTATGAAATACAGGGCTCTTGAATCTCGGAAGTAATAAACACAATCACTCAAATAAAGCCGATTTTATTTACTGTTTACCTTATTAGAACTGCCAGTTTGATGCTTACCGCTTTACAATAAGTGGTGCTCTTATACAAAGATAAACAATGATTACATAAAGAAGAAAAGAAGTGAAATTTGAGGAGATAACAAATCGGTTCGTAAAAGAAATAGATTTCAAGTTGAATTCTTATGTTTGTTCTCTGAAAATAAGAATTCTGAAACAGATGGCATGAAACAAGATTTAAGAATACTAAAACAACAACCAAATGAAAAATACTGAAGAGTTATAATTTGATGAGAAACAAAAACTGTTGTAAAAGTTGATGAAGATTTTGGAGAAATCCAAAATTGTTGCAAAATATTTTATATAAAAGTTTGGTACTTGTTAATAAAATCGTTTTAAAGTCTGTAAAGGAAAGGAAAAATGAAAGCTTTTCAGCAAAATGATTACTATTTCGGCAAAAAATTCTACTATTTTGTCTAGAGTAAATTTTCGACAATCACTATGTCATATAAATCTATTTACGACATATACAAACAATAAAATAGTACACACTTACGTTACAATAATATATAAATGCTAATTTTGAAATTTTTGATAGAAATTTTTTTGATTATTGCGTATTTTAATTTTCATTAATAAAACTTAAATATATACAAAAAATTAATGAGACTAAATTTTTTAATTAGAATAATAAAGAAACTTTAAATATTTCAGAACGTTATGAGTTTATTAATATAATACGAGTGAGAGGCAATTACATCGGGATAGTGAGGGACGTGTTTTCGCTTGCTTTCTTGGTTAAAACAGAAGAGCGAGAATGGTTACATCATGAAAATAGCGGGTGCTAAATGCTTCTTTTCATCTTCATGGTTAAAGTGGAAGAGAGCAAAATTTTCCCTGTTTAGAATTTACATACAGCGATTTATTCAGATCACTTGGTATTAGATTTAGGGATCTTAAGGTACTTTAGCTGCAGACAAAACGTCTATAGGGAAATCTTCCTACGCATGTGAAACTATGAGCGACTCATGATTAATGTAAATTTATAGGGCATGGTCACACAAATTAGAAGTTCAAAAGGATTTGTATCAGAAAACAAGATTAATTTTCCACAAGAAATGTTATAAGTATAAGAAAAAATTAAAGAGTTAAATATTAAATTTAAGAGAAATCATTACACACACACATAAAGAGAGGCAATTAATATACATTATTAAACTGGATAATGCAAGAGGCGTAGTTTCGCCTCCAAGATTACAGCAGAATAGAGAGAATTTTACCTTACCATTGATTTTATAGTAAAGATTTCTTCCGATCTCGTGGAACTCAAATGGTATAAGATGAAGAGATAAGGAGGGATATTCATGACGTCTATCAGCCTGGTAGGGATTATTTCCTACAGATTTATGACTATGGGAAAAGTTGATTTAACAGAGCTTATAAGTGCGGGATCTAATAAATTAAAGTATAATTTGGAATTGGATCAGAAAATAGCTCTCTACTTTTGAGTTAGAAAAGGGGAAAACTAAGGAAATTAAAATTTTTAATGTGTGTGTATGTGTGGAATTATTAACTACACATACATGAAATAGTTCGGACTATGATCATAAAAGGAAATAAAATAGGATTGGAATTTTAATGTTTGGAGATCTTTGAAAAGAAAATAATCATTTTTGAACGTCATATACGAATATGTAAGACTAGAAAACAAAGATTAAATGGGAAGTAGAATTTTGGTTAAGTCAGTAAGTAAATTATCCGTAGACACATATACACACTCACGTAAACACACACACGCACACGCACGCACGCACACACGCACACACACATATATATATAATTCTTCTATCACAAAATACTAATATATGTATTTACATCTGATTGTTGATTTACATATTTTATTTCTATTAATAATTTCAATATCATTATCAATACTAAGGATTACTGAAATTTTAACAATAAAATTTTTTAGAATTCGAATACTTCGTACTCTGTTATAAATAAATATGCACACATGAATATTAAGTGTAATACTATAATTTAAGTATGTATTGATTGTAAGTGCTCTTTAAGGTACTCTTTTTGTGATATAAGTTTGTTGATCATAATATTAAAGACTAGTTCATCTTTTTTGGTATTATAATCAACGCAAATATTATTTCTCAAATTAAATACATAATATAACTGAATAATAGTATTTAATTTTCCAAATTCATAATTGCCCTCTTTTACTTTTTTAATTTTCTAGAATTAAAATAACTTTTTTTTTGTCTAGAGTTTTAGGAAATATTCGAATTTTCGAAGGACATTTTTATTGTTGTTCGCTATTTTGCAACTTCTTTGCTCATAGCCAAGATATGTGTATATGTTTTCCAAGTAATGGTCATTTTATTGTTCTTTTTTATTCTAAAGAATAATTTGCCCCATTTTCCTTGATTCCTGCAATTGCACAATTAATTCCCCCCTTTATCAACACAGTTTATGCTGCCCCATATATATATATATATATATATATATATATATATATATATATATATATGTATACTGCTAGCCACCCAAAATGCAACACCCTGAAGGAAGCATGCAAACCGTGTGAAATTTACATCATGTGTTTGCGACGATGAGTTATGCAAATCATTAGTATTGCACCGTAGCACTACTCGCAAGCGCTATATAAGGGTAGAACAGATTGGTGATTTGAAGAACGGCAATTATTTTTTCGTGCGCTTTTTTTGCATAAGCTGTCTACCTATGTCTCGTGGAAGACATCGAGCGTCTTTTGACCAAGTTTTTGAATTCGACCGAGGAAGAAAGAATAGTAGCTTATAGAGATTAAGGATTATCCTTCAGTGAAATCGGTCAACTTGTTGGACGAAACCAAGGAACTGTGATGCGGATCTGTGATCGCTGAATGCAGGAGGGACCGACGGGGCCGATCGCACCCACCTCGTTGCACCACTGCCCGTGATGACAGGCAGATTGTGCGCATGGCAGTGATGGATCGCGCAGCCACATCACGAACCATAGCACAACAGATTCAGTCTGCTACGCATCATTCGGTGTCTGCTCGTACCAATCGACACCGTTTGCAGCAGTGTGGAATTTCCTCAAGACGTCCATTGCTTCTTTTACCCTTGACTCGAAACCACAGGCGTTTGCGCCGCCAATGGAGCAATGAACGGCGGACATGGACAACGGAATAGAACGACATTGTGTTTACTGACGAATCCCGCTTCTACCTGCAACATCACGATGGTCGGATTCGAGTTTGGAGACACCGTGGTGAGAGGCTGTTGAACTGTTGCGTTATGTATCGCCACACTGGTCCTGTACCCGGTATCATGGTTTGGGGTGGTATTGAATTTCACTCCCGCACCCCTCTAGTTCGCATTATCGGTACACTGAACAGCTAGAGCTATATCTCTGAGGTGTTGGAGCCCGCGGTCCTCCCATACCTTCAGCGCTTCCTATCAGCTATATTCCAAAAGGATAATGCATGACCACAAGTGGCACGCAGTGTTCAAGAGTTCTTCTTTATCCATCAGATTGAATCGCTCCTTGGCCTGCTTGTTCTCCCGATCTATCGCCAATCGAAAACGTGTGGTCCATGCTTGCACAATGACTGGCTCGGGATACACCACTCGCTGCTACACTAAATCAACTTTGGCATTATGTGGAAGCCGTATGGACTGCTGTACCCTAAGGATACATCCAAAGCCTCTTTGATTCAATGCCGAGGAGTGTAGCAGCGGTTATAGCCTACAATGGCGGCTACACTAACTACTGATTTTGTTATCATCCACACTTCACAAGAGGCTGTAATTTTTATCGTTTGATCTTTGTACAACATGTTATCATTCAAATAAATTTCGCTGTGATATCTCTGGTCCTTATGGGTGTTGCATTTTGTGTGGCCGGTAGTGTACATAATATATATATATATCTATAATACTTATTATATATATACAAACTAATACTTATTGATTTTTATCGGTGGATTCGATACTCTTTACACGTGTCATCTAAATACTTTAGAAATTTCAAATGTTGAGGTCGAATAGTTTGTTCTGTTTCTGTAAATATATATTTAGCAATAGACGGTTTTTGAGACAAAATAAATTTATATAGAGGAAATTGTATGAAATATCTAAAAACAATTTTTCTTGATCTCTTAGTAACATGTGCAATGAACTACAACTATCCAACAGATTTGTGTGAGTGATATCTTATATTCGAAGTTATTTTTAAGAAGTCTGAGTGGAACTTAATAAAAATTTATTTTAATGATAAGGAGCAAAGTAAAATCTATTTTAAGTGGAATACATACTAAAACCATCATTTCGAGTTTTCATTGCTGACATTGTTTTATTTAGTTTTAACTGGTGTTAACCTATAGAAAGAAAAAAAAGTTGTTTTAAATATCTAATTAACTTTCGAAAAATTTCATTATAGGTTAACTTTTTTAATCTAAACAAAAGTCAAAAATAATCCTAACAGCTGCTTTAAAAAATTTAATTCTTATATGAAGAAAAAGCTATTTGAGTCAAACTGTTGGAAAAAAATTAAACTATTTAAGAACTCGGTATTAAAAAGAAAAGTTTTGAGATAGCTATTTTTGTATCTAAGCCTACAATTGATTATATTTAAGAGTTTTAAATATTGTATTTATATTGTAGAGTATTTACAAAGATATTTCAAATCGTAAGGAGTTGGAGTTTTTGATAAATTTTTTTCCCATTTCAACTTAAAAATTGCATGCATCTAATTCATGATTATTTTCTTCAAAATTCTTTATTCAAGCTCTTAGAAGTTATTTAAAAATCAATTTTTGAATTTTATAGGTAAAAGATGAAAAATTCCTTCTGCAATTATTACGTCATTTTACATGATTTTATTCTGTGTTCTATCGATTCTATTTCCTCCAGCGAGAAGCCCATACTCAATTACTGAAAATTATACAAATCAGTAGGAACTAAAAATAACCGCATCTTCAGATATTTATTTATGATGATACTTTTATAAGCTGTCGAGAGAAGAGACAGCATCTTAAAGAAAGGAGATAAACAACAAAAGAGATTGAGTTAACGCTGCATGTTGAAGATACGAGAGTGATTAAAATATATCTGTTTTAACTGTAGATGGTGATGCTATGGCAAGTTGATGTTATCATCGTGTACTGCCATCTATTAAACAGATCCAAAACAAATTAGATCATGATTCATAGGTTTCGCTTTGATTGCTGCCGTGTTGAGTTGTTGTCATAAATTTGCGTCACGTCAGCATTGTCATTGAGACATTGATTCCTCATTATACACGGGAAACAAAACAAAAAAAAAAAAAAAAAAACATCAAAAATGGATTGACTATGGGAAATCTGCTCCAAAGAAGAAAGCTTGACTTCCTGGGCCAGAAAAATTTATTTGATTTAAATGAAATCTTATATCTAGTGTTTGGCACAATATATCCCATGAAGACTCAGTGACAGAAATTTTATCTGACAAACCAACCGGGCGGAACGGTTATGGCGACGTTCTTTTGGAACATGTAGAGTATCATACTCATGTATTTCATAGAAAAAAGAAAAAAGGATCAGTCGAATAGTACAGCAGATTGAGAAAGAATTACTAATTACTACTTTATACTCCAATATCATTTTGCATTCATAACAAGAGCATTTTTTAACATATTGTAAAAACCTATGAATCATGCTGTTTTAAACATATTGTAATTCTGCGATTAAAATAGCTAATATTAATAATAATATGACAAATCTGAAGTTTGATTTAGATACAAGAATAGTTGCAGCTAACATTTTATTTACCCTCTATTTATATTTAGTAAATTCCGTTCACCAAGAAGAAATTTGTTTTTGTTATTTTTTTTCAAGTTGAGAGTTGTAAATATGGTTGCTAAATAAATTAACAATTAAATTTGTTATCAGATTTCTTGTGAATCATTGGAATAAAATCTGGATACTTTTCTTATTAGCCACCAAAAGGGATTTCATTTCCGTATAGTTACAAAATATCGTCCCTGACCACTTATCAAAATAAAGTGTTAAATGTTTTGAAAATGCATATAAAACGTTCATATTTGTCTTAATTAGACACCCCTGTTCGCTGATTTATATGGCATTTTATACATTCTGTTTTTCATCTGCTCTGGTTGCACAAATAAAATTGCGAAAAAAAGATTTTCACTGCACTCATATTTCTGCAGTCAATTTTTAAATTCAATTTGGTTGAGGCCAGTGATAACAATTATAGTTTTAATAGTATTTTGATAATTTCCTTAAAAATTTATAGGCTTTACCATATCAAAAGGAATTTTTTGAAAACAAATGGAAAGGAAAGTTATATGCTTGAAAACTGAGACTAAAATTTTTGATCGTTGATATATGAATACGAATGAAATTTCAATAAGGGAAATAGGCATTAATTATGTGGACAGAAAACCAAATTCAAAAAAGGATGCCAATTGATTCTAAGAATATTGTATGAATGGACTGATATTTTTTCATGGACTTTTTCTTTTAATTCAGGTGGAAACAAATTAATTTAATTAAATATGTGTCTGACTAAATTATGCACGTTTTGGTTAGCTTTTGATTTTAAGGTAGTTTTACATTAAAAACACCATTTCAATTTACTCTGTATTCGCAAGAACCGATTTTTCATACTAGTATTGTCTAAAATAAGATGTGCTTGTAATTTGTTTGACACTAATCGCACCCGGAATAAAGACAATATCAGATAACTGTCCGAAATCTTCAGTTCTTCGAACAAAATTATTCAGTAATTTTCGATATTCTGTTTAAAATCCGTATTTTCAGGGTACTAAGATACCTTAAGAAATTTTGAAAATATAGTACCATGGTATATATTACATATTATCTGTTGGAAAATATCCTTTAGAATTTATGAGTTTATTTTGGTTTCGTATACATATTTTCTCTATAAATATGTCATGAATCTGAATTTTAAAGTTATGATTTATTTATTGGCATCATCTGCAGCAAAAACTTCCATTTTCTATACTTTATAAATTTTATGTTATATTTCTATAATTATTTGTTCGAGTTATTCGATGCGTCATACAGTATAGATTGAATACTGTCACACAGACACAGTGCTATCCAGTACCGGAGGAACTGAACTGAGGTCGGCGATAGAGCTGGGCTTTCTATTCTTGAATCCTCCAAACATCTATCTCAGGAACTTTTTATCATCACTTTTGTATTCATATAATATTGCTGCTGTATTTTAAAAATTTGTTTTCAGCTATACATTTTGTATGTATATTCCGTGTTGTATTTACATAAATGTAATTTTGTCAAAGTAAACTCTCATTAATTCCGATACCGTTAAACCAGATATTGCTCAATCCGAAAAACCATAAAAAAACTCATAATTAAGAAGTGAAAATGAAAAAAAAAAGTTAATTAAAGAGTGTATAATTATTGGCTACATAATTTCGTACCGTAACTAATGACTGTGGCATCATAATTCTTACTTTTCATGTTCTGGAATTCATATTATTTTTTTGTTCAGATTCCGTCTTTAAAAAAAGAAGCCAAAATTTATTTAAACTACCGATCACTTGAATTTTTTGGTAAATTTTTTTGAATACAACAGAAATGAAACTATATTCGTGTATTTCGAGCTTTTAAGACGTTTTCGTTTATTCATTGCTCAAGAAAATGATTCTAAAGGAAGGTAGCAAAACATCAGTCGCTTTTTAAAACCAGGAAGCGAGTTAGGTGTGGTCAATAAAGAGGAACCTGGATACCATAACATTCTAAGTCAGTGGTTCTTAAATGTTTTAGTTTTGCAACCATACCCCCACTTTTAAAAGTTTCGAATGATTCATCCTTCTAATTGTAAGCATCCAAGAACAAAATTATCTTGTTTAATTTTTAATTTAATTTAAAATTAAAAATAAATACAAGTAAGAATTCCCTCTAATTTATTTAATTTTAAATAAATTTATTAATTTATATAAATTTTTGTTAAAGTAAAATAAAATATACATAAATTTTTTTTTAATCAAATGGTATATTTTTGTGTCAAATTTAATTTTTACCATAAAAATTAATTTAAACAATCTTTCAATCATCAAACAAAATGTGTAATTGAAATAATAAGGCTTAAAATAAAATATATTAATGAAATAATTCGCATACATGTATACACAAGAAATGAAAGGAAATAGTTTTAAAATTTGTTCAAGTATACAAAAATTAATGAAAGCAAATCACGTTTAAATGAGACGGATGTGTTTGATTTTTGCTGCATAACAAATTAAATCATGGTTCAATATTCGACACTTCTGGACGTAAAGCAACATCAACGCTGAACATTTGGATTTAAAAGTCGTTTCACTTAAGTATGAGGTGCTCAATAGCAGAAGAACGTTTAAATCCATTTCAGAAATTATAAGAAATTCAAATCTAGTTCCGATCCAGAATTCAGCCAAGGATTTTTGCGAAAACTCAAGTCTTAAATTTGAGTCATTCAATATTTCAGCAAGGTTCTTTTGAGTCTTATATTGCTCATGAAGAAGAATAGCCATATACGACATTACCTTTGATATTCAACCATTTATCCAAGGCTAAGAAATGATTTTACCATAAAATATAATAATTTCCATTATAATAGTGATTGACCAACCGCAATTAAATAAAACTACAAAATACGATATTTTACTGTTCGTGCGATGTACACATTCGTGATGAAATGGAAACTAGTGATTATACAAGGAAAGCGTTTTCACACTGGTCATAGTGGCGCAGGGCGTTACATTTGTGGTCGTATTCAAAGTCCGAAATTTGGTAAAATTGCATTACAACACCATTGTAATAATGCTACTAATGGTACTTTTTTTTTTAAAACGTAAGTATTATTTACAGCTCTTGTTAGTTAGTATTACGATTTTATTATTGTGCTGTACAGAAAATGTAAAATATTAAATGAATGATAATGAATAGATTGCGACTAATGTTTCTTTAATTCATGTATCTAAATTAAATATTTAAGACCTAAACTAGGGATATCTGTTTTTTGGGATATCTGTTTACTTATTTTTATTCATATGCTAAGAATTGTTCTTTAACCTGTTCTTGGATTCGCTTGTTCTTTAGATTGCTCGAATCAAAACCTTAAAGATATTTGAATGAATTTTATATTATGCAATTGTTACATAAGATAACTTCACAACTTTAAGAAAAAATTGAACTGGTTGAATTTTGGAAGAAAACTCTCCTTGTATTAAAATTAACTCTACATGGAACAATAATTTCTAATTTTATTAGATAACAGCGAAAATAAAGTATCCTTGGTAATTTCTTAATATGACTATTTTTTTTAAACATTTATGAATTCAAAATAAAAAAAAATGAAGCAAATATTGGTAATAAAAGAAATTGAAATAGATTTCAAATTATAAAGTGAATTTCAGGCAAAGCATTTAATATTTTTACTGAAAACATTAATTAAAAAAGCCACTTCTAGTGTTTTAGCATGCAAATCAGTAATTCTACTCTAGCTAAAACAAACAAAATAATATATAAATATTTTTTTTAGTTTGCAGTATCTATAAACATTAAATAATATGTGCATGAATATGTTTAGTTATTTTCTATATTTTTAGTAAAAGGAATAAATATATAAATTTACATATGAGATATATTAAACATTAAAATTCACATTCTATTCTTATTCACTTTCTTTGCGTACAATAATAGAATAAAGAATTAAAGAGAAAATTAAAAAAAAAAAAATTCATCATAAATTACTGTGGCAAGTTTATATATATATATATATATATATATATAAACTTGCCACAGCAAAACACACATCTTCGAGTTAGTCTTACATTATAAGCCCTAAAAACATCCCTAAGCTCTAAAATGACAATCAAAAACATTCTGTGGGAGAATTGCAAATCCTTCAGCAAAAATTTTATGTATTATTATGCACATCATAAAAATGTGTTTTTCACTTTCTAATTAAAACCTAATAAAAATACGATAATTTTAGAATTGGTGCATAAGTTCAAAAATAATAATAAAAATTAGAATGAACGTAAAAATGTAATTAAATGGGAAAAAAATTCAGTTTTGATCCCACTTGAATATTGAAAACGATTACGAAACGAAATTGTCCAGGATAATCAAAGACCTGTCTTTCAAACGATCCCTTCTAGTTCAGAATATTTCACCGTTCCTTTAGCAATGCGGACCTACTTCAATAACCTACAAGTTTCGTACCTACTTCGAAGTTCGGCCAGCTGAAAGAGTTAAGCTAGTTTCTCCTCAACGTTCTTCTGTTTGGAACCTGCCCTCGTCTAGTCTGTTGGGAAGACCTGCAATCGAAAGATCTAGTTTTTTCTGAGTTTTTTTTCCTTCTCCATTGTTGTTTTGGATCCAACTTGTCTAGCTCCTGGAGCCTTTCTCATAGTCGATCCATTTCGATGACTGCTTTTCCGAGATGTTTTTTTTAAAAGTTTTTCAAGATCGATACTTTATATTTTGATCCTTTTCTCTTTCCGATTGCTTTCCTCGCCTCCTCCTTCGCATCACATACTAGCTTTTGCTTTAAAACTGGGGTGTCCCAACCACGACCTGCAAGTGGTCCAAGAAGGGAAGGCAGAACAAAAGAAATAAAATTACCCCCTTCAAAAATTTTTAACCGCATAAGAGTTAATTCAAGAGTTATTGAGCCAAAAAATCCACTCCGTTGTGATACAGGAATTTGAAAATAAACTCTAGAAATTTTGAAAGAATAAGTAAATATTACATTTTTCATTTTTGTGATTTCGTTTATTATCAATATAGATATGCCGCAAGCAAATTTTCAAATAGAATACATAGCAATCTGATATCCAACTGAAAAGAGAAATTCATAGAGTCTCTGTAATGAACTTTTATAAATTATACCTGTCCGAAGGAAATATCTCTCCCTGCACAATCTTTCGTAATTCATGTCATTATTGTTTCAGAATCACGAATATTTTCAACCACTATTTTTAAGATTTAAGCAATCTAAGAGTAAAATTAAAACCAGAATAACGGATGAACAGCTTCAAAATTCCCTAAAAAGTGCGACCACTTGAATGAACAGATATTATCAGATATCACCTTAATGTTATGATTTTTATCTGTCTTTATTCTTATGAAATTTATAACAAATTGTCATTTATACAATGTTATATAAGACGCATATAATAATGTCAATCTAATTTCATGTTGCTGTATTTGTAATGCAAAAATCATAATTTATGTTTCAATTGCTGAATGTGTAAACTATATATATTTTATGGGTTATTTTTGCTCATGAGCTATTGTTAATGTCTTATTTTATGCGGCTTCAAATATCTCGTCTTTTTTTGTGGCCCAGGAAAGCAAAAAGTTTGGATACCTTTCTTTAAATGCAGATGCTTCTCCTGTCTGATGCTTCTTATTTATACAAAAAAAAAATTTCCTTTTTTAAGTTCCGGATTTCTAAAGATATATTCCAGGAGTGGTTGTTCATTTGCGTTTAATTGCTTTGAGCGTGAAGCACAATGTTACGAAATAAAGATGACGGAATAACTAAACTTCTCTAAATAATTAGTAACAACGAAAACAGATTTCTGGCGGACCCACTGACTCTCGTGTTCTCGCTCTTTTAGATAAATGAGTTCGAAAGAGCATATTGTTATTTTGATTCCCAACATTTCGCTTGGCGACCTCATTTGAGGTCATCACCAAAGTCTTAAAAGAGCTATTTTAAATAATTTTTCGACTTAAAACATATAATCCAAATCATGCATTGATTTCAATTCTATCTTGTACAGTTATTTACCATTTTACTTCGTATTTAAAAATACAATAACTTTTTACTCAACAGAAAGTTTAGCTATTTACTTAGGCTTATGATACAGGTTATTTTACTTATGTCGGACGTCCTATAGCTCCAAATAGTTCGGATTAATGTGGCTCAGCTGTATTAGAATGAATGACTAAAATTTCTAAGATTACATTTAGGAATTACATGGAATTTTTCATAAATATGCATAGTTTGAGTTTAGGAATTAAAAAATAAGCGTTACTAGTTTTCTAAGAAATAAAAGAAAAAATGATTCTCTAACTGTAGTAAGCATTTACAGATATGACGACTGAATAAGAACATTTTTCTTTTTAAATTGTTTGTTTTATTTTTCTATGTATTTTAGGGAAAATGATAGATATAATTGTGGGCGAAAGTTATGATGATAGAATAAAAATACATTTTCTTTTGCTTATTTAAATGTTCTCTTTTCTGTTTTTCTTGAAATTTAAAGGAAATATTTGATAACATGATGAGTATCTAGGATTACGAATATTGAATAAGAATAACGTTCTGCTGGATTTATTTCAATAATTTTTTCTCAAGAAATTTTAAGAAAATGGATTGATATCCTGATAAGTCTTTTTTTTTTAACTCTGACTCTGTTGCGTTTATTTAAGTACTTGAGTAATATTGTAAATTTCAATTATTTTAAAAGAAAAAATTATATGGGTGCATCGAACCAATTTTGCTCTTCATGTTTTAAGATAACGGTAGAGAAAAATCACACAGAAATTTGATGAGTTATCTACGTGTAGTAACATATTTAAGTAAAGTAAAGTTTCTTTACAAAATATTTAAGCAATTGGTTAGATATGTTATCGCTTGCCTGTACAGGGCAAATCTCTATAACTTATCTCAGGTGACGTACGTACTAAAATTAAACTGCGGTGCTCACCGACGAAATATGTTAAAAGCTTATAAGAATAAAGTTGTTTGTTATACAGCCAAGACTTGTTTTTAAGAGAATTTTAAGTAGCCGAAGCAAGGCTAAAAATTGAGTAATAAGTAAAAGTGAAAAGATTGCGATAGAATAAGACAGTGAAAAGGAAGTTTATAAATCAGAAGTGGAAGTGACATATAAGCTGTAAAAATGAAGTGCGGTGTTGTTTTCTAACAGATATGACAAATAGAATTGCTGAAAAAAATTAAGTATAGCATAATTTGAAAGAAAAACTGAAAGGTAGATCAGATATAATGATAAAAAAAAATATTCAGAAATAGTTTGAGTCTCATTTTGAAGATAGTGACTCGGATGTGGTAAAATAAGACTTACGTATAAATGAGTGAAATAAAAAAAAATTAATTTAAAGTTTTAAGTATTACAAATTAGCGCAAAATTGTGATTAATGTATAATTCATATTTTTCACTTCAATGAACAAAAAAGGTAAATGAAAGTAAATTAGAATTTTATCTTGAAATATGTTTGAAAAATTTGGTTTGAAAAAATCTGTTTAGTTCGTTATAGACATATAATGAAAAAAGGTAATTGAAGAGCTATCTTTACAGGCATTGAGATGTGAGGTCTCTTTTTGAATTTAAAATTTAATATCATACATTAACTTTGATATATTTACTAAACTTTATGCTTTTGCTAATCATTAATTACTACTGGAACATTGAAGTTCAAGAGAATAATTAAAAATATTTTTTTTATTCAGAATAAGAAGAAAAACCGAGACAAGAAATATTCGTTTAAAATACGTAAACATGTACGAACGAATTCTCAATTATAAATTTTGAGATTTTGCGATTACTTTCGAGATTTTACAATTGTAAAACTTTACACGAACAAAAAAACGATAGATTTATTGATGCTCTTAATATATAGGTTGGAGACTTATTAATGACTTAATGAAGAAGAAAGAAAAAATGTTTTCCAGAAAAATTAGACGTGTGACATCGTTTAAAGTTAAAATGTCCTTTGAGCTAATGTGCTGTCATAACCTCATAATGATTAAAATACAAATTTTCAAAAAATAAGAAATCAAAACAGAGAACACATTAGGCCATTTATAAACTAAACCTGTTATATTTTGCATTGAAATAAATAATTATTATGTACGTTGCTTTCACCATTATTGAGGTTTAAATTATGCATTTATAAACAATTATGTCGGCATGTGCATTTATATAATTCATGGATTAGGCCATCTATTAATTAAGATGGCCAAATGCACTTATCGTCAGTCTCAATTGATTAATTTCCATGGTTACCACGGATGGAAAGGATACATAATAACCTTCATTAGCAATCATTATTTGATATGCTACTGATTAATTAAAGAAGAGAGAAACACGTATATATATAAAGTATATGGAATGTCATTTTGTAACAGAATTGTTGTTAGTTTTATATTTCACATCGAGTGAAAATGTAGTAAGAACAAAAATATATGATGCAGCATTTATTTTCAAAATAATTTTGTAAAAAGAAAATTGCAAATGCTAAATGTTTAGCACAGTTTCATTGTAAAGTAAACAGTTACACTACGGAATCTACAATGACCTCTCAATAGTTCGATATTTTTACCAGATAAAAATATTGCAAGAAAGGACGAGGGAAAATTATATATACTTAAATATTTTTAATTTTATACCATAGATCATATTATAGTAGCATACATTATCCACAGTTGAAATACAACCGAAATTTTGACCATCCGATTGAGAATCGCCCCTTATGTACACTTGCTGAATGAGCAGTTCCGATGATCTGGATTCGTCATTATTCGTCATATTATATTCGTCATTCTCACTATTCATTCATTATACACCAAAGTTTAATCATTTGCATTTTCGGTCTCAATGTCTTAGTATACGCAATTTCATTCCAATCGGGCAAATCCTTCTTGGTGCATCGATTTATTCTTTATATATAACACACATGGATCAATACGTCCCGAGACTAACATTGAAAACAACATTTTTTTCGCAATTTTTTTTTTTTATTCATCAACATAACACCTTTTGTTAATCACCTTTTAGGGTGATACAATCGTTCCAACGCTTTTCCAAATCTTTTCCCCTCCCCAATTTTTTTTTTCTTTTTTTTTTCCCCGCAAGAAATCTTTTTTTGTTGCGAGTAAATAGCGATAAACAGCTTTCTGAATCATCGACTCGTTGCTGTTTTTGTTCCATCGAAAGCAATCGCGGCACCCACTTGGAAAAAACCTTTTTCATGCTCAATTTTTCATGAAGGATAGTAAATACACTTCCATATGATATCTGTGTCATCTCAGCAATCTCACGGAGCTTCACTTTAGGATCTTTCATTATAATTTTTGTCACTTCACTCACATTTTCCGGTGTAACGGCTTCCACAGGTCTACCCGAGCGTTCCGCGTCATTTGTGTCGGTACGACCACGTTTAAACTCGGCAAACCACCGACAAATCGTTGCTTTTGATGGACAAGAGTCCGGGTAACATTTTTCAATCCATTGTTTCGCTTGCACGGTGTTTTTACCCATTAAAAAACAATGTTTTATCAGAACACGAAACTCGGTTTTTTTCCATTTTTTAAACAAACTACAAAACGACTTTACTCCAACCTCGATAACTCAGCTGTTTCTGGTCCGATCGACTTAAAATTTTGACACGTTTCAAGCAAAGCTTCGTACTCTAGAAAGACCTGGTTACTGGTTTACTACGAGTGCCATCTCTGGGTTAGTCTCGGGAGTTATTGATTGATGTGTTATATATATATATTTGTAATTAAATTTAAATCTCAAAAGAATTTCGTATACAAAAGAAATTGATAATTAATTCAATCGCAGTTAATTGGCCAAAAATTGAATGAAATTTAAAAGAAAAATCTTAAATTAAAAAGTTATACAATAAATTTTTTTAGAGATATTAATTTTTTCTTATGAAGTTAAATGGAATTATATATACATATAAACACACATACACACACACATAAAAGTAAGATAACAATTTATAAGTATACTTTTGTTATTTAACTGTGGATCAAAACCGACTAATAGACAGTAATAATTCAAGTGGATACGAATTCAAACGAGTCAATATAGCTCAAATAATGACAGTAAGAAGTAATATCATCTAAAAGATAATTGCGGACTCATTCGATAAATATAGAATGTGAAATCCTCATTATTCGTATTTATGTGCATCAAAATAGCAAATACTGAGAAATTCTGATTTAAATTGATGTCGTTCTAGTTTTATGTAAAGAGTGGTAACGATGATCCTCGTCATTCTGAACCACGGTCAAGTGAAAAGAATGATACCATAGCAGGCACATCTGTGACGTTTCCTTACTTGTACTCTCTTCTGTCATAAACATTTATTACTAAAAGTTTAAGTACAGTCTGAAATGAAACAACACCGAAATAATCTTCAAAGCACATATTTATTTATGCTATTGAAGGGAAAGGTTCTCTATGAGTTCACAATCCAACTCGATTATCAATAAGTTTAATAAAATATGAAATATCAAGCTTACAGGGATACTAGAGTCCGAGACGAAGTATTAATCCACAATATGTCTAGCTTCAATCAAGCAAAGTAGGATATGTATTCTTGCAAGATCAATGTATGTTCACACTCGTACAAGTAAATTCTACACTCAATTAAGCTCATTCTCACTCTTGCTATCTTTTCTACTAAATTCAGCATCACTTATGCATCTGTTTTTCGCTATCTCTTCATTATACTTCTTTACTTCATTATACTTCTTTACATCAACACTCTTCATTTGTTCTGTAGAGGTTTTATTTTTGGTATAATTGAATGATAAAGAGTCTCCAAAGTAATTAGTAGAAGAAAGCAAATAATCCCTGATTGCACATCGTTCTCATAGCTTCCACATAACTCCATCTACGGACGACAGAATGCCTTAAAGTGAACAGAGGATTCGAACTCACGACTGAACTCGAACTTTGCCGGCCGTGGAGCTCGCGAATCTAACCAATGAATCTATGCTTACTTGGAAATTTTGGAATTAAAAATAATCATAGATATCATGAATATCAATTAAGAAAGTATGATTTAGGGGTTTAATAATTTGAAAACGTATGCATCTGTTATGTTACATTATAATAATTAGTACTTCAGTTTTTTTCAAATATAATTATAAAAAATTTAACTTCTTGAAAACTTTATCAGTTTTATTCACTTTGAATATATTTCTATGGAAATTTCATATGCAACAATATTAAAATACTAATATTTTTTTGTAAAAATCATTCACATTGATTTAGCTTGTTGATATTTATTCCAGGAAAAGTGTTTTGTAAGACATATGGTTTGTAAAAAAAAAAAGGATAAGCCAAAATATATCTAAAATAATTAATATTTTTTGTTTTGCATAGAAGTGGAATACAGATGAATTATTTATAAAAGTCAAAGAAGTTTTGAAAAGAAAGTGTAAAATGGTAAATCGAAATGACTTACCTTTTTTTGAATTTCAGTTTGAGTATTTTGTCCAATTTTTTCATTTTTAAAAAATAACACGTTCAACATTTTTATCATTCATTAAAATTTTTATTCGGTTGTCATATCGACATGCTAAAATGTCATGTTTAGAACATTACAAATTTTAAAATTATTTTCAGTCACGAAAGATAATTAAGTTTGGTTAATACGGAATTTTGAGTTTATAAACGTAATCTAAAAAAAATTAAATAATTTAACGAGGAAGAAAATTATGTGAGTATATAAAAATTAAAAAATTCGAACTCAATTTTCAAAATGAAAAAAATATTAATAAATGTTTGTTATATTTGAGAATATATCATTATTAAATTCAAGAAAAAACACTTAAGCACAATATTTTTGTTAAAGGGCCAAATATTCTTCATTCGTATTTGACAATTATATATTAAAATTATGAAAAAGGATCTGATTTTTTTAAATTTTTTTTTAAATTCCAATGAAAATTTTGTTGTTGTTATAGTTAAATTATATTCTGCTGGACTTTTATTTGAAGGAAATATAATTATGTCAGTTTTCGTAGAAGGAGTATGATATATTTAAAAAGTTACAAATAGAAATATTTCTTTAAAAATATGTTGAAAAACTATAATTCATGTTTCTGAATGATTTTTAAGCTCTGTTCCAGTTTACTTTATGCAATATTAATCAAACGGTGATATGAAAATATTTGCCTTAATTTTTATCAATATTGAAAAAAAAAATCCCAAATTTTTACTAATAAGATTTTCACATAAAAGGTAGAAAGCCTTTTAAGATTAATATTTTATTCCAAGATAATCTGAAAATAAAAAAGAACGTTTCAGATAAGAAGAATACACATTGTAATAAAAAGCACATTTTTTAAATATATTTCTGTTGCAAACCAAAACTTTGTAACACAGTCCTTTATAAGAATATATCACTTACAACTTCTACGTTTTTGCTTTCCAAAATGATTCGAAATAATTTGGTAATATTCTAAGAAAATGAAAATTATTTAAAACTTTAAAAAATTAGCTCGAAAAATGCTTTTGAAAAAGAACTATTCATGTTGCTGAAAATTAAGCAGAATTCCTGCATAAAACAACTTTCATATAAGAAAAAAGATTAATTTTATTAATAAACAAAATAATTCCAACTGTTAAATTCTAACATATTATAAAACGTATTTCAAAAATCATTTTAAATACACGCTATGTTACAGTTCCTAAAAGTGATATTATTACACTATCAGTTATGCGCAATAAATGATTCTAAACAGTCTTATTAATTAAATACTTATAATGCGTCCTAGATTATTGAAAAGGAGAATATATATTATATTTTTAAAATTTGTTAGTTAATGAAACTTTTATCAAAAATGTTTTCCTAGGCAGTCCCACGAAATAACCCCGCTGAGACTTAAAACTGCTGTAGAATGAAATTAGAGACAAAAACGTAAGACCTAATAATAACTCACAGTAGCATTTAAAAATCATATTGGTAAAGAAAAACGATACTCACTCTAATGGAATCAAAATTTGAAACATAAGTTGTTATTAAAATAATATTTTAATAGTTTATTGTGTTTTTTTATGTATATAGAAAACATTATAAAATAAAGTTTAAGTACTAGTTTATAGGCCCACATCGAGACTTTTTAGACAAATTATTATTTTAAGAAATTAGTCCTAGACCTAATTTTCTTAGATAGAAATCATATTTAATTAAATTTCAAGGATATAGTGAGTTTATTTTATAAAATGTTATTATTATATAATTATATATTGTGATAAGTAAAATCCACGTTTGATTTTATTAGACCTAAACATTTGAAAAAATAAACAGCCTAGGACATGATATAGTAACTGTATATTATAAACTATGGCTAAACATATATATAATGCATTATCATGAATAATTCTTTAGATTAAACCTCTTATTCTTATTTTAATGTAGAAGACGAGAAAATACTTTAAATATTATGTAATCACTTTTAAAATTATTATTATATTCTTAGTTAAGTTATTTGAAACTGAGTCAGCTAAACAAAATCAAACTAAATCTTCCATATTTACGAGTTATATGTTAGCGTATATGTTAAATTAAAATGGTCCTTAAAGCTCTACCTGACGAGTTGTGAAAGTTATACGAGTGAGTTATTATACTCGTCATCACTTGACACTTCAAATATCATGATCACCTGACCATAGTACAAAGTAATCAAGTTAGCCTACGTTGAGGAACAGGTTGGCGCATTATAATAAATGCGATTTACTAATATCCGGTAGAAAGCGAACACATCAATCCCAGTTTAAGAGAAATTAAACAATTATCGATCGAGTAATGAGTAAAAATAGAATTTTATATCGATTACTTTCAGTTAATATCAAAATTCAATGAATGCTTGTAAATATGAGAAGGTTTATGAAAATTTTAAATGATTTTGATACATTTTCTTAAGTCCTTTGCACGCAGTGAATAATCTATTTAAATACCTTTCGCTTAAGTTTCTTATATTTAATTGATTAAAAAACCACTTAATCTGTATTCAAAATTAATATAATTACGTTTTTCTTTCTTTTGTCATTATATAAATAAAATTTTTAATTCGCTACTCCACAAACTGAATAAAACTGCTTTAACGAGAAATTTAGATTTAAATGACTGTTTTAAGAAAACAGAAAATGTACGTTTTTAGCCACGTAACGGGCTATTGTTTGAGGTGGGGCGTTTAGGAGTACCAGATCACTTTAAAAATTGTTATCGTTTGCTTTAATTTTAATTACATGTAGCTTAAATATATTCAATTTAATAATTATTCGTTTCCTTTAATTTTAATATAGGAAAGTTTACTATTGTCCATTTCTCAATATTTCATTGTTTGCTTTAATTCTTATATTTAATTGAGTAATTAATAGCAATTATTAAAAAAAAAGCGCACCTTGGGTGGCTACATCTGTTCTTAGCAAAATTTTGCATACACCTTTTTAAAAAAAAAAAATTAGAAATTCGCGTGAAGCATTTAAGTGGCTCTAGGCCATTTTAAACTTTAAAGAGCTCTCGTTAAAATCTATGATTAAAGTCAAAGTAATTAACACACGTTTTATTTGTATTTCGATGCTTATGTGGCATCAAATTAAAAATTTTATAAATTAAAATGAGATGTAAAAGTTTTAAATAAGCCAAGAGTAACTAAATAAAACAAAAATGTACAGAATATTTTGTGTAATTGAATTTTACTTTAATGATATTCCATTAATATTTAAAATAAACTTGTTGCGTTAATGAGTGTAATAGTAAATTGAAACACTCACGCTAGTCCAATCCTGGATTGCTAATCCTCTAGAACCTGATGAATAAGTGACGTTGGGCTATTCGCGATTCTCTCCTCTCTAACTTTGGAGACTTTATAGTAATTTGAATTGCATAAAATGATAATTTCTTCTCGACCGAAGTAACACGTGATTAGATAAATTAAATGAATATAGATATGAATTGCATTGAATTAGAAATAGTGATATACAAATGAAATAGATTTGAAAAAAAGGAAGGGATATAGAATATTACGCCAGGTTGATAAATATTTGTAAGTTCTAGAAAATCTCCTCACTTAATCTCTGGGATTGAAGCAAATCTCAGTTAAAGGTACTAAAATAAGGACCAGTTGTTTACGAGAAATGTTTGATCCAAAACGAATGAAATGGTAAGCTAAGACTTTATTAGTTGATTCTAATTTGGAATTGACGAGTTAAGTGGCATTCGAGGACAAGAGAGTGACCATATCTCTTCTTCCTTGTTTATTAATAAAGTATTTTATGAGAGTGATTCGAATAGTACTTGTATTTAAAGAGAGATAGTATTATTAATGTTAGTTGTCATTTCCATTGGGCACATCCATCTGTTATAAGGAGCCGAAATAAATTTAACATTGATTCATGCATTAATTTTGATTTCGTTGTCATTTGCTGCCAAATCAAAATTTTATAGCTGCCGCTTCGAGTTACCACCGCCCGTGAGACCTGCATTCATGCACCGGAAAACAAGCAAAAATCAAATCGTTGGATTGCTTCCGGCGAATCTCTTACAAAAAAGGCGAATAGGGCCTCATCGGACGGAAAAGTTATGAAGACAAATTTTTGCGAAACGAAAGGCGTCATGATCAAGCATACGAGTATCTGAGACTTAAACAGCTGATAGCGAGTTTTGATGCATATTAAAAACAAACCATTTTGGATTCTACAAGCACCATCTCTTTGAATTTCTAAGGATTTATTGAACGACCATCGTACCTTGCTCTAACGTATTTTTAGTTGGAATCTAATAATTATTGACTGTGCATATAGAAGGAAAAATGGCTGTAGAATTAAATAATGAAGAAAGGGTGTCACAAATCGAAATACGAAAAGAAAAAAAAAGGGATAGGAAAAAAAATGAATAATAAGCGATTCAAAAAATCACGTTCGTTAAGGGATACCTTTCCGTCTAGAATTTTTCAGGGAAAAAAAGAAAAGAAAGAAAAATAATTTGGTTGTAATTTATTTAATGTTTACGAACCAAATTGTATAAAAATATAATAGCTGCATTTTTTGAAATGCTAAAATAAAAATTATATTTATAATAAAATAAAAATTCCATTCTTATCATTTTCTGTTTAAATGATATCAAAACAACCATATTTAACCCAGTGGATTTAGTACATAGACATATATCACTATGTAAAACTAAAATTCTGCGAGATCCTAGTTTGATATTATTAGCTCAATTTTTCTTTTAGATGTAACTATTTTAGTTTAATTTGACTTTTAAATTACAAATATCTTCTTTCAACTACACCCCCTCATGTCTACTTTCATATTTCTCTGAACAAATTGACGTATGAGGTGACGTAGGTCTCTGAATATAATACAAGTCTATGCCCATTCGTCAAATATGAAGCTTCCTTAATAATTTTCGTCTATTCTCATCGCTGCTAAACAAAATCGATTCCTCTTTTAAGCCCTTCCGGTACGATTTAATGACGAAACATTTTGCATGAAATCACCATTTAATTTTTACTGAAAAAACATATTTCATTTTATAAGTCGTTCGGATATTATATTATTGATTTAACTAGACCTGTAAAATTCTTTGGTAAATATCAAAATGACAAAAAGTTAATAAAAAATCAAAGTAAATCTTAAATAAATAACAAAGTAATTATTAATGACATATCTATAAATAAATCTCAGAGTAATTTAATAAAATCTCAAATTAATCTTAATTGTCTTCAAACATGTGATGTATACTTTTCGAAACATTCCTATAGGTGCAAAGGAATACTGCATTGTTTACACTGCCAGCGAGTCTCACTTCTAATATAATTCTTTTAGCACACAAACGGCACTTTTTAGTAGGTTTTCTTTCCTTTCGAGTTGCAGGAATGGGTTCTGAAAAATGTTTCCACCTTTTGGCCTTCAACCTAGCTGGAGTGTCACTATACGACGGACATCCATGAGTTTCATAATTCGGTAGCGTAACTTTTTGTACACACAATTCACTCGTCTATGTCCAATTCATAACTCCCAATCCCGCTTTTGTCCGAATTGGGGATTTTTTTTCAAATATAAAACGTAAGAATTGCAGAGTGCAATGTCAAACAGATAAGAAAGATTGACAAGAATTAACAAGATTGGTGTGTGATGTGCTCTCGTTTATCCAAATTATCAATTCCGAAGTGTACCTGGACCTAATTCAAAATTTCAGTAGCATGTCAAAACTAACAATTGAAGTGCTTAAGGAGTTCTTCCATGACCGTTTAATTTCAATAGGCCTCTGTACATCAAGATCACCAGACCTTATACCGTTAGAATTTTTTTGTGGACTTATCTCAAAGGTAGGGTTTTTCAGAGAAGTCTTGCAAACATTGATGAATTAAAAAAAATACACCTGATAAAACCTCATCAATAACACCAAAAATGTTGGGAAGTGTGTCAAAAAATTGGTTCGACACGTTCATGTTTGCATTCAAATTGTTGGCAAACATTTTATAAGGAATAATAATGTAAAAAAATTTGAGTTAAATTTATGTTTTTCGAAAATAAAATTATCACAAGATTAAGTAACGTTGTGCGTCTCCATTTTTCTCTTTTACTTCACAAATAAAGTTGTAACATTCCAACAATGTTGGAAATTGTCTCTGACACTTAAACAGGTTTCGAACAATATTTTATTTTTAGGATAGCTGTCACATCCGTCAGATTCAAAGGGAATAATAAAAGCCAACTGGTACTCTTTTAAATTGATGACACTGTTTATACACTCAAGGAAACAAAAAATTAGCGTACCAAGAAGGAGTCGTCAAAATGAAACGAAATTTTACAAACGTAATGACTACTTTGATGTAAGTAAATTATTAGAAAATAAAAAAAGGATCATTTACTTCAGAGAAAAAGGCAAAAGAGAGGAGGATTTAATACCTTGTTGAACCCCTTATAGCGCGAATGCACGATGCGATACGATCGGGCATTGAGGCATTCAAGTTCTGTATGATGTCTTGAGACATTTCATTCCATATTTGCTGTAACCTTGCCTCTAGTTCATTCAAACTCGAGGGATACCCAACTCGCCGTCCCAAATGATCTCAGACATGCTCGATTGGAGACCAATCTGGGGATCGGGCAAGCCAAGGAAGGGTAGTAACAGTGCGGAGACAGTCTTGTGACACCCTTGCAATGTGAGGCCGAGCATTGTCTAGTTGAAAAATGGCTCTTGGGAGCCGTTGCATGAGTGACAACATATGTGGTTGCAGGATGTCATGGATATACCGCTAGGCTGTCATGGTACCACGGATCAATACTAGGAGTGACCGTGTATTGTAGGCAATGGCACCCCATACCATCACACCAGCTTTGGGAGCGGTGTGTCGCTGAAAAGCAAAGGCAGTATTGAGGCGTTCACCACGGGAGAGAAACGGGTAAGTGAGAGAATAGAAAAGAGGCCACGGAAAAAATTATATCAGCTTTTATATGTCTGAGGCTCAAAAAGTTAAACCACATCTATCGACTTTACTTAAAGTAAAGGCAAC
>BMAW01012674.1:400312-497957 GCA_019974015.1 Nephila pilipes | reverse complement strand
CGCGCGCGCGCGCGCACGTGTGTGAGTGTGTATTTAAAAAGTTTATCAGTTAAGTAGTTTGAAAAATATTTTTGACACAGTTTTTGTTTTAAATTTAATTAAATAACGAGATTGAATGATGTGATCAATCATTTTGGACTAAATTTTTTTAAAATGTGAATGTAAAACAAAAGAATCTATAAAAAAATTCAAAATAATATCTATTTGGTCACTGCTAGAATAACTTCTGAAATTAAAAAAAGAACTTTTATATCTGATTAAAAGTAGACATAGCGTTGAAGATGAAAAAAAAAAAAAAAAAAAACGTATCTATAAGACACGATTGCTATCTGAATAAAATTAGCAAATTATCAGAAACTTTACAATAGTAAATCAATTAAAATGTTCATAATTTTTCTGAATTTTTTTTTTATTATGACTGAAAACTCAATTTAGATCAAAAAGATAAAAAGCACGATATCGTAACCATTTCCTCTGAATACTGATATAAACAAAACTCGTATCCCAGCAAAAAACTGAAATAACGAGCAAAAATAGAAAAATATTGTTCTACAAGCTACTTATTATTCATTTTTTATGGTTGGCTAGGCAAAAAACATTTGTTAATCATGCTGAACTTGTCAATAATAAAGCGATGAGTAAAGGAGCTGTGTCAGGCAAGCTGTTCTTTTAAACTATTTGTCATAGGATTAAATGTCAGAGTGCATTTAGATGACAATAAGCTAAAGAAGGAGAGAAAAAGTTTTTTTTTTTTTTATGAGAATTATGTATCAGAAATAAATGGAGTTCTATAAGTGGCATTGCTAAGTTCTGAAAATGTTTATTGAATATAGAAATGTATAAAATACCAATTTTTAATACGAATTTCGTTTTTTACGAAAATTAATGATACTGAACTTATTTACAATAATTTTTTTTAAAAAAAATAGTGCATTGCTATAAAATTAAGTAATTGCAATTAAAATGAAAAAATACGAAAAAGTTGTATCCCTAGGTGCTCGGATGTTTTTTTGTTATAAAAGGTTTTAATCCAATTAATATGAATAATTCGATCTAAGCTGTTGTTAGAAATTGTTTGATAAATTTCTGAAGGAGAGATGTATGGTAAAAATTAATGTTATCAACCTTTTTTTTTTTTATTTTGAATTTTATTTTAACTTAACCAGTTTACTATAAAGATTAAATTTAAAATACAAATAATACTCCATTTAAAATGTAAATAATGATTATTCAAAATAAATTTTTGGAAAAAGTTTCGTGTGATAAAATCACACAATATAACAATATAATAATAATCACATAATAAATTAAAAATATTGTGATAAAAATGTATCTTAGATTAAGGAAATAAAATTTCAGCTTTTAAATTAATTAGTTTTTAAAATATATAGAATTTGAATTTTGTTATAAATTGAAATATTTAGGATTGACATTAGCAGTGTAAATTATTAATTATTGATCATATACAAACTTAAGGCTGACAAATGTTTAACGAAATGGATTACGAAGTCCATCCCAATATTATATTGTGCGATCTACCTCCAGCGCACTTTTTGTTAATTTGATAAAATTCTTCAATGAATTAAAAAAATGAATAAGCATTCGCTTGTCATATAAGATTCGTTTAAGCACCTTAATGCACCCAGTGCATAAGATGTTTACTAAAAAATATCTCAGTTTTAAAGAACTATTATTATATAACCAAGTTATAACCTTTTTCAAAAAATTAAATTAACAATAATTAGTTTAAAGTTTGTATATGTATAATTGTTCTTTGTGTAATCACCACCAAAAACACGAACGATATCCAGTCGACAATAGAAGCCCTCCCACACTTTTTTCCCATTTCGTCAATGTTCGCCGATAGTGATGGAAGAAGCATTTTATCTTTTAAGTAGCTCCAAAGAAAAAAAATCACAGGGAGTTAAATCAAAGATTCTTGGGGAAATACTGATTAAGATAAGTCTAATGGTAATATTAGAGTTATAAGTTGTATTAATGTTTGGGGAGTAATAATTGTTCTCGAGATGGAAAAAACGCTTCTGAAGAAAGAGACAGAAATCATCCTCCATTGACTTCCAGATCAGACAAAAATGTGGAGTCCATTCATCATCTAGTAGAAAAAACATCGTACCACTCTCTAAAGGATTGCTAATCGCTTGGGTATAGGTATGAAGATAATTTATCAGAATATAACCGAAAACTTGCAGGAAAGAAGAAGATATTCCGAGAATAAAAATATTTTCTCACCTTTGACCACAAAATAATCTTTTCTATCGAACAAAATTCGATTGCTCACTAGCTTCTTGTCTACCTTTCTTGTTCAATGGATTTCTCAACCGCCAAGCATTTTCTCTCCCTTAAAATAATTTAAAATCAAAATTTAATTTTAAGGATAGCTTGACCTAGAAAATTTGACAGATGACAAATAAGAAATGTGTAAGGACAAATAAGAAAAAAAGTTAATAACAAAATCTAACTTTTGGAGGACATGAGGTTGAAAGACAATGTAATGTTATTGATTGATGAACTTTTAAGAATCAGAACTTAAAAGTAAATTAGTGACTGTATAAGGAGTCATATATTAAACATAACCATATTGTTTGGATGATTTGATGATTAATTTTGAATAAACTAAACAATCATAGAATGAAAAGTGGGAACAATACTATAACATAAAGTTTCTGCTATAAATTTTAAAATGTGTTCCATGACTTTATTGGAAATCTATACAGGTAATTATACCGTATAAATTCATGTATTTTTTAAATTTAAAAACAAGAATCCAGTTATGACGCATTAAAATCATTTTCAACAAAACTTTCATCCATTTTTTCTATTATATTGGCTATTCTCATATCTTAGCTCAAAAAAACATTACCAGAAAAAGAAAAACAATTTCCCGATAAACAAGTCAAATAGCTTAATAATATTTCCAATTAAGGTTGTTTTCGGAGATTTTCTGAAATGATCAAACCGATAAGTAATTCAAGGAAATTATTTTTGAAGGTTATTAGTTATTTTTCAAGTATCATAACTTTTTGAAGAGCAGTAGTTCTGTATATAATCTATATTATCGATTCATTAAAAGCAAGATAAGAAATGAAAGTGGGAATATTCTCATTAAATAATCAAAGGAATTCTATATAAAATTATTAATAAAATACTTACCAATTAATGAGATAAGACAGTTTTAAGAGATGATATAAAACATCATATTGTGATATAAAATAATATGCTTCTCAAGTATTATATAGCTACATTTAATAAATTTATTCAATTTTTCTCATATATTACAATTAATACATATGATTAAGTCTATTGACATAAATTTTTTTTATGTAGTAACTATATTTGCATATGGACTAGGTTTTCTCACAAATAATAGCTTAAATGTTGAGCTCAGTTTTTCCTTTTCAATAAAATAAATAAGTAAATGCGAGATTTTGGTTCAATTTTTTGCACCTGATTTAAATGTTTGCATCATACAATAGCAAATAAAGTCAGAAAAATATGACGGAAATCTTAAGATGGAGAATGTCACCCTTGTAAGAAATCTTATTCATATAAAAATGGTAAAATATTATTTTTTGAATATATATGACGAAAACTTTTATAACTAGGGTAAATTTAACTCATATGACATTTAAGCGAACTTGATTCTTGTCCCAAATCACAGAGAATTTCTTAGAAATATTTCAAATGTTATTAAATGTAAATTGACATAATTATGTGAATTGACATAGTTATTAAGAAATTGTTTTCACCCAAATATCTTAAGTTTTTATTTTGACTAATGTTATAAAGTAGTTACATTATGAATTGTATGTAACATTTACGAGTATAAGAACGATAGACCATAGAATTCAGTCGAACTGCTCTTTTGCGAAGAAAAAAGGATGAAATTGAAAAATGGTTTTAGTATGTTGTGTGAAAATGACGCCCAGATATGTAGAACCAAATCAAAACTATATCAAAATTGAAAAATTGTTTTCTACAAAGAACGAATTAAGCCACCAGAAAGATACTAATATCTTACAATTTAATATACTTGTATTAATGCACTCTTTAATATATCACCATCTTCTCGTTATATTCCAAACATGAAAGCATCTATAGAATAAAAATAACGCCAACTTTTAATAATAAAAAAGAATAAAACAAATAACACACACACACACACGTATATATATATATATATATATATATATATATATATACATGCAGACACCGTTGTATCCATTTGTGAAGTAAAAAGAAATAATACATTTTTCATACATTTAATAATATTTATTGTATTACATATTTTCCGTCGTTTCTTATGAACTCTTACCAGCATAGAGTGATGGTAATTTGAAAGTACCATTTTTCAAAAATGCCTTGTCTTTGGAGGCAAAGAACTCTAGTAGTGCTTGGTTGACATGCGCTCCAATTTTGAATTTTATTTTCTTTCAGAAACGTCTTCAGGGAGATAAACAAGTGATAATTAGAGGGTGCTAGGTCTTAGGAGTATGGTGGATGTGACAGAAATTCCCAGCTTAGCTCTGAGATTGTTTGAGGAATCATCAAAGCAACATGTGATTTGGAGTTATCATGTTGCAATGTAATGTGCTTCAAACTGGATCTTTCCGGCCTCTTATCTTTCAGTGCATTGTTTAAATTATCAATTTGCTGGCAATATCTCTACAAATTGAGCTTTTTGTTAGGTTTTCTCCAAATGTATTGGTTCTTGGAGAAAACACACACACACACACATATCGAAAAGAAATTAATTTATTTAATTTTCATGAGGGAGGGAGGCCGGTATATCGGAAATAGCAACACACTTCCACTCGCTCTGCTAATTATATACAAAACGACACAGTTTTTCCTTGTTCGTTTCTCTAGGAAGTTAGATTAAAAATTATGCATATCACACAAAAATAGATGTAGGGATCTTTAGATATTTTACATGAAGACTAATTAGTAGGTACGGAAGTATCCCTATTAATTCAGAATGTAAGAAAGGCAGATTTTAGTTTCTATGGAAACCAAGTGATTGCAGAAATTTAAGATTAAAATGAATGGGATGAAGAAGTAGTGACGAGCGTTTACTAAGACAGTTTATGTATATATATGTTATATATATAAGAAAAATCATATACGTTCATTCATAAACACACACACACACACACACAACACATCAATCAATAACTCCCGAGACTAACATTGAAAACAACATTTTTTTTGCAAATTTTTTTTTTATTCATCAACATAACACCTTTTGTTAATCACCTTTTAGGGTGATACAATCATTCAACGCTTTTTCCAAATCTTTCCCAATTTTTCGCAAAAATCTTTTGTTTGAGCGATAGCGATAAAACAGAGTTCCATCATCACTCGTTGCTGTTTTTGTTCCATCGAAACAATCGCGGCACCCACAGCGAAAACCTTTTTCCACTTCCTAACTCAAAAACTTTTTCAGTAAAATACACTTCCATATGATATCTGTGTCATCTCAGCAATCTCACGGCTTCACTTTGATCTTTCATTATAAATTTGCACTTCACTCATTTCCAGGTGTAACGGCTTACAGGTCTACCCAGGGCGTTTCGCGTCGTTTGTGTCGTATCGACCACGTTTAAGCACTCGATAACCTCGACAAATCGTTGCTTTGATGGACAAGAGTCGGGTAACATTTTCAATCCATTGTTCCTTGCACAGGTGTTACCCTTAAAAACAATGTGTTATCAGAACACGAAACCGGTTTTTCCATTTTCTTAAACAAACTAGTCTCAGGGTTATTGATTATAGTTATATATATTTATAATAAATATAGCTATGAATCAATTTATTCAATGAAGAATAAATTAAAACTAACGATAAATATTGAAGTGGATAATACTATTCTTTTCAGATAGTATAAAATTAAAGCAATTGAAAAATAATTAAATTGTAAATATTTTTAGCTAATTATGATTATTGTTGCGGTATGATAAAAATGAAATAATGTGAATAATGCTGTGGTAATATGAAAACTAAGTATTGTAGATCAGTTGGATGAAATGAAATTTGATCAAATATGTCACGAGTTTTTCACACTTTATTTTAAAAAGTGGTAAGGAGTGACATTTTGAGGCTATAAGATAATAAAGTCCTATTTGGCAGTAAATATATCGTTCCTGTTTATACACTGATTGAAAACATATTCTCTAAAGTGAAAGGAAAATGCTAATCCCACAGAATATACTTTCCTAATAGCTCATGCAATGTAAAATGTTTAGCTAAAACTTTCTTTAAAACATTCACATTGCTGAAACTAATGATTTTTATCTATCAAAAATGTTATACGTATTTTAAAGAATAATAATTACATATTTCTACATTTTTATAATTATTCGAAAATAATCATATGTGCTTCAAAGGTGTGAATACGTGAACAAAACTCCTTTAAACTGTTTTTAATTTTGGAATATAGTACAAAAAGATATTATATTGTACTAGATCGTGAGTTGATGCTTCCTCAATGCCTCTCTTACTAACGGAAAGAGATTTACAGAGATGTCACCCAATAATAAAGTGTTAACAATTGACCCCTTCACCTTGGCGACAGATGTGGCGACAAATTGAAAGAATTTCGAAGGTGCAATAATCTACTGGAGCATACGTTGAAGAAACCGGATTTCTCGGATAAATACTCAAGAGCTGGAGATAGTCGATCTGTTTTGGAACAGCACTTGAAGTGCTGTGGAGATTTGTGCTCAGTAGGATCTATTAAGCTGGTAGGCAGAGGAAGAGTTATTATATACTTCCTTTGTAGTTTGTGTTGCCGATCTGTTCTAGTTCTGTATTTTCTATTTGTACGTCTATTATACAAACTTTCTTGTGTATCGTCTGAAGATTAATGAAGATATTTGACATTATCCTCCGTTTGGTTCGATTTTAACTCCACACCCAGGAAATTTAGTAACAAAATGCTTTACTCGATTGATCAGATACAAATCATGATATGATTTAGTGCTGATCATATGCCGAAGGCATGGTATGATTTAATTAAGGACTATATACAGGTCACTGATTGATGAATGAATTAAATGAATTGATTAAATGATAAAATGTAGTAAAATAGTACTCACGATATGATTTGATTAAATGATAAAATGTATTGAAATAGTACTCACGATAGTTGATTAAATGATAAAATATAGTGTACAAGTACATGATATGAGATTTGATCTAATTTACATCGATAAAATGAAGAGTTTTCTATAGATGGTATGGCGCTAAAATTACAAAGCACAGAGACAGCACAAATTTCGTACAAAGAATCTATGGTTAGTGAAATTAGCGAATCTCGATAGCCTTTTTTAGAAAGGTTTGCTTTAAATTTTTTAAATTTAAATTTAGAATGAATTTGTTTTCACTATGTATGTCTACTTTGATAATTAATGGATGATATAGAGGAATTAGGCTTAAAAACACGAAGATTGAACAAAGAATCTCAGTTGAATTTAGATTTGTTTGCTTTTAAAACGGTTTACATATCTAAATATTTAATTATTTGTTCTTGTAGATAAATTTTTGATCTTGTTGTTATTTTGTAAAATAATTTTAATTCTCTTTTGAATGAATATATCTCAAAATATTTTTAATAAAGTTTATTTCAGTTTTAGCTTGGTTTTCTGCTCTCAAATTGTATACCTTGAAAAACTATACAGTTTTATAATATTATTAAATTATTTATTTGATTAGTTATAATTTATTCTTGTATTTTAGGCCTTGTTGACATTTTTAAATAATTGAATATTTTACAGTAAGCGTTAGTTCCTATTCTTAGAAACTAAGTCTAATTTCTTTTTCTTTTTCTTTTTCTGTAAGGTTAAACATTGTTACTTTAGCTAATTAAATTATTCTTTAAAATAAGGAAGCTTATATTTTGTGAAACTATACAAAACCACATCAACAATTATTTTATGAAGATTGACCATTTTAAGATAAAGTATAAAAATCTTACTTTTTTCATGGTTTTAGCCTGTAACGTTTTTATATCTGTATTCAAACTGTTTAAAATAAGTTAAGATCAATAGAAATCTTCATATGTTGATATATTTTCATCTTTTGTTTTTAATCCTGTTTATTCTGTCGACTAATAAAAATATAATTTTTCTCATTATAAGTATTATTTTTAGAATATGAATCCTTACATTACTTTAAATATACGAAATTATCAAAAATTTTAATTTCAAGAAAGAGCTCATATAAAACATTTCTACTTTTGTTTTAGTTGTGAAAATATCATTAAGAATATTTTGGTAGCATTGATACTGACCGTTGATGTACTTTCAGATTTTAGATATTTTGTTTTTGATTACATTTACGTATTGACTAATCAATAATTGAATTTTCTCATCATGAATATTATTTTAAATTAGAAGATATTAATGTAAAAATTTATACTTTGTTTTTAATACGCACCTGTTACAACTGTTTATAAAATTAGAGGAGAAAAGATCTGTTAGAATGTTTTGAATTTAAATTTGCTAAAAATACTTTTAGTTTAGAAACCATTGATGTATACTTTCAAACTGAGCTAAGTATTTCTATAAATGTGACAAGTTTACTTTATCCATAGAGACAGTTTAAAAATTACTAATGATTTTCCATATTTTGTGCCTACCTTTTGTTTTCAATTCTGTTTATTCTCAAGTCTAAGGATAATGTAAACATTGTAATTTTAATAACTATTTTTTAAAACAGAATGCTGAGACTTTGCGAAAATCCCAAAATAGATTTAATTCCTCGACTCATAATTTAGAGGATCAACAATTCTAATGAACTGAAAATAAATATCTCGAGTGTTTCCTATTTTGAGTTCATGTTTTGAATCTAAACATTTTTGTCTTTGAATCTATTTATTCTCAAAGTTTTTTTCTTAACAATTCTATAATGATGTTAAATATTTGTAGAATAGTATATATAGTAAGTCAATAAAAATTTAAAAAAAAAAATACAGGAAAGCAAGAATAAAGAATCTCTAGTTAAAATTCTTTAGAAGAAGATTAGAAGGAAACTTTTGACGTTCATGAAGAGTTTAGAAGCTTATATATATATATGGTATATATTTGATATTTTGTAATACTAGGCTCAATTTAGATTCTGAATATTTCTTATTACATTATTGTTGTCATGGTTTACTATACCGGAACTTAAGTAATACTAAATGAGGAGTTATTTTGTTTCTTTGAAGTCATATATATATATATATGATATATATATAACATCGATCAATAACTCCGAGTCTAACATAAAAACAACATTTTTTTTGCAAAATTTTTTTATTCATCAACATACACCTTTTATTAATCACCTTTATGGGATGATACAATCGTTCCAACGCTTTTCAAATCTTCTCCCATTTTTTTTCCCGCAAGAAATCTTTTTGTTGCGAGTAAATAGCGATAAACAGCTTTCTGAATCATCGACTCGTTGCTGTTTTTGTTCCATCGAAAGCAATCGCGGCACTCCCTTGGAAAAAAACCTTTTCACTTCACTTCAAAACTCTTTTTCCTGGTCCGATCGACTTAAAATTTTGAACATTTCAAGCAAGGTTAGTACTCTAGAAAGACCTGGTTACTGGTTTACTACGAGGCCATCTCTGGTTGATCTCGGAGTATTGATCAATAATATTTATATATACACATTGGTGCACAAATATTAAGGAAGAGATAGTTACACACGTAATACCATACACAGATAATATCATAAGAAGTATTAAGTAAGATTATATGATCTCCCCTGACTTCTATACAAGTTTCACGTAGTCTTGTCATGCTCAGTATGCGGTTGTTAATGAGTTGAGGCTTGCCCCCCATTCATCTTGTAGAACTAATCGGAGTTCCAAAACCATTACTGGCTATAAGTTACGTGCTGCCAAGCGTCTCCCTAGAAAGTCTTATACATACTCGATTGAATTTAGATCCGGAGACCTTGCCAGCCAATGCATGTGTTCAATATCTTCTCTGTCCAAAAGCTCTTCGACGGCTACCGTGAGATGAGCTGATATATTGTCGTCCATGAAACTCAACTGTGGACCCATAGAGCCTCTAAAAAGAACGCACATACGGAAGGAGAATCTCGTTACAAAAGCGGGCCCCAGGGACTGAAACTCCTTCCAAGATGTGAAGGTCAGTACGGCAACCAAGTATGATGCCTTCCCTAACGAGAACACCTCGACCTCCATACCTGTCACTTTCGATGATTTTGGAGGGGTTATTGCGAATTCCCCACTCTCTTCAGATGTATATGCATCCATAATCGCTACTCAAACTAAATCTGTTAAGAATACTCTACCCCATTGATTATCTGTCCAATTCCGCTATTCCCTGCACCACAGAAAATACCTTCTTCGATTAGCAGGCGTTAAAGGTACACACAGAACAGGTAATCGTGCAAATAGACTACCACTTTACTGCCTCCTGGCCAAGGTAAAATATGATATTGGCCGTACAATCGCCTGTGTCGCGTATCTAGCGATTTCCCCCGCTGTCTGCTGCTTGTTCCTTCTGGCCTGTAGGGCAATACACTGGTCGTCCACTGGCGTGGTTGCTCGTGGGCGTCCATTATTGAACTATCGAATAGCTGTTCCGGTGGTTTGAAATTCTCTCCAAAGTCGTGAAACGATGCTGTGAGCTATCCCGAACTCTGCAGGCATTTTGGTCACACGTTGACTTTCCTCTATGTTTCTAATGTTCCGACTTAGGGTAAAATCATCTAGATGTCATCTAACATTTGATTGTTTCACATTTTACACTGAGGCAACAACTCGACGTCGGTTAAACTGATATACGCCGTGCAATCACTTTTCCAGAAATGTTTAGCTTACACCTCAGGTGTGCTTTATCTAGTTCCGACACTCCCGCATTATGTCGAGCTGCATATCTGCGTATGTGCCATCTTACTTCACCCTAGTTAATCTCCTGATTCGTCTTTCAGTCCATTCTGCCTCTTCGTTCCCCTGATATGCTAATTTTTCAACTTCGTTCTTAATCTTTGTACATATATATATATATATATATATATATATATATATATATATATATATATATATATATAATGAATTAGTGATACTATTTTAAATTAATTTAATGATATGTATTTTGATACATTTTCTACGAGTTAGTTGCAGTTAGTTCGAGTCATGAAATTGGTTGGGGACGCAAGAGGTGTCTTTTCACCTCGGTAGCTCAATGAGAAGAGAGCAAAACTTTTCTTGTTTTGGACTTAATGCAAGAATTATTCAGATCATTTGGTGTTAGATTTTGGCATTTAAATATTTTACATGGAGATGAAATGTATAGTGTGGATTATCCTTACAGATCTGAGGAGCGGGAAATACTGAATTAGCTGATTTAGAAATCCGTAATTGAATAAATTGAAAGATTAAATTAAATTGTATAAGTAAATAAAGATGAACTCCTTATTGTGATAGTTAAAGTATGGGATAAATCAGGAAGTTAAATTTAAGAGAAATCATTACACATATACTAATACATCATATACTATTTCCTTTTATTATTTATATTCTTTCATTCTTTTTGTGTTAAGTCTTATATTTAATTTTTATTTTATCTTAAAATTTTTATTTTTCACTCCTTTATGTATCTTCTTTGCCTCTACTTGACATTTTGAAGGATCATTTCTATGGCGCAAATTTGGGACGTTTAGCCATTCACGATTTTCTCTTCACTAATCTTGGGGAAAGGTAATTTTAACTACTTAAAATTGCGATATCTTCCCAATCAAAATGTAGCATTTTTAGAAAAATTAGATGAAAATAAAAAAGTGCATTGAATTCAGTAAATAGTGATATAATAATTGAAATAGAATTATGAGGAAAATGAAGGGAGTCCGAGGATAACGACTGACTGGTAAATGTTTGTAAATTGCTTTAAAGCATTGTATTGAGGGAATCTTAGTTGAAGTACAAAGATAACAATCGGCTGTTAGTGAAAAATCTTTCTATTAAAAGTATTGATTTGGTAAGTTAAGATTTAGGGTTAGATCATAATCTAGGAACGAGCTCATAGAATTATTCTATTTGCGTATATTTTATTTTGTTAACCTATCAATTTTTCTCCATGTTTAGAAGTCGTCTTTTCCATTTTCGTAGTGTTCATCATTATAATTATAACGTATGTTCACCTTTATTCTTTATATTTTTTGTATTATTTTCAATCGTTTCTTTCTGTTTACCTTTTAAATCTTCTATTCCTTTTCTGTTTTAACTTAACAATTATACTTTTTACAGCTTTAGTTTTCTCCCAGCTGCTTTGTGAAGCTTTACTGGTTCCTGTAGAGCCTGTAACCCTTAGACGGCACGTCCCAGTTAGAGCATTGGGGAATGCCTCTATAGATATTCAATGGGTGGCTGAATGGAAAATAAAACAATTTTCTCACATCAATCAGGCATAAGCCCAGCCTTTATTAACTGTTATATGTTGCTATCTATGTTAATTGTTATAGCTACTCCTTTAATATTGATTGATTAATATATTTATTAAAGTATCCTTTTTAAAATTGGTTCTGTTCCTTAATTGCTTGTTTCAGTTTATTATTCTTACAATCCAGTTTACAAATTTCTCTAACTAGACAAAAGGAAAATCAACATTTTGCATTTTATCTTATTTAACTAATTATTACCTTCAGTTGTTAAATTTTATCTAATTAATATATGGCATTTCATAATTAGTCACAAATTAATTAAAAATAAAAGCGAGTCTTATTTTCTTAACTAACATTTTTTAAAAAAATATCAAAGTTTTAAAAATTTCTTAATTAATGAGTTGTAGGTTTCACCCGCATTGGATTTAAATTTGTCGTTGAATTTGCTAATTTATCTACTAAATCATTCTTTCCTCGAATTTTAATTTACTTTTCACTAAAAATTACTCAAAATGTTAAGTAAAAAATGGTCCTCATCAAAAAAATACGCTTCCAGCTTGGTTGTTACATTTTTTAATTCACCCATGCGAGAAACGAGTATACCAGCTAGTCATCAAATAAAGGATACGATCTGATTAGACTTGTATGAATAATGTTCATAACTTAGAGGTTATCAACTAAATTTAGAAATTACAGAAACATTAGTAGACCTACAAAAATTCTTGACAAGTAGCGATTGAAAACTAATTTGAAACCTGTTTGATAGTATTTCAAGTATAATGTGAATGCGAGCTTAAGACAATGACAGATTGTTTATGCCGACTGTGACCGGTCACTGTTGGCAAATTATATTCTTCCCTCGTTTAATTTAAACATTCTGCATTTACATCCACTTGTACTATTAAGGAACTGTACTACAGTTTTAGGTTATGGTATAGTTATTATATATAGCATAAATTAAATTACAGTATTTTAATCTTAAAATTGTTCTACACTTATGCTTTGACAAGTATATATAAAATTACAGACTTTTTTTAAAAAAATTTCTACTGTATGAAATGCATTCTTTTCTGTATTCCCTGTTATAAAAAAAAAAAAATAATTAAACGAATTTAAAACTCTCATTTTTCACAAAAATGTAATTTAATGAACGGAAACTAGTATTTATTTCAAGAAGAGTATCACGTACCGAAATTATTTTCCTTCAAATATTGATGTTGAAAAAGAAAATTGAAAGTCATTGGATTGGTATAATTTTTTTAAATTACATTAATACCAGTTAATTATCATTACTTAAGGCAAATTATATTGCGACATAGATTTAAAAATGTATTTTCTTGTAAAATGTAGTAATACATTTTGGCTAGGGATAAGGGTGGCATAAACATGTTTCAACAATTTTGTACCTCGCATGTATTTATGGCTGCACTCTTTAAACTGCTTGTCACCTTCTCTCTATCCGAGTTAGAACAACTAATGTCTACATGCAAATTGTAAGTATTCTGTGGGCTCACCGGCAGTAATAATAATTATACCGTACAACTATCAGAACCAACAGAGTAAGAAAAGGAGTTTTTGTCTTGCTTTGCAGAGCCGTGTGCTGTTTTGGGGATCTGTCTTATGTCTTCCTCTTCTCCTGAACCTGTCCAAATTCCTCCAGCGACGTCCCTGACCTGCCGATTTCATACTAGATTAGTGAAGTATATCTCTTACATCTGTATATTTGCCTTTTCCTGAATACTAGAATCTTACTTGTATAAATGTCTACGACATTTCTCGTCATTTGTTCTGCATCGCTATATTCACTTCTAGCATCATAACTTCATGATACAAGCTATATTCATCTCTGTTATTGATTAGCTATTAAATTTTGTAATTATTTGAAATAACTTCATTTCTGTTCTATTTTGAACAAGTGATATCTTTATTTCACAATACTAACTTGATGACAAAATAAAAATTGATATTTTGAATATTAAATTATCCCGGATCATTTGCAACCAATTGATCTGAGTCAAGGGAAGAGTGGTATATGCTTACGCAACTAATTACCCCTTCAGATGCGACGCAGCATTTTCGGTTTTGATTTATACAAAATCAAAAATTGCAAACCCAGTGTCAACTCCACAAAATATTAAAGAGGCTTTATGGCCTGTTGTGTCAAATATTCATTCAGGATTTAATTTAAACAAGCATAGCCTACATTTTGATGAGAATATCTTGACTTATCTTTTGTGAACTTTAAAATCATATTTGCAAGTATACCTATAATTGCTTTCAAATAAATTTTCTATAAGGTTAATTATCAAGAATATTTTTAATTAATATTCCTAGTTTATAAATATTTGTACTCTGGGTCGCAAAGAGCAAAATTATGGACAACCATCCCCTTTAAAAATTTTAAAGGACATTTATTGTATTTGAAAAGGGAATTAAATTAATTACAATTACAACTGGAACATTCAGAATACTAAAACAAGGGGGGAAAAGAGACATCTAGAGCAACAACAGGAGGTTGGTAAGTATCAACGATCACGAGGCGATGGCTACATAGTGTAAAACTATATGAATGAAATTATGCTTTTCATTGGTTATTTTTACTTCAGAGTCATGTGTAAAAATTCATAAAACCACAATTTGCTAACTCTAGGTCTGATGAATATATTTAAATAAATAAATTTAAATAGCATAAAACTAAAAAATACGCAGAATTAAAAAATAATAACTATTGAGAGAAATCATTGTAACTTTGATATTTCGAACTTTATTAAAGCAATTTATGACGCAAATGTAATACAACCAGCAAATTATTTTATTGTTTAAAACCAAATTAGTCATATGTATCTTTATTAGCATAATAAATAGTTCTTTATATTTTTTTGTTCTATTGCAACATCTTTGAAATCAAATGGAAAACAGGAAGAAAAAAAATCTAGCGCTTTACTTAATATATAAATGAACACATAAATATTTTTTCTCTCACAGAATAAAGATTTGTGATGTCTTTCGTTCGAAATATATCCTGTAGTATGGTCCGCTTTAATACAGATCCATTTATTACGAAAACGTTTCACAATAAAGTCCCCCCCACACACATTTCTTAGAAAGTGAATTAATTTTTTTCCCTTTTCGCTGTATTTCTAGTAAGAATTTGTCAGAAAATGTTTTTCTCTTCAACTAAAGTGTTTTTGAAAAATAAAGTAAAGTGAAGAACATTTCTGTATAAAATCACAGAAATACTTGAAAAATGTCTTCAGTTGTAATGAGAAAAAATATCAAATCATCTGTAAATGTCTATTTTGTCCTTGATTATTATACCAGGAAAAGTAAACGGATATCAAATGTTTTATATAAAGTGTAACAAGAAAGACGTATATATTTTTGTTATTAAAAAGCTAATTATATGTAGTTACATTGTAAAAACATATAGAGAAACATTACCGTAAGTAACTAAGTACTTTCGATATTCGACATGTTGCATAACCACATATTTCGACATCGTGGGCTCGTAAATACAAAAAGAAATAAGAGATGGCATTCATCATAAGTAGAGCATGGATTTTGGATGAATAAGTAGAATCTGAGAATCTTTAAGGAACTGAAACTAGTTCATGACTCTCAACGTGTTTACTAACATGTTTTTCTTAATTATGAAATATCCTCTAGAGACCCAATGTCCATTCTATTGGACATTTTTATAATATATGTTGAGAAAAAAATTTGCAGTTTTACATCCTAAAATCGGGCACCATTATATTGGACAGTCCAGTATTGTCATCTATTTAGCAAAACGGGAAATTATTTGGCGGGATCCTTGTTCCACAAGCATTTAAAAATGGCGGACAAGAAGAAAGCAACAATTGAAGGTATGTCGGCAGTTTGAATTTAGTTTTACATATATTTTTTGAATTAAAAATAGCTAATATATATAATTTTATCTGTGGGAATAATGAAATTATGTTATGTATTTAATCAGTAACACATGTTTTTGCTAGACTAAGACCCAATGTCTATTATAATGGATTGGCTAAAAATTGTGTTTTTTTTTAATTTAAAAAAATGGCTGTATATGCTGTTTTTATTACACTTTAGATGATTTTATCTCAAATTGAGGAAAATTGCTTAAAGAATATGATCTTGAGTCTCAAGAGGATATTACGTTTATTCAGATACTCTCGGGTCAGAGACGAAATAGCTACTGTAAGATATCTTCAGCTTCAACAGGACAGAGCCAAATCAGATTAAATTATGTTTCACACACGCACAAGAATATTCTGAGAACAATTCTCTCTCTCTAAATTCTTTCTCACTCCTCTACTAACTTCAGCAAAACTTATGCATCCGTTTTTCACAATCACTTCATTACACTTTTTTGGTCAAAATGTTTTGCGTAGTCGCGTTCCATTTGATTGCGTCCAGGATTTATTTTTGGTAAAATTGAATTATAAAGAATCCCTAAGATAATTAATAGAGGAATGCAAGTAACCAAATGTCACAAATTTACTTCCTCTACTTCCCTCTTAATTTATATGATAATCTTAATTTTTAATGTAATTTAATTTTCTTGCATTTTAACGAATAATTTTAAACTTATTTATAGTAATAAAGAGGCGCAACATTTATTCATTCCAAGGAAAACACTCGGTAAAAAATTAAACTATTTCATCTCTAAGTAGATGTGCTATGCATTTCTGAAAAAATTTGGTAGAATCTGTACAAGAAATCACTTCTCTATAATCTAACTGTTTGAACGTTATCACAAATACAAAAACGTTATTTATTGCTAAATTTTCAGCGAATCAATTGCGATACCATATAACTTATCCTGAAGAGAAAACGGTGAAAGACTGCTTTTCTCAAAAGTTATTGAATCGCCAAGTGAATAAGATTTAATGTTTGACGAACAATTGTTAGTAACTTAGGGATATTTTATAAGGCTTCACCAGATATTCATTTCTCAATTGCTATAATATGATGTATTGGATGAGAATGTTCAAAAGTTCTATTGAGTACTTGTACCTTTTGTTATATTATCTACTGTTTTTTTACACTCCTCAAAGTTTCAAAATAAAGGCGCATTTCTCTCTTCAACAATATAATTACTCAATTTTTTTTGATTATCAAATCGATTTTATTAAGCTTCTCCAATAAGAGTGCTAAAAAGATTTAAAAGGATTTTCTGGTAAAAAAAATGAAGAACAGTATTACATTTAGACTGCATTTCTCGCTATTTTTGACAAATCATATGACATCCGTGAGGCAAATGATCTTAATTCGAAATACACTTAGAATACTACAGAAATAGAGCTTTTCCCCTTATGATTTTAATGAAATATCGTTCGTATGATAATTGATGAAAGCAGAAATAGAAATTTAATATTATCATTAGAAATTAGTCATTCATTTTTATATTTAAAATAGTATAAAACATATCATACGTTTATTTTGCCAAATGTATCAAATAAATAATTTCGATAATTTTTTAATTTATCAAAAAGTAAAAGAAATTCATTCATTTGCTGCCTTGTAAATGAGTTTCTCTAAATAAAATGCTGACTGACTAGTTTTAAGCGTTGAAGAATTTTAAGTGCTAAATAATAATAATCCTATGGAAAAAGAAAATCGCTTTGTTAATAAATAATTACTATATTTAGAATATTTAACATAAGCGACATTTTTTTTATTATGATTTAAATGTAAGAAATAATCTTAAGCTATATACCATTCCAGTGACGATTTAGATTGAATCGAACCTAAGATATTTCTAGTGCCAAACTCGACATTCTTCCATTAAAAAGATACAGATATGCTGAATTCAAAATAAATTTTATCATGATTACTGAAAAACAGCTAGAGGGAAAGAAGGCCATTTTCATGTCATCACATATCTTTTCATTTCCTTAAATAATTGGCAAACAAATTATATATATATATATATATATATATATATATATATATATGTATGTATGTATGTATGTATGTATGTATTCCCTTTTTTATCTTTAAAAGTGCAAAGTTTGTACTTCTTAAATATTTATATTCAGCCCATTTTATCTAAAAATATATTTATCTTTTCCATCATTGGTGTATCAGACAAATATAAATAGCGAAGTGGGATACGCTATTTATATTAATCTGATACACCAATATCTGTAAACATATAACGATACTGACCTAATAATACCCCAACGTAATTTTTACTCCAGCCCACCTTTGGTCAATGTGGTCCGTTCCCACTTGTTGATTACATAGCAAAAAAGCACGAAATCCACTATCATCAAGATCGCTTCAGGGAGGAAAGGAGGTCGAAATAAAAGCGGAAATCTAAGATGGTGAATATGACGTCACACAAATGGTGGCCATGGCATCCGTCTGACCTTTTCCTGCCTAAACATTCGCACAGCCCTACAAACAAAAGATTCTATCGATACCTGGTCTCCCCTTGTTATTATTCACGAAAAAGACCTGAAATTATAGATCAGAACATCGTATTCTTATAGATCGATTCGTCTTTGAATAGGGTCATATTAAGTGCGTAAGTGTGAGATTTAAAATTTTGGTTATGTATATATATATATATATACTTATTTTTCCTTTCACTTTCTTCTCAATAAATAAGTATTTCGAGCTTTAATTAATCTTAGGATTTTAAGGAAAATCTCGTTTCTCGTTTTTTTGAAATAAAACACGCGAAACATGAAACAGTTAATTTATTTGAATGCATTGATCACTTTAGTTGGTGTTATGATGAAACAGACAAGTGAAAAGGTGATGAGAGAGAGAGAATGAATAACGGCTGAACACACACACACACACACACACACACACTTTACACACACACACACACACACACATATATATATATATATATATATATATATATATATATATAATATATTATATATAAGAATCATAAATTAAAATAAAATCTTGTTATTGAAACCTCTTCAACAATATAAAAACCTCAAATATTTGCTTCAGTGCGATTAACAACCAAGTCAAATCGACAATATATGGGAAAACCAAATTGTTCTATTCAAAGAAATACTATAATCATGATTTGAAAATGGTTAAAAATATTTTAAGCTCTGATTGTTTTGTTATTTAGTTTTGAAGTAAAATTATAAAAAGTCCACTTCTTAGGTTATTTTCACTAATATCGATATATAACATTAAAATGTTCTTCAAAAATAAACTCAACACCAAGATTTCTCTTTACATTTATTTTGAAAAATAGATTGTTGAAAATGAATAAAATTTGAGCTCTTTCTTTTGAAAAAAAAAGCTTTTATTTAAATACAATTATCTGAGAGTCTAATCCAAATGGAATAAAGATATCAAAGCTACATTGGAAAATCTTAAGCTCTCTTAATGTCTGGCTAATTGAGCTACAAATGAATATCTTTATACAATTAGAACTGATATAAAAGGGCACCTTAAATTTTTAGGGGTAAACGTTGCATCCAACTAACAAATAAATTTATTTAATCATATTTTTTACGATGAACTACATTAGTTAAAGTATGAATTTTTAAGAATATTTTTATTGAGGAAAATAAGGTAACAAAAGAACATTGCATTGCATCTTAAAATAATCATCTCTGATGTATATTCTATGTTTTAAATATATAGGATGAAAATCTATACGAGCATAAATGGTGAAATATAATAACATTATCTCTTAAAAAGAATTTTTACACAAAACCTCTTATCCTAGATATATATTTTTTGAATAAATGCAAAATGATCATTTTTTGAAAAGCGTTCTTTTCTTATTATTCTAAGAGAGATTTGAAGAATAAATGATACAAAATATCTTTCAAAGAGTTATTCTATCAATATATTAGAGCTGGAAGAAAAAAAAGAAAATCTGGAATTTTTTACCATGATAAGCTAACAAATTCTCAAAATCAGATTCACTATTGATGGTACGTAAAAGGGAAGAGGAGATAAATTTAAAATGAAATAAAATATTCATACTCTATGTCTCATAAAAACAAGATTTGTATCTTGCGATTTAGGTTTAAAATCTACTTCTTCAATAATATCTTAGTGAAATAATATGGATATTGCTCAAATCTTCAGGAGCCTAAAATCATTTAGCACTATGAGGAAAGTGGGAAAGTGGAATTCTGTTGTTTCCTATTAGCTCAAATGGACTACATTTGTTTAATCTCCATGAATAACCCTAGCTTTTATCAACTATGTAGGTTGTTATATAAAGAAACTCGAATCCAAATTTTGAACTCAATTTCAAGCGACTATTTTTGAATTCTTTAGAATGAATATATGTGCTCTTGAAAATCTCATAAGCATAAAAAAAACTTGAAAATATGCAATTGACTTTGTACTAAAGTTGATAACCAGTATGTTTAAGAAATAAAGAGAAGTTTAAATGATTTTTATGTACGAGAGATAGTTAATAATTTTTTATTTTATAACTTTACAAATAATTCATTAGATAATTATTTATTGTAAAGGGTAAGAAGAGTATAAACTCAAGCCCTTGTTGCTCTCCAAAAGTTCTAACTCAAAACTGTTCATGGACATATAAAGACGTTAATATAAATAAATATAGAATTAGAACTAAAAAATAATTTCACAACAGTTGAATTTATATTGCTTATGTAAGGATGATAGAGTAGCAAAAGGCTACATCTCCATTCAAGAGTTTGTTTAATTCAGCTAATGTCAAAATATTAATCCTTTTCTAGAATGCTCCGAGAAAATTGTTTACTATATATACGCCAGCTACTCTTCTCTCAAAGAACTAACAGAAAGTAATATGGCTGTGGGCTCATCTGGAGTATATTCAGAAGATTCTATGGACAAGTATGATATAGTAAACTAGAAAGCATATATTTCCAAATCACTGGCATGGTTACAGGCTACTGCATTTGATCCCATCAGTTAAATTGAATTCTATAGCAAAAGCCATTAGGAGTTTAAGATTGACGAATCTGGTCTGCATTTTCTCTTCTATTTTTGACCATTTGGTTATTAATGTCTTACTGTAGGGATGTTTCAAGATTTTGAAATCTTGGTGCTTGAATAAATGTTTCTTCAGTTCTTCATTCTCACTTAAGAATACTCTTGTGTGTCATTTAAAGATTCTATCCAGTGTATATTTTAGTTTCCGATACTCGATTTTGATGAGATAATCCTCCGTCTATCATCCAAAAAATTAAATGTCCTGAATAAAAGCAGAATCGCCCAAGTATGAAATGCGACTGAATGAAAGATTTTACAGGTTAATTTCTGAATGAGTTGGATCTAAGACTGTAAATTTTTAAGCAGATATATTTAATAATACTGCGAGAATTAACGATTTTATTTAATTCAGTTAAGCATATCTAGAGCTTGGCATATTGCAAGATGACTTTGCTGTAAATATAGAATCGATATGAGATACTCTGTAGGCAAAGATGCATGTCGCACTAAGCACTTATGAGACATAACTTGATTTTTTTGATCCCCATATTATTAGAAAAATCTTGAATCCATGATCACTATTTTATATATTTGAGTCGCTTTATTACATGATAGTAAACTTTTTATCTTGAAATCAAATTCCAATGTGAACCACCGAAGATCCATGAAATACATGCAACTTTAGGAATTGATATATGTTTTTCATTAAGTCTTAAAATAAACAGAATATTCATGATTTTGTTTCTGTCTTCTCAAAGGATTTGGATTTATTGTTTTCAAATGCTATTGCAGGCTATGGGAGAAAAGTTACCATTTCATATTTGAGAGGCAATCAACTACTGATTGACGATCATCTTTATTTTTTCTGATGAAGATTCCTGTTTAGCTATTTGCTAAGAGACGATATTTAGAGTCCAATGTACCCAAGGAATTTTATATTTTGCTTTGTAAGACATTAAAGGTTGAGCTGATTATCAAGACATTTAGATAAATGATGACAGGTATAAAAAAAGTCCTGCTTTACTATTGTTAGTTAATTTACTATCCTCCTGTCTTAGGCCTAGGATAGGCGCTATACCCTTGGGCAGTTAATTTTTCAAAGCTTTATTTTTCATTCGATTCACTCTAAAAATATGCTTACGTAGGGAAAAATCTCCCAAATATTGGTAAGAGAATTGCCTCTGGGAGGTACCCGACTTCAAATATTAAGATATATTTGATTCTCTTATCTGAAAGATCTTATGCAACTTTGTCAGAACTTAAGGAAACGTCAGTATCGCATCATTTTGTGCTTTCCTGTGATTTTGCAATTTTAATGGATAGTATCGAGGAAATGATGGGTGTAATAAATAAAAATATCATCATCATATACTGGATTTGAATTTGCCCAAATGCTTAAAATGCAGGCATCTGGTTCTAAGCACGATATATGGGGGGAACTATCCTTCAAAACTATTTCTGGAATGAAAACAACTTTCGGATTTTGAAAGATGATCTGTATGATAGAAATTTGTAATTCTGTGGCATACACGCTGACGTATTTCTCCGGGTTGAACGTTGTATATATTTTATAAGAATGAGGTTCACTAGGAAGTGTACTAGATGCAAAAAAATGTCAAATACATTGGACACTGAATTTAAGGTTAGTCGATATATCTATTAGTAGCTGATATCTCATCTAGCCTGTCTTGGAAGACGATAATATTATATTTTGAACCTATACGTAAAATATCAAGAAAATACATTTTACTAAACGATATACATCTTAATTTAAATTTAAAGTAGAAATTGATTGTTTGTAATATTCTTCACAGACTTCTAAATATATGAGAAAAATAAAAAAAATTAGATAAAAAGTCACCCCATATATATATAAATATAATAGGATAAAAATCAGTCCACGCTATGCATAGTACACTAGTATTGCCCTCTTAAAATAACTTGTGTACGATAAAGAAAAAAATTTATCATGTGCTTAACTTCAAATGAAATACCTCTCAATGATATCGCCATCTAGTCTATGTAATCCCTGCCTCAAAGAGATCTTTGATTTCTGATCATTTAGGACTGCAGCAGCTGCATCCTAAAAAATGCAAATGGACGTTCATGGCGTATGTTCATAGCGTCTATGAGTTGATCATTCGTGTAGCGAGGTTCTTCAGTCAAAAGGTTATCCATCTGCATGTGTGTACCGTAAGTCGCATTTGTTACTTTTCAAATCACAAGTTTTGGAGCTAAACTACCTTTACCAACCGTGGGATTCCAAACTCATTTATTTCTAATCGCTAAATATGTAGTACTTTCTGTAGTGAAATTTCACATAAAAAGCCCTTCACAAATCAGCCAATCTCACTGGAACGCTTGAAGTAAAGTTATTTGGTATTTTTCATTTCTGCACCAAATCTCATGCCAATAACTTAATGGTGGACATACAATATACAGTATATAAAAATATATTCCGTTTGGTGTCATTGCACATCATTTTGGCTTAACGTACATCATTACGAACAATGCATAGAGTATATTAACGGATGAAATTAATTTTGGATAAACGGCTCCTTAAACTCGTTCTTAGCTAAAGGCATCCATGTCGCAAAATGATAACTCGACAAATTTCAGTTAATCGGTTGTATAGTCTTTTGAGATCTCGATGAGCAGTCGTGGTATATGCTTTATATATGGCATAGATTAATGTAGAATGATTCCAAATTTGATTCTGGATTTCTTATGGGTCAAGCATTCTTCAGAATGTTGCAATATGTTCTGGATTAAATGTATTGAGCATATATTTCCCAAGATAACCTCTTTAGCCTTTTTGGTTATAAGAAATTGACTTCTGTTGAATATTACTTGTATGTTATTATAGATTTAAGGAAATATTACAAGATGCTTTTTTCGGAAAAAAGCTTTTGAGCTTAAGAAGACATTACAGTGTTGTTCATGCATGGACATGGAGAAATGACGTTTTGATAATCGATTCCAGTATTAGTTTTATTATTTTGAAATAGTTCAGCTGGTTTTTAGTCTTGCATCCTACTTGGTTGTTTAATCCATATTGAGCTATGTTTCAATTTCTCTTGCCAATTTACTGTTCGTTTACATAAATACACTGCTTGCAATGTTTCAGCTATGAAACAAACATTGAGGTAATATCGCTTTCAAAGGGTGAGTCTGAAACATGTGTATTAGTATACCTGAAATAAATATGAACTTATTGTATATCTATGAGAATCTATATCATGTTTACTTCTACTGGGAAGCAGTAGATATGAGGATACAAAAATCTGAGACGTTCACTTGAAAAGTTATTACTATATTAAGAATATTAGATGCCTACATTGGATGATGGATGTTAAAATCCGCCAAAGTAAGCCGAGATCTAGTTAATATTTGAGGTAAAGATTTTTACAAAGAGAATGTTAAGTTTCTGTTAGAGTCATATTATAGTTAAATGAAAAAACTATTTCTTTACTTCTATGTCACAGTAAAATCTAAGATCTTGTGTCTGAGAGCTGTTTTAGAGAACGTAGGGCAGAGATATTTTGGTATGCTTAACGAGCACATCCTCCGTTCTCTGTTCCTGTAAATAAACTTTCTTGACAATTGTCCACGTCTTTTAAAGATTTCGAATAGCCAAAATCTGGTTGTGAGAAGGAGGATATATTTATTTTAGGTCACTACATTTGTACGACAAAAAGTTCTAAATGAAGATGAAAAAAAGATTTCAACATCTGTAACAATATCCTCTCTCAAATCAATATATTGCAAAAATAGAAGAGAAATACATTTTCTTTATTTCATTACAAACTAGTATGTGAACAATGTATAGGAACATATATACAAACTTAATTATTTTATCCTTCTTATCCTTTTCTGTATTATTAGATTGCAACTAAATAGGGACATAAAAGAACTTAATTACCACCACTTTTGAAACTCTATGTCCTGCTTTTTATTTTTTATGGGTGCTAATACGAGTTCCAGGCCAAAATATTGCAATGTGTGAACTTTTGATTTTGATCTCCTGGAAAATAGTTTTCAAATAACTGGTTGAAAGGGATTTAACATTTACAAGACTTGATCCCAGTTCATGCATTTATTACCACCATGCTGAAGTTATTTTACTTGATAATTAGACATATAATCAATCAATAATCCTGAGACTCCAATCATTGAAAACAAAATTTTTTAATTATCATCAATATAACATCTTTGGTAATCACCTTTAGGGTGATACAATCGTTCAATCGCTTTCCAAATCTTTTTTTTTTTCGCAAGAAATCTTTTTTTGTGCAGTAAATATGGATAAAACATCTTCTGAATCATCGGACTCGTGCTGTTTTTTGTTCCAATCGAAAGCAATCAGCGCACCCAATTGAAAAACCTTTTCAAATCTACAATTTTTCATGAAGGATATTAACACTCCATACGATATCTGTGTCATCTGCAATTCATTTGAGCTTACTTTGGGATCTTCATTATAATTTTGTCACTTCACTTCACATTTTCCCGGTGTAACGGCCTACAGGTTCACCGAGCTGTTCCGCTATTCGTTCGGTAGATACGTTTAAACTGCGCAAACCACCGCAAATCGTTGCTTTTGATGGACAAAGAGTCCGGGTAACATTTTCAAATCCATTGTTTCGCTTGACAGTGTTCATGCCATTAAAAACAATGTTTTATCAGAACACGAAACTCCGTTTTTCCATTTTAAACAAACTAAAAACGATTAGCTCCCAACCTCGATAACTCAAGTCTTCTGGTCTGATCGACTTGTATTTGACGTTTCAACAGTTGGGGCTAGTCTCTAGAAAAGACCGACTACTTGGTCTTATGAGACGCCATCTCTGGTCTATCTCGAGGTTATTGATTGATGTGTTAGTTCTCTAATTAACAGCTCGAGAAATCGCGTCGTCTTCTTCACGGTGGTAAAGTGTTGCTACTTTCAATTCAATATTTTGCTCTTCTTTAATATATAGGATATTGTAAAAGGGAGTGAGCTGGTGTTTTTTTTTTTTTTTTTTTTTTTTTTGCAATTGACTTAGCTTTATTTCTTTAATTCATTATATGGATGTGCTACAATTTTAATTTTAAGGTTGTTTACAAACCAGTTGATAGAAATAAACATTTAAAAATTATTATTCTGGTTTTTCCATAGTTTCAGTTAGATATTATGTTTTTACAGATGTTTTCTAGTATATTAATTCAGTATATGGTAGCCGCAGTAGCTAAGTGAATTCATGGTTTTCCGGACTTTCTCGTTGGCGTTTTCCAGCCTAGTGCCAGTTGAACCTTGACCTTTAAGACATAATGTGGGGCTGATCCACGTTAATCTGGGCTCAGAGTCACTCAGGTGGCTTGGTGGGAAATTATGTAGAGAGGGGTTCCAACTCAGAGTGTCGTTTTCTGGCAGAGCTTCAAAGTGGATCGTCATATTAGCCCCTAATCTGGCCTAGTAGAGCTAAATAAAACAGATGCAAACCCGATATGATGACTCCTTTGAAATTCCCGGTTATATAGTTTTGAAAAACTTGGATCTTTATTATCTCTATATGCTTGTGTTTTGCTAAATTCAATTGTTCAACTTTACGACTGATATTAGTAGAATTTCAAAGAGAGAATTACAGAAGTGATTCCTTCAACCAATAGCATTAATTGGTGAAACATTTATAAACAATTTTCTATTAATAAAATCATTCCTACATACAGGGGTTAACGGTAGAATTTATATTCATTGGTGGTAAAGGGACATATTAAGAATATTGCATGTCTTGGAATTTGCTTTTAATTTCATTGATAATAATAGGGAATTAACCTTTGGACTATAAAATGCCTCTAGTTCTACTCCAAGAATCTTACTTCATTTTTTTTTTTAAACTTATATTACAAATTCACATATATAATGATGTCATAAAATATTTATTTTATTTTTGCTGTCTCTATCATAATATACTAGAGGCGGCAGGTAACAGTCATATTTTAAGTCACAAATTAGAGGGTCAGATTAGATATATTCATTTCGACAGATGATATAAATAAAAGATAACTACCAGAAAAACCTGTATGTCAAAAAGAAGTCGATACTTCAGTCTTTGTAGGCGAAAAGAGCAAAACAAAAAGAAGCCAAAAAGTTTTAAATGGTGCAGACAACTTAAAAATGAATGACAAGGCAGATCTATCATTCAAATGTTTACTTTCTCACCCTTATTTCTACTTCTTCCGAACCAGCATCACCAATTTAAGCCATTCAGTGTAAAATTAGAGTTCAAGTATTTTTAATACATTTCAAAAAAACAAGTTTATTAGAAATTATCTCAGATATTTAAAATATGACCTACCAGTAAGATTCAAAAGAAAAAAAATTCATAGGAAACGGTAAAATAAAGACGTTACTTACATTAAAATACTGACTTGGAAAGAAATTTAGAGAATTGAAGTTCTATAATATTAGTACTTCATATAATAAATCACTTTCATCACATTTTTTCACTTATGGACAGTTATGTCACAATTTAAAATTTTTTAATTTAATATGCAAGTTCAACTATAGTTATTCAAATTCGATTCAACATGTCGAAATATGAAACAGTAAAGTAAAATGGATGTTATTTAAACAAAAGATAAAACAGGCAATATATTAGTTGTTCGTGCATTGATGAGTGAATAAATCCAGAAGTTCTAAATTTGAGTCCTTATTTCGAAAATTTCGGTTTGGTCTTTTTTATTCTTTACTATAAAATTATATATATATATATTATCTATCTCTTAATAAATGTTGACTGTTTCTCGATACAAAAACATTTCACTGGGACAAGATATTCTCACGAATAACATTTAAAAACAAAATAAATCGTCTTTTGTACAGAACATCAAGAAGGGTTTACACTTGTTCGAGACAACTAATCAGTCGGAATCCCTTCAGTGCTAACTCAGACCTTACATGGTGTGGCTGCTACCACAATGCACCTCAGACTCTGGGGAATATAAACATTTTACTAACAAAGAAGATGTCTCAACGCCTAAAAAACAAGCTGAAAAGAAAATTCAAAGCAGCGACAGAGCTGATGATCGCGGAGCAGATTTAGCAATCTTGGATCTGCTCGATAAAACTCTATGGTTTAGGCAGTATCATCGTCTTGCTTGTAATCACTCCACTTTTCCTTCTCTTTTTTTTTAACGTCTTCCAAACATGAGATAAGTCACTCATGTTAGAGGAATACTCCTATAATCAAGAAAAGTCATTTAATTGGTGGTCACGGTCAAATAAAGGAGTATAATTGTATATTTTATGTCATAATCATACTTCTTATGAATTCTGCACAAGTGAATCTATGGTGTTATATTTTTGACCCAGTAGAGCTTTCTTCTATTTCGTGAGTCTCTATGGAATTTTTGGTTACATAAAGTAAATTTTATATTTATGATAAAAGAACCTCATGCTTTCCATTGTTTTTAAATTTTGTTAATACAATGCTAATTAGCTAATGTTCATTCAATCTTTTCTTTCTGGCTTCTTTTCATAGATCTGTTACTGCTTTCAAATTAGCTTGAAATTCGAGCTTCAATAACTTCTTTGATTTTTTCAGTATGTAGTATTCATTTGAAGAACAAGATTCTATTATTCCCTGTTTTAATCCTTCAGTTATGAGCATCAACAAAATCTTATTTTTCCGAAAAGAAACGTCTGCATTGTGATATATTGGTTCGTTTATTTTTAGTTACAATTTGAATCTACTGATCAGTTAATTTAGTCTTCTTCGAGTTGGTAATTTAATATAGATTGCCACTTCATTTTAATGGATTTTGAAATAATATACAATATATGTTTGAATTTCGACTCAATAATTAATGTTAACGAAACAAACTGATAACATTCAGACTTATTTTTTTTATTGTAAATCATTTCATTTATTATAACTTCACCTTGTAAAATTATCAATATACTAAGAGCTTTATTTTATAATCTCTAATCGATAAAATTGATTACACTAGATTCATTTCTAAAATATTAACTTTCAAATATATTTTTAGAAATCATGTAAGTTTGAGCTTTCAGTGTCTATCAATAACAATGAACTTTAGATACAAAGGCAATCTTCTTGAAACAAGATTTGCTTGTTGTAATATTGAGAGATGTTACGTTTATCGTTGGGTTTAGTTTCCTTAGTTTCAGACTTCAGAAGCCTTCAACTTGCCCAAAGTTTACTATCTGAAAGGCTTTTAGCTTATTTTGCCTTATGTGAACAAAATTTGAAAAGGCATCCTTTACCCACCAATTAGAAGATTTAATCAAGTTCATGATCATAATTGCCATTAACGTTTCTGATTCTGACAAAAATTATCCGTTTTTGTTCCTTTACTAAAATTATATTTATTGTTTTTCTCTTTAAAATTTGTTGAATTAACTACGTAGAGCTTTGGTTTATGCAAATTCACGTAAATGACTTTCTACCGTACAAAACCAATTTCATTTCATTTCATCGTTAATTCCTCTTATGATATATTAGCATTAATGCGATATCTTCAAATTCTCCATCGATTACTCAATTCTTGCATTATAAAATAATATTCATGTATGAACTCAGATTCTTTCATTTTACGGATTGTATAATTTTCATGCAATCAGGTTGAATTAGTATGGTGACTTTGGAATCATCTATCAATTCTCGTTTTGATTCCTGGTATGGATACGAATATTCATCGCTTCATAACAATAATGTAAAACATACCAAGCGATCGTTCAGCGAAAATAAGCATTGTTAGGTGAATAAGAAATTAAACATGTGTGGCCGCACATTCAAATTGCTCCAATACAAACGACTGTTTTTTGTACATTCACATTAAAGAAGATATACTACCTTTCAACGTCAGAAAAGCTAATTGAGAGTTTCTGATTTCGATACGGCACCTAATCTAAAAAACTGCTGCTTTCAGAATAACATGCTGACTTTAATGTTCTGCATCTACATGATGGGTTTTGTTTTTGTTCTACTCCATTTTCGCTTCCATACACATGTAGGACATTGACCATGTATATTCAGAGGTGAGTTAACATCCTTTAATCAAAACTATTTTTACGCGGTATTTCAGGTTTTATTCCTAGAATGCAATATCAAGAATATTACAAATGTAATCAATTCCAATGTAGATGAGAAAAGTATCATTAATGAGTTTTTAATTGAGACTTAGAATTAATTTTCTGTTAATTCAGAAACCAGTGTTTCTTATTCTTTCCGTATTTTGAATATCGCCGTAGCATATCAAAAAATAAACTGTAAGTTTTAGATTTCTACTGTCTTCAGACTCTTCAGTGCAACGCTATCACATAGTATCGTCAATCTTCATCTTTAGAATTACTAAAATAAGACAAAATCTGTCTCACCTCAAAGTCTTGTTTGTATCCATGGTTACAGCACACAATTATCAAATAATTGGTACACATTTTTTCATATCAGTTCATGATTTGAAATCATAAGTCCCTACATATCAGGTTTATATTCTAATCCATAATCAATAATGCTTACACAGTCCTGTATCAGGTTGACATCAGTGCGCGCTACATCCCACTTCTGATTTGTGGGATGAGATATGACTAATTAGTTTATTACATGAATCAAACTTTTGAACATAAGCACATTGTAATGAGCATTTCATTAACATAAAATTTCACACCCTGGACGAGATATTTCCAATAGCATTTTAAAAACAAAAATAATCAGTCTTTATGGCTGACGAAGATATCAAGAAAGGCGTTTCCTTGTTTCCGATGACTCTAATTGACTCTCCTTCAAAGAGTGGGTTCCCTTCAGTAGCAAGGGCACCGTCGTAATTCGAGTGTTTTCTTCTATAAACACATATACTCGTTTTTACGACGAACACACACACACACACATATATATGTATATATATATTATAACTAATAGTAGTGCTCATATAAAGTATTATATCGAAGCAATAAGTAGACTGCTACTTCACTTGCAATTTAATACACTAAACACTAGGTGTATAAAAAATCAGATACAATGTATGTATATATTTTTATTAAATATTAACTTTACAATTTTTTTTTTTTTTTTTTTTTTTTTGTAAAAAAAATAGTCGATTCGTGAAAAAAGAAAAAACTCGGAAAAGAACTCGGACGAGTTGGACGTATGTCTTTTTTGTATCACGCTAGTATCAAAGTGAGATTCACCTTGTCAGTTATTTGTGTTAGAATTTGATTGTTTGTGTCAAAGCTAAATTTTATTCATTTATGTGAAGTTAATAAAATTAAAAGTTCAATGAGAAGAGAAAGAGGATAGACGTCGATAGAGGTACAAAAATTATACAAATTAATACATTCAGAAAGAACTCGTTCAAAGAAAAAAATCAGTTAAGGTTGTAAATAGATATCCACAGTTTTTTGATATAGATTAAATCAATTTCAGAATTCAATTGAAAATAAAGCACAAATCTGGAAGATCTAAAAGCGTTTTCGAACAAGAGGAACGACGCATTGTAAGACAATGCGTTTTTTATCCTAAATTTAGCGTGTTTCTAAGCTAATATCTTCTTTGACAGTTAAACTTCAATCTAGATACACATAATACTGATTTAGCTAAACAAATTTACATGGAAGAGTGAAAACAAGCAAAATGCCATTTATAAATAAAATAAAACACGACCATTGAAAAGATACAAGTTCATAAGCTTATAATCAAAGACTTTTCATTTAAAAAAAATTATTTTATTTGCTGATAAAAGCAAATTTAATTTGTTTCGCTCAGATGGTCAGTATGATCTATGGCAAAAACCAAATCAAGAACTTCTTCAAGAGTAAAATTTAACAGCTGCTGCAAAGCATGGTGGCGTTTCTAACATGGTTTGGGGCTGCATATATGCCAATGGTCCAGGAAAATTCCACGTAACTGATGACATAATGGGCCACACAAAGTATTTAACCATTATGAAAGAATGTTTGATACAAAACGCCGAGAAAGTGGGGATTAAAGAGGTTTTCAGTTATCTCCAAGACAATGATCCAAAACATAGAGCACATATTGTGCGCTTATTGCTTTTGTATAAATGCCCACATGTGTTAGAAACTCCTCCACAATCACCTGACCTAAACGTGATTGTAAGCGTTTGGAGGTATTTGGAAAACAAATTTAAAAACACACACTATAAAGACAACAATAGACTTAAAAATGACAACTTGAGTTGGAATGCATTTTGCTCTAAAATTGATCCAAAATTTTGCAAAAAACTTGTAGAGTTAATGCTTAAAAGACTGAGAGCCGTAATACAACATAAAGGACTTGCGACAAAATATTGAATTCTGTTAAATTTATTGTAAACTTTTTTTTAACTCTGAGTGACCAGTTCTTTTTTGGATTTATTTTATGTATATTTTTAGCGTTCAAATATTTTCAATGAACTAAATTACTTTTGTAATTATTTCCCATGCTAATTGCAGATAAAACTTTTCGTGATTTTTCATTATATTTGGTTTTGTTATTCTACGTATTTATATTTATAAGCATCAAAATATAGGTTGAATTGTGGGAAAACAGTGACCAACTTCTTTATTAAGCCACATTATATATATATTTATATATATATACACTGCTGGCCACACAAAATGCACCCCCCTGAAGGAAGCATGCAAACCATGTGAAATTTACATCATGCGTTTGCGACGATGAGCTGTGAAAATCATTCGCATTGCAGCACAGACGCACATCACGGGCGACAGTAGCGGCACTCGAGAGCGCTATATAAGGGGAGAACAGATTGGCAATTTGAAGTACGACAATTGTTTTTTCGTGCGTTTTTTTTGCGTAAGCTGTTTACCTTTGAGTCGTGGAAGACATCGAGCGTCTTTTGACCAAGTTTCTGAATTCGACCGAGGAAGAATAGTAGCCTATGGGGATTGCGCATTATCCTTCAGAGAAATCGGTCAATGTGTTGGACGAAACCAAGCAACTGTGACGCGGATCTGTGATCGCTGGATGCAGGAGGAAACGACGGGCCGATCGCACCCACCTCGTTGCACCACTGCCCGTGATGACAGGCAGATTGTGCGCATGGCAGTGATGGATCGCGCAGCCACATCACAAACCATAGCACAACAGTTTCAGTCTGCTACGCATCCTTCGGTGTCTGCTCGTACCAATCGACACCGTTTGCAGCAGAGTGGAATGTCCACAAGGCGTCCATTGCTTCGTTTATCCTTGACTCGAAACCACAGGCGTTTGCGCCGCCAATGGAGCAATGAACGGCGGACATGGACAACGGAATAGAACGACATTGTGTTTACTGACGAATCCCGCTTCTACCTGCAACATCACGATGGTTGGATTCGAGTTTGGAGACACCGTGGTGAGAGGCTGTTGAACTGTTGCGTTATGTATCGCCACACTGGTCCTGTACCCGGTATCATGGTTTGGGGTGGTATTGGATTTCACTCCCGCGCCCCTCTAGTACGCATTACCGGTACACTGAACAGCCAGCGCTACATCTCTGAGGTGTTGGAGCCCGTGGTCCTCCCATGCCTTCAGCGCTTGCCATCAGCCATATTCCAACAGAATAATGCGCGATCACACGTGGCACGCAATGTTCAAGAGTTCTTCTTTATCCATCAGATTGAATTGTTTCCTTGGACTGCTTGTTCTCCCAATCTATCGCCAATCGAAAACGTGTGATCCATGCTTGCACAACGATTGGCCCGGGATACACCACCTGCTGCTACACCAGATCAACTTTGGCAATGTGTAGAAGCCGCATGGACAGCTGTACTCCAAGGATACATCCAAAGCCTCTTTGATTCTATGCCGAGACATGTGGCAGAGGTTATAGACAACAATGGCGGCTACACTAACTACTGATTTTGTCATCATCCACACTTCACAAGAGGCAGTAATTTTAATCGTTTGATCTTTGTAATATAACATATTATCGTTCAAATAAATTTCGCTGTGATATCTCTGGTCCTTCTGGGTGTTGCATTTTGTGTGACCAGCAGTGAATATATATATATATATATATATATTGCAAATTATTTGTTTAATTTGTGCTTTTAGGATCTACCGATTGTCAACACCCAATTTCTTCAAAACGTTTGGCAACAATATTGTGTTTACAAGCTTAAACTGTGTTTACGATAGTACTCATTTAAAATGTTGGGGTTGATTTTGATAGAAATTAATTTCAGTTAAGTATTTTTTATTTATTATTTAGCATTAGTATTTTGTTAAAAGTCATGGCTAATAGGAAAAATCCAAGTTCCGTTCAAAAATATAAGTTTAAGGGAAACCGTTACACCAAGAATGTGGATAAGAAGAACACTGATAGATGTATTATAACAACAGTAAGTGAATCAAAACTTCAGTCATATTCAAAACCAATCTATAATTTAGAAAATAAAAATCATAACATAGTAATAAATTTTAAATGATTTGATTTCTTCGTTTAACTGTCCTGGGTGTTTTTAAAATGGTATACAGCTTTTCGAACAATTAGCATTTGGCTTATCATCTAATTTGTTACTAAAATTCCCAAACTGTGAATATTCCATCTCCTTTTGTATATCTTCAAAAGTGATCAAAATGCACATCAGCCTTGCATTTGTTTCTGGCTTGAGAATTATTGGAAAGGGATATTCTGCTGCAACAAAGCTATGTTCAGCTATGAATTTGATCATTCGGTGAAAATGCAGTTTAATTAAACCACTTAGCGTGATTTCAAAAATCGCCGAACTTGACGATTTTTTTTTGGCTGAACGTTAAGTCCACAAAACGAAACAAGGTAGCTATAATTTGCAAAATACCGCCAAATAATTCCAGTCGCCAAGGGTGGTTGGGCTAAACTGCATTCCAACCGAACATTTCATCTAAGACAGCTTACAGATGTTTTGAGAAAAAAAAAAGTTAGAGAATATTTCTAGTAATGTGGCACATAAAATTGTGAATGAGGTTGCCACTGAGATTCACGAGAAAAACAATTTTGATGAAATTGTTCAGTGCGGCCTATCAGTCAATGGAACACGGCAGCGAAAAGGACATTTGTCTCTGAATGGATGTGTTATTACCATATCCATAGAAACTGGCAAAGTGCTGGACATTGAACACAAAGTTCGAATACCATTCGTCAATTGTTTGCAATTATTTTGACGACGTATTGTCCATCACAAGCATTGACTTTGGGGAAAAAATACAAGAATTATATGAATGAAGACATATTGCACTGAATTAGACAAACAAACCAATGCCAAAATATATATCCCCCCCCCCAGATGTATAATGAAGCGTTAGTGTTTATCGAGGATTTATGTATTTTAAATTCAAAATTACCACTTAATCATTAAGGTATGCCATCACCTGATCGCCCGGTCACCGATTTAGCTAACAGTGCTTTACAACGAGAAAAACAATACGACCATGGTAATTTAACTACAATTATCGCGAACAGTGAGCCATTACTGGCAGCTGAACAAAGAAATATTTATAATCGGATTATGCTGACTGTTGATGCTGAACAAGGCGGCTTTTTTTCCTTGGATGCACCAAGTGGAACCGGTAAGACATTTTTAATATCACTGATCCTTGCCAAGATACGGTCGCAATAGAAAATCGCATTGGCAGTTTCATCGCCAGGCATTGCTGCCACTTTGCTAAATGGCTGGCGAATGGCACATTCAGAATTCAAGCTGCCATCAGACATTCATAACAAACCAAATGCTATGTGTAGCATTAAAAAGAATAGAGGTATAGCTGCAGTGTTGCGAAAAAGATCAATCATAATCTGGGATGAGTACATAATGGTTCATAAACATTCATTCGAAGCATTGCACAGAACTATGCAAGATTTTAACGGCAACGATAAACTTTTCGGTGGTGCTGTCCTACAACTATCTGGTGATTTCCAACAGACCTTACCAGTCAGTCCTCGCTCTGCTTTCGCCGGTGAGATTTGCGCATGTTTAAAACAATCGTTCTTATGGCGAAGTGCCGAAACACTTCGACTTTTCATAAACATGCGCGTACAATTGTAAAATGATTCATTGGCACAAATGTTTTCTGAACAATTGCTAGGTATTAGAAATGATAGAATAAAACTGCAACCAATACGCAATGCATTAAATTACCAGATAATTTCTGCACTGTTGTTCAGGCAAAAAATGAATTAATTGAGAGTATCTTCCCGGACATATAGAATGATCACTTGGATCACAACTGGCTCTGTAATCGGGATATTTTGGCAGCCAGAAATGTTGATGTTGACAAAATTAATTTCCAGATACAACAGTTGTTGCCAAGTAATTTGGTATCTCTTAAATCAATCGACATTGTTGTTGATGCAAACGAAAGTATAAAGTTTCAAATTGCATTTTTAAATTATCTGGATATGTTTGGAATGCCACTACATAATCTTCGGTTGATGACTGGTTGCCCTATTATTCTTCTGCGTAATTTGATTCCACCTCCATTATGCAATGTTACACGTTTGGTCATCAAAAATATCACCGGAAATATTCTTGAAGCAACCATTTTGACTGGAAAGTTTGTAGGAGAAGGAGGCCTCTTGCAGCGCATTCCAATGATAACGTCAGAATCTGTGATACCTTTCAAATGGCTACAGTTTCCAATTCGTTTAGCTTTCGCCATGACCATAAATAAATCTCAAGACCAAACAATGTATATTTGCGGCTTAGACTTGGACAATCCATGTTTTTCCCATGGGCAATTATATGTTGCTTGCTCACGTGTGGGAAAACCATCAAATCTATTTGTATTAGCAAGAGACAGGATTCTAAGTTAATCGATTGTGCACCGATTAGCTTTGAATTAATTTAAAATTGAATATTTTTATAATTCAAAATGATGAATATAATTATTAAAAATAATAAATAATCAGCGCTTCCTCCCTCATTTAAAAATTGTTATATCTTATCAACTAAGAACTTTGTAAATAACTCATTTAATAAAAACTATATTAGAATATGAGATGAATAAAGTATAAAATTCAAAATTTATATTCCTTTGTGCTTATTATTAACTCCACGAAAATTTTCATCACTCGCCTCTAAATTTTCACATAAGGTCCAATTCTCAATCCCGTGGGTTTTTACGTCAGCTACAACGTTTTCTTCTTTATTTCTGAATAATAATTTGAATGTATTGAATAGTTTACTACAATATAATTCAACATATAAATTAGCCAAAGCAACGCGTGGCCGGGTCTGCTAGTATATATATATATATATTCAGAAAGTTCTACTTAAAATAGGTACACAGTTCACCTTTCATCAAACAATCTGTATAGGCATTTTCTTTGATTTTTTTTTCTCACACAAGTAAACGTCCTTTACTGGAATGTATTTCTTTCCTTTAGTTTATTGTTTGGATCTCAACAGCAGCATTTAGAAAGCCGACATAAATGCCTAATCTTGTCTTCTAAAAACTTGTTTACAAATCATAAAAAATCAGAGATAAAAGGTAATTTTAGCTATTGAAATTACGAAATCCTATCAAAAGTGTCATACAATGAAATAAAAGAGATGACATATAACATAAAGGTATACATAATTATAATAATATTAAGATTACAATGAAGATAAACAATTTGCGAGTGGAATAAAAAGAAATTGATGTTTCTCAAGAAACAGCCAATTCTTCAAAAACTATAGCCTTTATTATTACGGCATATTTTAGCTCAATTAAATTGAAAAGATACTATTTATATTCCTGTACAGATAAATACCTATATTCTTCTGCTTATCAAACCACTTTTAGTACGTATTTTTTTAAAGTAACGAGCTTCTCTAGCCTTTTACATTTTAATGCAGCAAAATTGTTAAAGACACCAAATACCATAAATTGTAGGTAACCAAGAATATTCTATATGCTTTAAACATTGTCTTATGCACTTCTGAAACATATGGATATCGATATTATTTAAGTTATTCTATTATAAAATTCTAATGTGGAGGCTTATTACGACACTTGAAGGAAAAATGATACCTCCATGACAATAACATTTTAGTTTTTCACCTAATTTTCAAAATTCTTGCTGTACATGAGAGCTATATATGTTTTCAATGCAATGCATTTGCTCCTTTTGATATCTGGTGTCTTTGGAGTGCAGAAAACTGAAGATAGTTTTTTTCTGTTGTTGCTCCATTCCCCTAAAAATCACGCAATCAATCAAATTGAAGATGAATGACACTTAGAGACGAGTTTTAAAGCAGCGATGCATTATTACCTCCAAACTTGGTCTTTCACCTCTTCCCAAAGACAAAAGAGCACTTTATGGGACATCACTTTCATTCTGAAGTCAAGATGAAAGCTTCTATTAAATCCTGGTGGTGACAACATCCAAAGGAATCTCTTTCCACGAATTTTCCATACTAATCATGCATTGGTACAAATGTGGAGCAAAGCAAGGAGTTTTTGTCAAAAAATGATTTTCGACGTAGAAGATCGGTGTAGCATGAGTTATGAAAATGTGGGGGCATAAAAATATTTGGGGCGTAGTAGCATTATTTTTCAATCAAGTCTCATGTATTGAAATTAAAATATTATTTTAGTTACTTTCACTTTAATTACTGATAATTTCAATGATGCAAAAAATTTTGATTATAAATTAAGAAACATTACTCTAATAACTAACATACACTCTACAAAAAAAAGGGGGGGGCGAGGTAGCCTAGTGGTAAAGGTCGTGGACTAGCGGCCGGCGGTTTTCGTTCAGTCGAGGGTTCGATCTTTGGAAGCCAAAGACCCGCCGTGTAGCGGGGATGATATACGTTAAATCTGTTCTGTTCGGGGCCCAAAGTCCTCCCGTTGGCGTGGTGTGGATGTTAGGAGAGAGGTTGCCAGATCAGGTGTTGTCCTCGTCATTTGACCGTGGTTCAAAATTACGAGGTCTGTCGCCAATAGCCCTCGTGTTGCTTCTAGTGTGACGTTAATAAAAACTAAACTAAAAAACTAAAAAAAAAAAAAAAAGAACCGCAACAAGAAGGAGTTGCCCGAATGTAATGAAATCTCGTATGCATAGACATTTGGACCGAGCATGCAAATGATTAAAATTTGGTGTCCAACGAATAAAAAGCGGGAGCTACAGCATATCGGAACTGCTGAATCAGATTAAGAAATGATTCTCAATCTGATAATCAAATTTTCTGTTGCATTGGGATTTAGGATACCTTTCAACGTGTGAAAAAATGCCTCGCCGAATGATTCGAGCTCATTGTGAGCAAGTATCAGAGTTTGAAAGACGTCGTATCATTGGATTGAAAGTGGCAGGTTAGGCAAATAGGAGAATCGTTGGTCATGAGGTTTGAAGCGATGCGGCGATTAGAAGATGCTGGTAAGAATAAGTGGCAAGAAAAATGGCAGATTTCAGCGTCATGATGATAGCGTTTGACCTAGGGCCTCAGCAGATCGGGAGAACAGAGTGATTGTTAGCTCAGCTGTCATAGAGCCTGATTCATCGTTATCAACCAACAGATGTGCGATCCACTCACGAGTGTCCACCATGACCATTCACAGACGGCTGATACAGCAATATTTACGCTCGTGCCGACCGCTACTCACATTGCCGAGCCAGATTACAGTGGTGCTTGGTTCGATCAGGTAGGAATGATGCTGATTGAAGACGTATAGTGTTTAGTGACGAATCCCGCTTCCAACTGTGTTCTGGCAATAATCGAAGACGATCTGGAGACGCCCAGGGTAGCGTGCCGATCCTGCCTTTACTATTGCACTCAATACAGGCCCTCAACCAGGAGTTATGGTCTTGGGTGAAATTTCCCATGACAACCGGACCCCTTTAGTGTTCATTAGAGGCACACTTACAGCACAGTGGTACGTTGACGACATTCTGAGACCTGTTTTGCTACCGTTCCTATTGCAGTACCCTAACCTTATTTTTCAGCAAGATAATGCCAGACCCCATACGGCACGTGTTGCTATGAACTGTTTTACAGCTTGTCAAACACTTCCTTGACCAGCCAGATCTCTCTCTAATAGGACATGTTTGGGATATGATGGGAAGGCGACTACATCTACCTGGAAATGCTGATGGCATAGCCCAACAATTGGAGCAAATTTGGCAAGAAATACCGCAGGAGATGATCAGGGAGTTTTATCACTCTATCCACTCTTTATCACTTTATGTAGTTTTGGTTCAGTACAGATCTTAGTCTTTGTGTAGAATTGAATATGCTAGACGTTAAATTCCACTACAATTCGTAATGAATTTGAAGTACTCTATAGAAGAATGTTTTAGAATATGAATATTATTAGATTTTAAAATTAAATCCATTTTCATATCTTTACTAAGGACTTCGTTTGTAATAAACCAGGAAGTATTAACAACTCTTTGGAGACGAAACGTTTTTGAAATACGTGTTAGTCTTTTCAGATGTTTAATAGCTGGAAGAGATTGATAGAATTACTGGTCTAACTATTGTTTTGTAGAAAGAAAGTTTGTGCATCTGATCGTAATCTGGTTTTATGAGAAATTAAGCTTTGTAACGTTTATTACTCTTGTCTGCCCCCTTATGATGGACGATCCGGATGGTAAAGTGTTAGTTTTGCTTTCATAATTAACTTGAATTCGGAAGGCCAGTAAACAAGCCGTTCAAAAATAGTAACATTAAACAAACTGTCTATGCATCGTTGTCTGTTAAAGTGGTGACTCTGGAGCTTTTTTTTTAATGTATTAACTTTAATCTTCCGATCAACGGCGCATAGTTTTAGACTAATAACTCTAAAATAATATTTAATTCCTTCTTTAAAATCTTCTTACTCTTTCCTTTCGCCACGTGCCGTTGAAATTATGCTAAGTGGAGGGAATTGACGTCATAGATGCATCTTTTAAAGACTTAAATATTTAGCTTATTTCAAGTTACATTCAATTAGATTAAATTTGAGTTAGGAACTCATTGCAAAAACAAATAATAAAATGTTTCAGTCACGTTACCTGCATTAACTTCAAAACGAAAAATCATTTTAGCATTCAAATTAATTCATTTACATTGCCTTTTATTAAGACATTTTGTGAATTTCCAGGAATAACAGTAAACATTATATATGGAATTAAAAGAATCACTAAATTTTTATTTTGAATTTTCTTCCGGAATAAAGGAACGTTATTGTAAATAACCATTCATTTGTTTAACAAATTTTTGTTGATTTTTTAAATTTTAAGGATTTCGTTGGAAGAGCATGTTAATATATAGACCTAATTAGAAATATTTTATAAATCGCTTATATCCATTTCAGTTTACAAGAAAGGATTTTTACTGACAAATTTACCATTCGTTCTAATTTTTAAGACTTTTCTCAATTTTTATCATACACTCAATACTCAATAACAAAAAAAAAAAAAAAAAAAAAAAAAAAACCACAACATACGAAGAAGGAATTATTGGCGAATAGGAAAATTACGTACAGAATAGGAAATGATTAAAATTCAGAAAAATTGAATGAACTTACCTCTAGCCTGGAAGCAAGATTATTTGTATGTATATTCGCAATTTAAATAATCATTTTAACAACTTTTGTAAGGACTGTTGAATTGCGTTTTTCAGTCTACAAAACAATATGTATACTTCTTTTAGAACGCATTTATTTTAAGCTCGTGTAAGTAAGGTGATCATTATCCCTCACTGATAGTATTTTGTTCTAGATTCAGTCTTATGCGTGAAAATATTTTTTTAAAAAACAATATCTGTTTCTAATAGAGTTTTCCCATATTATAATTTTTTCCAAATTATAGCAACATTATATATTCTCTAATAATGAAGTAATCATTAGTAAAAAAAAAAATTTCTGTCTTGAAATTAATTTTAAAACATTTAAAAGTGTTTATTTTAGTTCTAAATTTCTTCAATAAAGGGACCTACAGAGGTGTTTTTAATCAAATCAAGATAACCTTTTTCGCCGATGAAACTCAATCATAATCTAATTTTTACTAACCACATGGTTTTACATGACAACAAGCATTTAATAATTACATGCAAGTTTCTAAATTTAAATTCCCTTTCTTACATCCATGAAATTTCGCATCTCTCAACGGTCTTATGAAAGTTAATCATAAAAAAAGTATGCTATATTCATATATATATATAAGAGCTGTTCAAAAAGTACCAGTCTTAGGAATTGGAAACGAGATTTTAAGAAGAGGAAATGGATACCTCACTCTAGTATTGCTTAGTGATAGCTTTTCATTTTTGTGAGAAAACCGTAATGACGAGAATGGTTCAAAGTATACCCGTTTTTGTTGACAGATGGCGTGGCTAAGGCGAATTCGCCTCGCGGTTGTTCGCAGTCATCTATTAAACTGCATTAAAACAATAGTGACACTTATTCGCTGGTTAATTTTGATTTGATAGCCATTTGCTGCCAAATCGAAATTTGATTGATGCCGAGTCAAGTTATCATCGTCATTTTGCGTCGACTTTTCACTATCGATGAAACTTGAATCCGTCCTTATACATCCGTTACCAATAGCCCTTTATTGCTTCTAGTGCGACGTTAGTAAAAAAATACACTAAAAACTCATCATTATACACCGGAAATTAAGTAACATTCAAAACAATGAGGTGCTTGCCGAAAACCTGCTAAATAGAAGGCGAAGACGGTTTCGTGGACCAGAAAGTTAAAGAGATGATTTTTTGACCATCTTACTTATGGACCTCTTAGAAAGATGGAAAAGATCACAGGACAATAAATACTACAATGAGTTACCCCAATCCCATTCCAAAAATGGGTACTTAATGAGCCACCCTTGTGTACACCCTCCTACATGTGTATATATATATATATATATATATATATATATATATATATATATATATTATATATATACACACACACACATATATATATATCAAATTTTGTTCCGATCTGTCTTCATGTTTTTAAATGTTATTTATTAGTTAATATTTAGCTTTAAATTTATTCAACATTGTTTTTTCATTATCTGTCTATAATGTTTTGTTATGTAATTTTAAGCAATTAATTATTTTTTCAAATTCTTTAAACATATCAATTTACTTGTATCATTTCACTTATATTAATCAAGCAATTCTTATATTCTGATGAATGCAGCACGGCATCGGCCACCAAGGCCGAAGCGAAAGATCATGTGAATATAACAGAAGAGCAAAACAGAAGCATAAGAGAGGTCTTTATCGCCGTGTTTATTTTTAGTAGGGATTCTTCAGGTACATTTTATCAGTCCCCTGGTTTCCCAAGTTCTAGGTATAGGGATTCTTAGGGACTTCACCTGCAGACAGAAAATCTAGTAGGAATTATATCTGTCAGATTTACGACCATGGGAAAGCGGATTGAACAAATTTCATGAGCACGTGATCTAATAAATAAAAGGATAATTTAGAATTGGATCAGGAAATATAAATGATCTCTTTGCTTTTGAATTAGAGAATAGGAAATTAATTTATTATTAAGAAAGATTATTAAATTATACACACACACACACACACACACACACACACACATATATATATATATATATATATATATATATATATATATATATATAAATAAACACATAACCACGACTAAGAATAGCAATTTATGTGGATTTCATATAAGCAAATATCTCTTTCCCATTCTGATTATAAAATGGCATACTAATAAAAATATTTTTCTGTATATAATTTTGTGAAAAATAAGTTTCTTGTGAGTTTTATTAAATAAGAGAACACTTTTTAGTTAGAAGAAGTCTACATAATCCTGATCTTTCTGAAGGAGAAAAAATTTAGAAAACACACTCTTTGAATTCTGATTAGAAAACCTACGCTTAACCAAAGAGATTGTATCAGATTCGTTACTGAATACCGATTCTATCACTTGATCATAAGGTATGATATATATTATATTCCTCTTTCCAATTTTTTGCCGAGGAAAATACGTAGCTAATAATGAAATCGTACAATTTTATTCGAAAAACGCCCACTCACGTTCTACGTTGCATAAAATTTTCAGATAATACACAGCCTTCTGGAGTTTCAGATGCGTTCATGTTTCTGAGGATTCCAGGAAGAATTACTGGAAAACAATTTCTTCGATCGGTATTTTTTCCCTTTTCTGAACCAAAGTTCGGATTTGTGAACAAAGTTATGAAAATTGCTTATGAAAAGGGATTTTAAAATATTTGAGTTTTATATTTTCGTTTTATTACATTAGCTACTGAAATAAATTATCAAATCTGTAATAAACTGAATAGGGGAAAACTCGAAATTTTTGTAAGCGAATGAAAGTTTTCTTTATATTTATATAAATTGAGTATTAAAACAATTTTCATGTTACAAATTCCTGAATATTTTAATCATGACTTTCCATATAGTTTATTTAATTAAATGATAAACGATAAATACTAAAGCATATACTAAATGTTTCAAAAACATAATTTTTTATTCAGCAATTAATTAACTATACATGAATATAATTACCGGGTGGCCCAGCGGGTAATGTTTGAAACAAATGAAAAAAATAAATACAAATAAGAGACATGAGAAGAATTTAATGACGTTTATTGAATGGACATATTTGGCAATTAATGATGAAGAGGTTAGAAGTGCCCGCCATTTTTAACAAGGACAGCAGTTAGGCGGTTCTGGAATCCAACCATTACTCGTGAGCAGGCCTCTCTGTCAATCGTGTTGACCGCAGTTGTAATGGCGGTTTTGATTTCTGGAAGGTTCGTAGGACTTGTCTGCCACACTTTTCTCTTCAAATAACCCCATAGGTAGTAAGCGCAGGGGTTCAGATCTGGTGAATATGGGGGCCATTCGATACCCCCTTGGAAGTGCGATGGGGAATCTAACCCAATGATTCGATCGCTAAAATGCTCATTGAGCACCTCGAAAACTTCCGCGGTACGATGTGGTCTTGCTCCATCCTGCATAAACCAATGACCTTGGACCAAGTCATGACCATGAAGAAAAGGGATGATCTCCTCGTCCAGGAACTTTCTGTAATTCGCCGCGCTTAGAGTTCCATCCATGAAAATAGGGCCAAATACACCATGCGAGGATATTGCACACCACAAAAGAAATTTTTTCGGATGGAAGCTTCGGACAACAGTGATCTCCAGCCTTTCTCTGCTCCAGTAGCGATAATTCTGTTTTTTCAGATGGCCATCCAAAGTGAAGTAGGCCTCATCTGAAAACCAAATTTTTTTTACATCGATTTCACCTGTTTGAAGTTTTTCAAGCATAAGCAGTGCAAACTCAGATCGTCTTTGTGTATGGTCTTCGTTGAGAAGTTGGGTTACTTGAATTTTGTAAGGCGACTATTCGAGATCTTTCATTATTCGCTGAAGTAATGTACGCTTTATTCCCAACATTTCTGCTGCTCTCCTTACAGATCGGGTCTGATCGGAAGCGAAAAAGTCGTCGACGACCTGTTTTGCACAATCTGTGATCACAGTAGCAGTAGCCATAGCTTTTTTATCGTCTTCCACCGATCCAGTACGTTTGAACTTGGCATACAGTCTACAGGGAAGAGGATTGAAAGACATTTTTCAGAACAAACATGGAAGCAAAAAGGAAAACATTTGTACCGTAAAACGCACTCAACTTGCCATAGTACTTTTGTTTGGCCAATTCTTGTTGTGGAACTTCTTCTGCCATGCTCGTTGAACTACCTTCACATTTTCATCACATCTGGCCATTTATAGCGCAATAAAGACGCGAACATCCGTCGAATATTTGTTCATGTTTACGAACGAGAATCACCCGCTAAAGCGCACCGCAGACTGAAGGAACATCACATTTACAATTGCCCACTCACCGGAGCATGCGCACCAAGTTTGGCTTCACTCACGTGCACCTAGAGCCATCTATTGGACTTTGTTTCAAACATTACCCGCTGGGCCACCCGATATATTCGTAAGATTTTATAGTTGAAATGTTATTAATTAGCAATCTGTGAAATCCATTATATGGTTGTTGCATGGAATGCTTTCAGTTCTGTATTTTACTGCTGACGACAGCAAATCCATTTCATAAATATGCATGAGAAATGAAAAGAGTGAGAAATAAAACTCATTGTTAGAAGGATTGAATAAAGACTCTATAATAAAGGCTATCAATAAATAGAGACTCTATAATGCTAGTGAACTCGTAAAAGTGCAGTAACAAGGTAATAATTAGTATTTTTTTTTAGCTTTCATGTAACTTTTTTACTACAGTCTTGTAAAGTGATTACTAATAATACTCTTTGAAAATTTATTTAATCAGCCATTTCGTTATTTGGATAAGTTTTCGGCTAAAATATTTCTGCAGACCAAGAAAGCTCTAATAGTACCTAAATAAAGTTTAATATTTTGATTATGCGCAAAAACTAAATTAAGACATTTTGAAGTCCATGACTTTAAGATCCTTTCCACAAATTATTTGGCTTTCATCGAGTCTTAAAATGATGCATAAACATATTTTATTAATGAAGAGTTATTCCAATACATTAAAACACCCATTTGCTTAAGCTGAAGCCTGGAACCAAGCATGATCCCTCGGAATAAATGGCAAAGAAAAGTGATAATTGATATGACAACCGAAGGAGCTAGCGACTGCACAAATAGACGTGACATGCAATTTTAAAAACTTGATAATTATGATAAAAGCAATACGCATCATACTTCTTGCTGAGCGCTCTACAACTCGAGTATATTCCGAGATCTTGGATTTCTCTTTTCGATAGAGAGTTCCATCCTTGAAATTACGAGGATGGTTAAAAAAAACCCTACTTTTAACGATAGGTAGTGTTGCCAAGGCGAGTTAGTGTTGTCATTAAGTGCTTCTCTCGGTGTCAGTAATTTATTGGTTAGTTTTTAGGTATCAGTTGCAAAAATAAAAGTTGATCATTGCTGTACCAGTTATCGTCGTCATTTTGCTTCTATATTTTGCAGCATATAAGATTTGGATCCATCCTTATTTACGGAAAGCTAAACAGCAATCAAAACAACGTGTTGCTTGCCGAAAATCTGCTCCATAAAACACGAAGACAGTTTCGTCGGTCAGAAAGTTATGACGATGGGTTTTTGGAATGCGAGGGGTATCGTTCTCATAGACTTCTTAGAAAAAGGAAAAAAATATTACAGAACAATATTTTAGTCATATACATCTCATTCCTATTTTTCATTCATAACGCTTATTATATCTTTCCTCCTCCAGAAATATATACGTATACCATTAATCAATTACATATTTTTACAGGTGTATTAGGTGCTTCATTAATAACCAGCTAAGCAGATCATGTACTATTATAGAATCTTTTAAAAACCAGTAGTAGTAGTAATAGATGGTTAATAATAATAATCATTTTGCTATTATACAATTTATGCGTGTGAAAGTGTTAGCATTTATTATTAGCTGATATTTATCATTATTGTTCAGAATCCAAATTTTTAAATTTCAATTAAATAATACTGAATCATGTATAAGTAACTTTACATATAGCATAATAACGATTTATGATTAAATTTTACTTCCAATTAATTTAATCAAAATATATTAATTAAGTTAATTAAAACGAAAAAATTGTATTAAATAATATCTAATCCAACAACCTTGCATGTAAAAATAAAGAAATTCTAATTTATTCATATTAAAACAGTTATATTAATTAAAACGAAAAAAATGTATTAAATAATTTCAAATGGGGTTGTCTTGCGCAGAAAAATCAAAACATTGCTTCCAGTTAATTTATACAATTTTTATTGTTTTCATCTAATTTAACTGTGTAATAGGACACAACTAGCTTATCGGTACATAGATAATGTTCCAGTAAGAAATCATAGATAAACAAGAGAGAGTGAGCCGCTTTTTAGACTGTAGATAACAATCAAGCAGGAGGTAAACGACTCAAAATGTTAAAATATGATAAAATAGGTAACTTGAGTTCCTTATTTTGTGTTATGAATTGTGTATGATGTTGGTTTCATCCAAACGGGGAAAGGGTATACGTCAATTCCGCCCTGCGGATCTCCGCGCTTACTTCTTCCAGAAGAAGTTCTCTATTAATAGTTGGGATCTATGGGTTTTTGTACAAATCTTTCTATTTGCTCGATATAGCTAGAAATGTAATTCTTCAGACCTCTCTAATTGTTTCCAATCATTAAGTGTCTATATTGCTAAGCCTAAACTAGACACGTAGTTGCATGTTATGCAGACAACAAGAGGATTCTATTTAAAATTTGAAATTTTAAAACCTATATGTTACAAAGTACAATGCACAGTCCAGTCACTTGTATTTGCTTAGGCTTTATCCTTGAATTCTATTGTATTTTGGCGGATGAGTAAAATAAAATACCCTTCATCGAAAACGTCTGTAACGTTTTATTATTTTAACATTTTTACATATTAACATATTTTAATGTATTTTTCAGTAATGTAAAGCATACTTTAATTTGTTTTCCGGTAATGTAAAGCTTATATTATTATATTTTTCATCCATACCAAATTTATTTTTTCGTACTATGGATACATTTTTGAAAGGTTACCAAAGAAAAGCTAATAATAATGAAGATACCGATGTTCTAATACAAAAGAGAATAAAAAAAAATAATAATAAGAACAAAAGGTAAAGATCCAAAGAAAGGACAATACAGTTCAATGCATGTATCATTAGGATTCACCAATTTTATTATAAATGGCTAGGAAAAAACCCAAATGTGTTTGTTATGCTCAAACGTTTTGGCTTCTGATAGTATGAGAACTATCAAATCAAAACGGCTCAAAGAAACCATGCTTTCTGAATAAGTTGAAAAGCTCGTTGAACTTTTAAAATATTGGATGAATTGAGTAATTAAAAAATTAAAAAGAAACAGCTATCTGTCCAACCAAATGCAGTATTGTCTTCGTACCACGTCTTGTACCGAATCGGAAAATGTAAGAAATAATGGACTATAGGAGGAACTCCAATTTTACGAGCAGCTAATGATAACCTTTCGACTATTATTTGAAATCATACGCAAAATAGTTGCGACTAATTCCGCTCTCTGAACATATAGTTAGAAATCGCATTAATGATATGAGTACATCAAAAAATATCTTCGACCAATTACATTCTCGATAGCGCACTTCGAAATTACGTTGATGTGGTAACTGATATAATTTTTGTTATTTAAATCGTGCTTGTTATTCTACCTATTTAAAAATAAAAGGTACTAAATATTTATTTCTTAAAGGTTTTATTTAATTATTTTAATTATGGGTTATTTAATTACGTATTATTTTATTTTACTTATTTTAAACAGTTTCTCATTGTTTAACTAGCTTTTCAGATCTCAATATATAAAGTTCTCTGAGTAATGCAAATAATAATAATAATTTCCTTCTACGTTTAAAAGGTTTTGAAGCAAAAAAAGAATGATGATACCGACAGTGATTAGTATTATTAGTTTGATGAAATTTCTTTTATTATTAACACCTTGTGACAAAATTCTTTTTTTTTTAATATGAACGTTTTACGATGATATTTTGTATTTAATATAAATATTTACGACTATATATAAACATTTTTGGTATGAAAAACTATTATTTTTATAATAGCCGTAATATGCTTTCATAAGTCACTTTATGTTTTCTTTTCTATCTTGAACTAATTCAAAGATCCACTTAATACACAAGTAATATATCTTATTGTTTTGAATCACGATCAGAGGAAAAAATTGACACCTGTTGTGAATGCGTTATTGCATTGACTGCAATTGATAAATTGCCTAGATCCTCTGCTATTTGAAGATCAACACGAGTAAAAGCACAAGTAAAGTAACGGAACCATTTTGTTTTATCTATGGGGTTCACATTTCTAATTGGAAATAAAAATATTTGAACTCTTCGACGAGTTAGAATGCAAATAGCTCCGAACTCAATTAGAATTTATTATGAAATTAATTGCTGCACGGTGTTAGTAATTATTATATGTCCGCGTCAGCAACTATCTAAGTCCTCGGCGGCGATTGATTTTTGAATGAGACGATTATTACTATGTTATCAAGTTATATTTGCGTTATTCCATAAAATTTGAGTATACAATCCACTATGCTTATTTCTTTGTGTCACTGAATAAGTATTTTACAACACCTGAACTGAAATCCTATTCTCCACATCTATAACATATCATTGAGTAACTTTGATCCAAGATATATTTAACGTACATAGGTCCAAGCTACACGATGGTCTTTGGAGGTATGTTACGAGACTCAATCGTTATTTGTTAAACGTATTTTACGGAGAACTCTTTGTTCAAATCTCAATCAGATTAAATATTTTTGACAGACTAAGAGTTTACATTATGTTTCTCATAAAACAGCTGTATTTCTCATAAAATTTATTTACTATCATGCTCTCTGTCACAAAAGAATTATGTATGATTCATAACAATTTTTCCTCTGTGTATTAATAATTTCTACTTACATGACACATACTTTCAAAGCAGCATTAAATATGCATACATAATAAAATTAAGGCATATATATATATATATATATATATATATATATATATATATATATATATATATATATATATATATATGTGATTTAACTTAATTCCTATTAATTTCTCGCAATAATAATTTAATTTCCTAAACTTCCCATTATCTCCTTTAAAAGATAGTGTTCAATCTTATTTCTTGATACGATTCCTTTTTCTTTTTAATTTATTCAATCACGTGCTCTTAAAATCTGCAAAGTCAGCATTCTCCACGGTACAGACTTGTAGGGATGATTAACCAGATTTCTGACTTTAAGTCTACACTTAGATTCCCTTGAAGTCTCTCCATCGAGACTATGTGGTCTCTTACGTATATAGTGAAATTTCCCTATTATATAAACGAATACACAGCGAAAAAACGCTCTCTTCTTACTACTCTTCGTGCTCTCTCTTGCTGTAATACTCATGCTGTCATAATCTGTATCCAACGGCGGAGTTGTGTAATTCTCATCGCGGGGAAATGGTCTGTCTCTTCGCTAAAATAAAATAGCTCTGTGAAACTGAAATTTGCTTCGAGTGTTGTTTTATATAAAAACAAATTAAATAGTAACAGTTGGAAGTAAATTACTTTACACACACACACACACACACACATATATATATATATATATATCTGTGTGTGTATGAGTATGTATGTATATACGTATATACATACATACATAAACTGCTGTTTGTAGAAAATGCAACACCATGAAGGAATCATCAGAATCAAATGAAATTCGCAGCAAATGTCAATTATAGGATATTATGCAAATTAATAAAGTTTCAGAGCCATCGCGCGTGCGCGGCGCGCGCAGCGCCCTCTGAATTGATGCTGAAAGCGTATAAATAAAGTGCTGTAGCGGGACGTTGAAAAAAGTCTATGATTATTTGTTAGTGGCAAACGTTTAGTGAGACCTGAGTATGCCTCCACGACGGAAGAATAAGAAATTCAAGCAACTTACGGAGTTTGAACGAGGGAGGATAATCGGCCTTCGAGAAGGAGGATTTTCCTATCGCGCAATAGCAGCTCGTATGCAGCGGAACAGTTCCACAGTGATGCGAGTTTGGAAGCAGTGGACCGACGAGCACCGAACAACTCGAAAAACAGGCACTGGACGACAGAAGGTGACGTCAGAGCGCGATGATCGACACCTGCTCCGCATGGCGGTGAATGATCGCACAGCTTCCTCCAGGCAGCTGGCAGCACGTTGGTCTACTGCTACAGGTGTACAATTGTCGGCTTCGTCAATTCGTCGTCGTCTGCTGCGCCGTGGATTGCGTGCAAGGGTGCCTTTATACAGGATTCCCCTCACGGCGAATCATCGACGGCTGCGTCGGCAGTGGGCTCTTGAGCACAGAGACAGGCGAGCTGATTGGCACCAAGTTGTCTTTTCAGATGAATCACGCTTCAATTTGTGGACCCATGATGGCCGTGTTCGTGTTAGACGTTATGCCGGTCAACGCTGCCTTCCTGAGTGTATTATTGAACGACATAGTGGTCGAACACCCGGAGTTATGGTCTGGGGTGCGATTTCGTATCATGGACGATCCAATTTGATACGAATTGAGGGTAATCTCAATAGCAACAGGTACGTCCGTGAAGTGCTACAGCCCGAAGTCGTTCCTTTCCTTCAAGGCATCCCTGGAGCTATCTTTCAGCAGGATAATGCACGCCCACATGTTGCGCGGACTGTTCGAGACTTCTGTTCAGCACAACGCATGCAACTTCTTCCTTGGCCTGCTTATTCACCGGATATGTCGCCTATTGAGCACGTGTGGGATATGGTTGGTCGGCGTCTCGCTCGTGATCCGCGTCCTGCAGTTTCCAAAGACGAACTTTGGTTGCGCATACAAGCGATATGGAATTCTCTTCCTCAAGCAGATATTCAACATCTGTTTGACTCCATGCCACGTCGTATAGCAGCACTTATTGCAGCGCATGGTGGCTGCACCAAATACTGATTTCGGACGCTTAATTTGTTTCTTTTGTTTTGAAAATTTCATCATTTATTTGTATCAGTACAAGTCGTTTCTGCATTAAATTTCATTTGATTCTGATGATTCTTTCATGGTGTTGCATTTTCTACAAACAGCAGTATACATACATATATATATATATATATATATATATATATATATGGGAAATGTCCGGCTGTGCTACAGTGGCGCTACTTTCAACGCAGATTACATAATTAAATCAAGAGGTGTCAGAGCATGGTTGCGTGGTTCTTTACAACCTACCAATGCCAACTTACACACACACACACACACACACACACACACACGTGTGTGTGTGTGCGTGCGTGCGTGCGTGCGTAGTCTCATAGCTCTTATAGCATTCTCAAATACTAAAGTAATGTATCGTGTTTCTACACCAGGACGAAAATTGCATCCTGAATTACAAATTTCAATTATATGAATTATTTTTGTAAGAAATCATGTTCAATAATATCCAAAATTAAATTTTGACAAACTTTATATAAAATATTATTTTTTATATATTTTTATACATAAAATACGAGCAATATTTGTATTTCAGACATTCCTGTATAACTTCAAAGCAATGATGAACATAAAATTTTTTAAAGTACTTGTAAAACATATATAATACATTCAATAATTAGATGAAGAGTTTATCATTTACGATTCGTTGCACTTTATGCTAACGAGAGATGTAAAATGCATTGATGGAGGCTATGAGATTTCAAAGATTTAATATACACATTGACATAGGTTTAAAGACTAATATTTTTATTTTAAAAGTTTAATTAGCATAAATTTACTATAAAAAATATAAAAATGTTATATGGTGTTGATAAAATTACATAATAATAAATAGGAAAAATATGCATTTAAAAACCAATTAATAGTTTTATTCTTTAATTATGTAAATTCTAATGATTTGCATATCTAGAAATTAACAGTAATGTATAAACCCTCATGTTGCTTGTTATTTTAAAGTAACGCAATCCCAGTAAATATCGTGTCGCTTCTTAATGTGGAACAATCATTTTGGTTGAGTTAAATAATCACTCAAATAAAAAAAAATCAATCAAAATACTTGGACGCTTTCCTTTTAGCTCACGAATTTTCTTACCCCAATCATTTTTCGTACCTCAATCGAAAGAATTAACAGTAAATTAAAATATATTGTTGCTCATTATTTACTTGGAGGAAATTCGGAACCATACTTATATTCTCAGGCATATTGCATATAAGTTATAAAATATTAAACATGCATCTTCTTGCACAATGTTTCTCATATCTTCTTTTTAAGATGATATTTATGGAACTGTTAAAATTATCAAAACCCTTGATAATTAGAACTAATTACCATATATAGTCTCGCAGGATTTTTAGTTTCATATTTTAAAAGTAACATCAAGAAATTTATGTAGATCTTAGTCTATATCTTATATGTTCTCATTATGAGTAGAATAATAATTCATCGTATAGAAATTCCTCACCATTCTTAAGCTTTTTTTTTTTTTTTTTTAAAAATTAAAAACTTCATTAACTTAAGATAAATAAAAGAATGTTACTTAATAACTGAAAATAATTAAAATGAAACACACAATGCAGAAATAATTTTTTCTTAAGAATTTCATAAATAATATTGAAATGCTGTGATAATTAGTGTCTCTCATTTAAAATGTTTTACTGCGTATTTCTTTCGCTCTGAGACATAATTTCTTAAATAATGTATGTCATTTCATAGTCTTGAGCAATAAACATTCTTAAAAGAATAAAGCGGGAAAAATAATCTTTTATTTCATAATTTAACCTAGTTTTCAATCAAATAAATCGTTCTTTCTTTGCGTAAGATATTTGCTTCATTTTGAAGTTTCTTTCGTTTAATTAAAGAAGTAAAAAATACTTTTCTTACCATTCATAGAAAAATATCTTGGCTTCATCTAAATAGCAATATTTCACCGACGGCTATTACTTACGTTAGAAGTATTAAAAATAACTCTTATTATTTCTGATCTTACATAATACATATCCCAAAAAATTGATTATCTTGCGAAAACAAAAGTAAAACATAAACAAAAGATAAAAATCAACATGAAGCTGGTACCAGTAGAACGAAAAACAATTTATTTGATTTTTTTTCTATTTATCATTATAATTACTTTTTAAATTTTTCAATTATTTTTTTCGCCATTTTTTTTCGCCAAAGGACCAAATATTTAGATTTGAAGCGAAGAAGAGGGAGAAAGAAATCTTGAATTACGCATTCTGCCCGGAAGATAAATGTATCGATTTTGCCCACTAAAGGTTTCTATAGCAAAAGAGAATTGAGAATATTTGGCTCTCTATGGTGTTTATGGAACGAAAGAGAAGGGGGATATGAAAATGTTTTTCGAAAGCATAAAAGGTGGGGGAGGAATAGAAAAAAATGTGGACTATAGAAATAAATAAAAGATAGAGTCTCGGTAAATGCGTAAGCAAGAAGAGATGTTTTGAATTTCACAGACTGGAGACATTTTCTTTTACCTTTTTGAAGCAATCTCACACATTCAATGCAAGAGGGTTTTCACACATCTAGGGCTCAAGGCGCTTGTATATTGTACAATTTTTTCGCCTCTCTATGGGTTTTATAGAAAAGGAAAAACGCCAGATGGCGGAAAGACATTGGCGGAAAAAAAGTGATACATATTCCCACGCAAAATAAAAATAGAAGAAAATACCGGCACGTGTGATCAATGAACTTTTATATGGCTTCTGTTTATCAGAGAAAAACTGTTTTTTAAATTTTAGCAACCAATGCAAGCCAGATTGATTCAGCAATATTGTCTTGGTCTTCTATTCACAAAAACATATCTCTCTCTTTCATAATTAATATGCGCATAATTACGAAATAATCCGGAATTTTTCAAATTATTTATCAGAAAAAACTTATTTATTGCTTTTTTAGGACAAAAAAAGGAAGAAAAGGTAGATGTTATATTTTTATTTCCATACTTTCACTTTTTATATTAAATTTTCACTCATTTCTCTTTTGTTGGAACTGGAAATAACTGGAAAGAACTGGATTTTTAACGTGGTATACCTCAAAATGGCAACAAAACACCAGAATGCTTTTAGAATATAGCAAGTCTTGAACACTTATTTCAATGTAGTGAGCATTCAGGAGAAAATGTAGATATCATTCGCCGGGTCTTCAGAGCACTTCAAGATGGTTTTCGCAGTTCAAGAACACTGGTTGAGTGAAAGAACGAGGCACGATAGATTAAGTTCTTTGTACGAAGTAATGGGAAATGTTTGAGACTTTTTTGCTCTTAATCCTGATGGAATAGTTTTTAAGAGGATTGTTCTTTTTATTATTAATCAAATCAGTTTTTAAAAATTAATTCGTTTCTTAAAAGTTCATTTTTAACTCATTAGTTTAAATTTTAAAGCTTAAGAAACAAATTCATGTGGTATTAATGTAGGATTTATATATATCCCAAAAAGCATCGTAATCTAGCTACGATTATTATTAAAGTGCATCATAATCGCATTTTACCTCTCGGAAGTTTGAGACTTTTGATCAAATAGAGTTATTTTCGTTAAAACTACCTTTTCACTGGATAGCTATAATTTTTAAATAAGGTACACTAATTATGTAAACGAAAAAATCTACTTATTCTTCAGAGTAATGTTTTATACAACTAAAATTCCTTATGTTTGAGTTTTTGCTACTGCTGTCATACTTTTAACAGTCTAGCAAAAACTACTGAAAAGTATGAAACACTTACATGCTTTTTTCTTAGAACATATGTAATTACACAGATTTGTCCTGGCGCTTATAATCATAGAATAATCATTTCAGTAGAAGATTGAGGTAAGTAATGGTTTTATTAATTTTTTTATTAAAGGTAAACTTTAAAAAAACTTGGAAGACATGTATAATTATGAAGTATAAAAACAAAATAACTACATTTGGTAATTATGTATCTTGTTGCGAAATTATAAAAAATTCTAGCGAATAATTTTTAAAAACTACATTAGTTAGAAAATATAGCTTTTAACAAATTTAATATTAGGAATAAATTCTAATAAATGAATACTTAGAGTTTATTCTTTATTACAATTTATTTCAGCTCGTGTTAAAAGGGAACGGCTTAAGAATTGTAGACATTTTTTGTTACTTATTTTCCTGTTCTCAATATTTTCATCATATCAAATACAAAAAATTAAAAAAGTGAAATATCTAATTAAATAAGAAAATTTTAATCAATCATCTATTAATAAGCATCAAATAATTTTAATTTTTGTATGCTTTATTCTTTTTGTTGTAATTGACAAATTATGATTTTATATAATTTAGAATGAATGTAATTATAGCTTTGTGACTGTTTTCTATATTAATATATAATTTACTGTACAGTGAAAAAAATCAAGGCAGAATATATGTACAAGAATTAGCAACTATACGTTCTGCTTTAATGCTATTCTCGAATTCAACCGGTCCAGCAACTGAACTCTTGCTGTATTGATGAAATAACTTTGATAAGTACATGTATCATACAAAAGTAACGAAGGAAAAATATTTTTATGGTTGTTATCTTTTAAAATGTAAAAAACAGAAAATTTTTATAGTACTTTCTGAAAAATCTCCATATAAATAACTATCTTCTTTGTTACGTATAAAAATATTAAAATATATGTACAATATATGTACAAGAATTAGCAATTATACGTTATGCTTTAATTATATTCTCTAATTCAATCGGTGTAGCAACTGAACTCTTGCTGTATTGATGAAATAACTTTGATAAGTACATGTATCATACAAAAGTAACTAAGGAAAAAATATTTTTATGGTTGTTATCTTTTAAAATGGAAAAAATAGAAATTTTTTAAAGTACTTTCTGAGAAATCTCCATATAAATATCTTCTTTGTTACGTATAAAAATATTAAAATCAGTAAAAATTTCAATTGAGCTTCATAATCATTTAACAGTTTTTTAGTGCAACTCAGAAAAAAAAAACTACGATAGCAGAAAATAATATTTATACTTTGATAATGAATGACGGAAAATAGCTTTAACCTCAGAATTTGATATTTATTTATTTTAAAAATCACTTATTTATCTTTATTTTTCCTTGGGTAAGCATAATGTTTGGTTGTTTTATTGCATAGTTTTATTTGTTCATTCCTAATTACATGTCTCATAGATTCAAAAAATGTCTACCTAAAGTTACTGTAATAAAAGCAGTGCGTTTATGGCGTTAATGACTTAAAGAATTTTGTTAATTTATTTGGGCTTATAATTTTTATAAAAATATTAATGATCTCTAAATATAATGAGGAATTTAGCAGTGTATAGTAATAATTATTAATAAGATAGGAGGCAATCAAATAGGATGACATTAAAATGTATTTCTAACTTTATTAATTTAAATTTTGATTTTAATTTAAAGTCACAGATTGTTCATCCCTACTTAAGGAATAACAAGGAGAAAAAAAAAGCTTAAAAATACTTAAATGTAATTAGAATAATTTTAATAGGTATTCCACTACTATTTACGTGGTTACATAAATTTATATTTACAAAAATCTGTATGTGTTTTATTCATTTGTTCGATAAATGCTTTGTTGTGTTTATAGGGATAATTTCTTGTAAATTTAAAAAATAGAACCAATTTCGGAATATTAATCCCACAAGATGGGGGGGGACTTATTCAATATTAATATAATACCAAAACTTCCCTATCGTATTAAAAGTAGTATTTGTACACTAATATTTGTTTAATTAAATGAATTTTTCCTTGTATAAAATAAATTCTATATTTTTTTCTCCTATATTTTAGTGGTAAATTAAGCTTTAAAATTTTATATTAAAATGGAAAAAAAAGAAAATAATTATCCATTGACAGTTTCTAAATTTTAATAACACAAATATCAAAGAGCGTTATGTATTATATTCATTGAACTAATATTGATATTAGGACATTTATGCAACTGAAAAGGAGTTCCGAGTTTAGGACCTGTATTCAAGCTTTCTTGTAGCCTTGATAGATAAATTACTTGTATTTTACGAAAAATCTAGAGAATTCTAAGCTATATAAAGAATTAAAGTAAATTATTTTTAAAAAATGTCATAATAAAAATGTATAGTAAAATTCATAATGGGAAGGTTATAAAATCATTGTACCTTACACTTTTTCCACAGCTGATGAAAACATTAAAGCATTTTGTGCATAATGTGTGAAATCCACCAGACTACCATTCGTTATTTTAAACCCGTGACTATTTTCTACTTTTTTTTTAAAAAAAAATATCTCTAAAAATTCTCTCCATAAATTGATAACCCAGACCTGTGCTCAGGTCATTTCGTTCTCCGGTTGCCAGGGCTTTCTGTTTCTCGGGATTGATTTCCATTGATCCAGGAGATTTTCTTCCAGCAATCCGCCCCCGCAAAGTTTTGTTTTCATAGCAACTCCGCTTCGCATCCTTTTTTTATGTGTTTCGTTTCCTCTATATAGAGATCTAGAGAGCAAAAGAAAAATAAAAATGAAATACCTTCGAAAATTTCCAAGAAAGAAGTGTTTTACGAGAAGACGACGATGAAGATTTATTTCTTAAAACCATACCGTAGTGCGTTATATTCTATTTATTATTTCTTTTACTCCCTCAGCATGTCTTCCATTTCATCTGCTCTTGTATCAGAAAGATATATTTGTTGAGTAAAAAAATTAAATTTGCTTCTTTTCTGGAAGGAGTATATGCTTTAGACGTATAATAAAATTGTGCATTTGTCTTTCAGAATGGTTATAGCCGCTGACATTCTTTTTCTTCTGTTGTTCAATATCTTAAACTCCCTAATTATAAATAACTCAAATATCCTTTTTTATACCTGTAAAGATTACATTCTTTAAGGTTTATCAGAAAGAAGGATCCAAACACGGGATAAATTTTCAGATAGAAAAATTTTGTTTCCTTACTGCATTAAATTCGCGTAGTTACAACAGGTATATTTATTTTTTATCATGCGTTCCTTAAAATTTTGAAACATTTTATAAATCCACCTTTTTACAACTTAATAGGTAAAAAAAATGGCGTAGAAATGGATATAAACTTGGATTACATTTCTAGAGAAAAAAAATATTTCCCTTTTGAAATAAATTCTCGCAGTTATCAACTAATAATGCGTTCTTAAATTTTTTTTAATATTTTATAAACATACAATTTTTTTAAAAAAATTTTGAACAGGTAAAAGTAAGAGTATTAGTATTATAATATATAGGAAACTTAATTTGTACAGAAATATTTAGTTATTTCTATAGTAATGAGTAATATATTAAAATGTGCTGCTTTGTGTAGGGCAGTGAAAAGACAAGAGTTTAATATCTTTGATGGGAGCATTTTTCGTCTAAAAATATACCAGATTTGTTTCGTTCCTTAATATTAGAGAAAAACGGTTTTAATGAGATGATTTATTTCGACTAATTGACGATGGAATAAAATCAGTAATAGACTATCGGTCAATTACTGAAATTTATAATTCGCAACGAAATTTATAATTCACATCAAGATCACGAGGAGAATAAAATATCAAACGAGCTGATATAGTGCTTATTGAATTTTTCCATAGTATCATGTAATGGGTTGAGAGCTTAGTGAATCAACGTTCAGCATTCTGTATTATTCTTCATGATGGAGTTTTCAATTCACTAGGACCTAAAAGATCATTATGACACTTTCCAGGAAATCAAAGAAAATTCCCGAAGAAGAAGCAGTAACTAAAACTAACCTTAAATTAAAAATTCTGAGTATTTTATTGAATTAAAGAGAAGATTTCTTTTGTTTAATATATTAATAATTTAAAAAAAAAATTTAAAAAAAATGGAAAAAAAAAAAAAAAAACTTGCTTCGATTGAATTTGCCACATGATTTCAATAATTTAGGGAAAGGAACAAATAAAAATCCCCTACGAATCTAAAAAATTTTTGTTACTTACTTTTTCTTTAGCAAATTAAAAAGAGTTATTTTAATTGTTAAAACACTTATAAATGCTATGATAAGAATTTTTTTTAGCCGAAGTTAATCTTTTTTTTGTGGAGTTTGAGAGATAAAATTCTGTTATCTTAAATTTAGAAAAAATTAACTCAGATTATAAGAAATTTCACGATATAATATTAAATGCCAATCGATTTTACTTTTTAATATTTTATTTTGAATTCACTTTTAGTTCTGCCTTCAAGTGGGAAATGTAAAAATAATAATTTTACATTTATAAATTCTTTCTATTTCAATAAGCTTCGAAAATACATTGTATGTCAGTAAAGGAAAGTGATTCAGAAAAAAGGCACATAACTTTCATAAAAAAAATCAACTTATTATTAAATTATTTCTGGAAATTTCAATAAAATGATGTTCTAAGAGTCTCCATTGTATGATCTAATGATTTAAAGGGTGTATGACAATGGAAAAGAGGAAAACTTAAAAATATTTTTGTTCTGTCTAGATTAGGCTAATTGATGAAAGTATTTATGAATCCATTAAAAAACATTGTGATCCGGAATATTAATCTCATGTATTGAATAGAAATGTTTTTTGAAGATAATATGCCAGTATTGGAATCAATTTTGAGATTAATTTTTACAGAGCTTGCAATTTAAAGGAATATCTCATCAATCGTCTTAATAACCTCTATGATAAAGAGTACATCTAGTAATTCATGGCGATATTCAAGAGTTGTGAGAAGACCTTAAATTTCCAATCAAACATTATCGTACGGTAATAAGAGAAACTTCTGCACGCTAAATATGATCGAGCCTCAGTCTTCATTGAGCATGGTGAAATATGGTTTATAGACGATGGATTTCATCGAGAGCCTCGGCTACGAAGCGGCCCTTAAACCCATATCTAGTAAATTGTAGAGTCTCTTGGAATGATGAATCTTAAGAAGATTGTGGGAAATAAAGCACGAGAGTTGAAAAATTTACTGTAGTCGAAACTTCAAAATTGGAAAGAATATGTGTGTTCTACGTCGGTAGATGAGAGGCCTAATTTTACTCTTTTGTAGTCCATTGGGTGTATACGAAAATTTTTAGGAACATTAGGCAGATCAAAAACAGATCCGTGATTTACAAAAATTAATGAAGTGTAGCTCAACTTTTAAATTTTTTTTTTAAAAAAAAAACAAAAACAAAATTTAGGAAAGGAAATTTATTCTTATTCTTAGAAGGAAATTCATTCAAAACATTTAATCAAATAGTTTATCGTACGATTTCGCAGAGCGTTTCATATTTGTTCCTTATTTTGCTCTTATATTTCATCTTCCTGGAATTTTTACTATTTAGGGTTGAAATAAGTGAACTCTGGTTACGGGTTTTTGCTTTTACAAAACATTTATGAATTTAGTAATGAAAAGGAAAGTTTGAAAGGGGAAATGAACAGAATCAAAGTTAGTGATATTATGATCGTTAATGGATATTTTACTTAAGGAAATTATTTATTTAATTAAATCGTTAGGATACTTGTATTGTTTTTTGTTTTTTTTTTTTTTTTTTTTTGTTAAATTAGAAACAGTTATAATAAAATCTGTATTTTCATGATGTATAATGATGTCTAAATAAAAATCAAATTATCGTGTTTCTTTATATCTCAAAATGATGTTTAACTTCGTATATCTGTTATAGAGGTTTATAAATTATATTAAAAACATTTTATGAAACTTTATTTTAATCGAATAATTTAAATTATTTATAATTAATTTTGTTTGAGATTTGATTTGAAATAAAATATATCATTTAGAATCCCCTCTACTTTATCCACTTTGATATTTCAAAGACTTAGCTGACGCCTGCGAACATATGACAAAAATGGTTGAATTTATGATTAGAATATGTGTAGCAAATTAAATAAAGTGCTTAGAATAGGGGTATACACTGCGTGTCAATAAAAATTGCTACACTGTGAAGTCGGTACGTAGCAAACATCAAACTTGCATTAAATGTGTTATATGCTGGGATATGTAAAACTTTATCATTTCAGAGCATTCGAACAGCTCAAGTGAAAATGAAGCAATCGACAGCCTGTTTAGAAGAGGAAGATCGTACAGTGAATTTCTCATTCGATTATTGGTTGTTTATGTAAAGGTCATGATATGTTTCGGATGAGAAGGCATCGGCATGTGTCGGATTGGACCACGGCGAGATTGCATCCTACCGGGATTGCAGTTTATCATTCCTCAAGATAGTTGCTCGAGTTGATCATGATCTTCCGTTTCTGCGTACGAAAAGTACTGATAGATCCATACAAGATTTCAAAGACCTCCTGCGACTAACGTCCTAGATGAAGCACAGGCATGTTTTCTGTATGGCTTTGTTGGATCGTTCAACTACGTCACGCATTCTGAGTCACGTTGGTTGGTTGATTTTATTTACGTCGCATTAGAAGCAACACGAGGGCAAAGGCGACTAATTTCGTAATTTTGAATCTCCGTCAAATGGCGAAGATGACACCTGAACTGGCACCAACCTCTCCTAGCTTCCACACCCCGCCAACGTCCTGAGTCAAGAATTTGATTTGTTTGCTCGATAACTAGTGTCTTTATGCACAGTGTAGGCGTCATGGAGTGTCAGCCTGACGATTAATGTTACAATTTCCCTTGAACCTGAAGTAAAGGTAAGTATCCTTAAAGTAGTATGTTACACAAAAATGGCAACACGTCGTCTTTTCAGACTAACTTAGCTTCTGCGTAAACATCTTTTAATTAATTTGCTTGTATGGAAAAAAATTATTAGTACAATATGAATTCTTACAATGAACTAAATATAAAGTTTCATCTTCAGTAGGAAATTTATTACGATATATTCTGATATTATTCATAAAAATTTAGATTGTATAAAATGGGAAAAAAGGGGTTAAGGTAAAATTCGTTGAATAGAAGATGTTTAGCATTCAAAAGGGTGGGATACGATGGGTTATAAATAATTATTAACCACTTTAAAAGAAATGTAAATGTGAAAAAGTTCACTTTTTGTGTTTCAGTAACATCTTTTTGGCAGTATTTTTTAGGGAAGTCTTCACGCATTTATTAATGATTAATTATTTCTAAGTATTTGATAGCCAAATGATTTCTCTTTAAATTTAAAAAAATTCAATGCCGATAATATTGATTAGACAAATGAATTATTTTTACCTGACCTTTCTATACAATCCAAATTAGAATTTATAAGGCTTTTAAATTGTAACAAAATGAACACTTTGAATGCAGTTTAATACAGTCAGATAGCATTCAAAATATTTTGATAAAATGCATTTCAAAATGTTTTTTGAAAATCTGGTTACTGTGTATCCTAATTTTAAAAATTCAAATAAAAATAATGCTCCAATATTATCAATGGAAAAACTATTTTTATTGTTTGAAACCAAAAACTGCAAATCATGACATATAATGAACTGAAACGTCTGATATCTAATGTTTCTTGTGATCAATGAGATATAGGATATTTATAAATGAAGCTTCTTATTCTTCTGGATTTAAAATACATACATTTAAGAATGAGATAAAAAATAAACAAAGAACAACATAAAATAAAATAATAGTATATGTATTGAAAAATTTGAATTAGCTTTAAAGCCTTTGTGAGGTTTCCCCTTTTTTAGTTAAAACACATTTTGTCCTTCCTATTTCATGCGAAACAGAATTAAGATGTTTGACTATTTTTTATCTAATATTATTATTAATTGTAATTAACAAATTTTTCATTAACCGAATCATATACAGCAAACTAATATACTGAGACCCTGAATAACCGTAAAGTAATTAGCATATATTTCCAATAAATGACACTAATAGAATTCTGATTATAATTACGGCGTACTACGTGTTAAATCTACAATAAAGTATCCATTTTTTATAATTTTTATAATAAATGGTACATTATATGAAAAATGGTGTATGGAAATTTTCATATAATATACCATTTATTATAAAAATTATAATAAATGAATACTTTATATAAAATTCAACTTTTTGAATTCCATGAAATTTTTCAAAAATATATTATATAAAATTTTCTGTAAAGATGCAAAAACATTGCTTATAAAATTTATTCTTTCGTTTGAAATTTTCTTTATTCTATTTTACTTAAATAATTTTTGATTATATTAAGAATAACTTGGAATAAAGTCTCTAATTTATAAGGTAATTCAGTGTTTCTCAATGATATACCATTGACACATTATAAACACTCTGGTTTTAAAGTAAATTTAATTCGATTCGTAAGATGACTATTAGATTATCTGATCCACACACACACACACACACAGGTTCCTCTCTCATAAATTTCCTCAATACACCAATGTACGACTTTGGAATTATATTTGATTCAATATGCGACATCTTTCACTACTTTACTGAATAGTTTTAAAAATTTATACTTTTTGTTTTTTCCTCTCTAGAGAAAAACAGCAGGTTATCGGCAATCCTTTTAAATTACCGATAGTAACAAAACGTAGAGGCATGTCGCACGAGCTATCACCTATCTCATCCAACCTTTTACATTGTGCTATTTGTGGAATCTCAGGTTTTGTAGGATTCAAAGAGAAAAGGCTGTTAGTATTCCACACCTTGGTCTTTGAGGAAATCTAGACTCGGATCCACTAAAATGATACCAGATTACTAAATAAATTATTATTCAAATTAAATTTAAAAATAAGACTCATTTAAGAAATAACTATACAATTATTTTTACGAAAAAAAATTTAGCTTGTAACATTTTAATGCCCCTCAGTATTTTTTAATTTTCTTATCAGAATATATTTTCAAAACTATAATTTATCTACTATTGATTATAGAAGAAATCGTTAAAAAATACATTTGGAATAAAAGGAAAAAATGATCTCATATTTGAAAACCGGATATCTATGGCTGACGACTGGATTTTTTAATAATAACAACTAATAAATACATTTCTGCTGACATTTTATATTAGTTCGAATAGCTGTTTAATAAAACAACCAAGCAAATGGATAAGGATCCTTTTCTGACAGAAGGCAGTGGATTTCTCTTCAGCTCAGAAATGTGGAAGAAAATCGCTAAGAAATTTTTGAAATAAATGTTTGGTAAGTGTTTTCTTTGAAAAGGACAGTTGAAAACAAATAGATAAAGTAAAAAATATCAGAGCAAATTTACTGAAATCTATTTTTAAACGCTAGTGGAAATCAAATAAGAAACATTGTTATTTTTTTTTTTTTTTTTTTTTTGAAAATATGATTTCCTTCAGATGCCTATTTGATATGTAAATGAGCTTACATTTCCATTAAAATAATGCCAAAGAAAAATTACAAATTCAAGTGTCCAAATTACATATTTTTATTGATGGTAGCTAAAAATTAAGTCAAAGTCTAAATCCCCCCCCAACAACTTACAGACCAATGCAAGTATAAATTCGCTTGCCTCATCATCATTGTTCACAAATATTTAAAAATTCTTTCAGACATATTGCGAGTGCTATAATCTTTTTAATACGAAGTTTAGTAAAAGATGAATGTAAAAAACTCATTAAAGAAAATTCCATGAAAACTACATGTATTGCAACATATATATGTGCCCTAGAGGTCATGGTAGCGGATTCGCGGCCGCCGAGTTTCGTAAAGTCGAGAGATTGAGCCCTGATGTCATTTAAGACCCACCATGTAGCCGGCTTGATGCACGTTAAATCTGTCTTGGCTTAAAGTCCTTCCGTTCGTATGGTGTGGAAGCTTGGAGAGGGAAGTGCCAGCTCAAGTGAGGTCCTCGTCACTTGGCCGAGGTTCAAAATTACGAGGTAGTCACCAACAGTCCTCGTGTTTCTTCTAGTGCGACGTTAATAAGACCAATCAAGAAACACACACATATATATATGTGTGTGTGTATACACATATATATGTGTGTGTACACACATATATATGTATATATATATATATATATATATATATATATATATATATATGAGGCTATGTGTGTGTGTTTGTGTGTGTAAAATTAAATTTTAATAAATAATGTATATAAATTTTCATTTAAATTTAACAAGGAATTGATGCTTCTTAATAATCCTAATCAACCCCAATGTAATGTATTCATACAATATAAAAGGCTAACTATTTCAAATTTTTAACAATTAATATTCAGCTAAGAAACAAAATTAAGGTATGTATACAAATACATCTTTAAAGTAAAAAAAGTTTATAACTTTAATGAATATGTTCTTTACAATTTATTGTGATTTGGTTATATTTTAAAAATGTTCGTAATAGTAAGACGATTACGATCATTTAAAATTTTTTAAAATTTTTATTTATTTTAATAGGCAAAGTTGCTCTTTTCTTTACTCTATCTTATATTATATTACAAATTACAATTAATAAAATATGAATAATCAACATTACAAGTCACCAATAGTTGCCTTCCTCCATTAAATAATATAAATATTTTAAAAATGATTTTCGTTGAAAAATGCTTACCATTATACAAAAATCAAAAATTAAATTATTCTTTCCTGATGAAAGAAAATAAATATCCTTTTCTCCTATTAGTTAAAAAGATTTTTAAAAAAGACCCATTTATTTATTGTATATTCCGCTTAATTTCTTTTATTTCTAGCGAAACTAGAACTGACGTAAGATAAAACAGGATGTTTTAGAACATTCTCCTTTGCTCCCGAATCTTTTAAATCGAATCTCCGGAACCGCGTGTCAAAATCGTTTCATTTCAAAATACAAAATTCCCTCCGTTTATCCTTCATTCATCGCTCCCGGATCGTTCCCGGTATTGCCGGACAGCTGACCTTTCTTCCTGTCCGAGCATGCAGCCAATTACTATCGCCGATCGACCTGTGTGGTGCGCGCGACTCCTACACCCACCCCCTTTATATCGGGCACCCCCTTGTCTCTGTTACAAAACTCTCCATCTCACACACAGTGTCTCTTTTCTCGGTACGCGTGTGTCTGTCGCTGTCGCTCTCTCTTGCCGACCCTTTCAGGTGGTTGTCAGGCTATGTGAACCGGGCGCTTCAAAGGATTTTTTTCTTCCCGCCGGGTGAAGGCTCGCTTTGTGTCAGGAAAAAAAAAACGGCTTTTACAAAAGGTTGAAAAGAAGTATCAGTAGTTATTGTTTACTGTCTTTAAAAAAAAAATCTTTAGCCACATATATAAATACTAAATCACAGATTAATGCTTCAATTAGAACACTTCCCAAAACTATCTCTTACGCTGCATCTGCAGCTTAAAACAATAAGTTGCTCACTCACTACATTTTACTAAAAAAAAATCACACAATTCGAACTTGACTTCACTTGATGTCCTCACTGATTTATTCGCTGTAGACAAAGAAAAAGCAGAAATGATGCGATTAGGCTCAAGACTTGAAGCTCTGTTCCTGTCGACTGTTTTTTTCAGTCTCTGCACGTCTTTTGTCCCCAGACAAAAAGACCTGACAACGCCGAAGCCAACTGAAGAGACGTACACTAATGAGAACAACAAGCCAAGTGAGATCAAGCACCTAAAGTATCCTGTTCCTAATCCTTTTTCCATGTTCGAGCCTCACATTCCTCTATTCCGGATTCCAGCCAACCCGAAGGTCAAGGATCACATGTTCGGCATTGAGCCACATTTGATGGTCTCTGGTCGCAAGAAGAGGTCCTTGCTATTTCCTCTGGGGCGGTACTTCTTCGCCCAGAGAATGATTGGCCCCCAGATGCCCATCATCGAGTACAACCAAGAAGATGTAGAGCCTTGCAATGTGACTGTGAAGGAAAACTGCACTGATGAAGGGATATTTGAAATGCCTTCTACATGGCAAGAAAGGAAGAGAAAGGATCAGCTTGCTGCTGCCCCGAGAAGTCCACTGAATATGAAAGCCAGAAGGCCGTATGACGTCCCTCAGATTGGTAAGTCAGGCCTTTACTACATGTATTCTAAAAAACTCACAACTACAAAAAGAAGGGAACTTGTACTTGTTTGAATGCTCCTCTGAAAATTAGATAAATTAAAGAAGTGTAACGTGTAGTATGATTAATTTATAATAGTGATTACTTTATATTAACACTACAATAGTATCGAATATATTTTTAGCTTTTCATATTATACATTATTATGAGATTACACTTTCTTTTTAGTGAAATTCTTAAAATTATTTTTTACTTTTATTAATCTCATTCTTTCTTTTTCGTTTATTTAAAAATATTATTTCGAAATCTTTTCTCTGAAAGAGATAGTTCTGTAAAAATGGTGTATTTTGCACAGTTAGGACATAGTTTTGAAAAAAAGTGAAGATTTATTTTCTCCCTACAAAACAATAGCTCTGAAATTGTTTATATATATTATATATATATATATATATATATATATATATATGTGTGTGTGTGTGTGTGTGTGTGTGTGTGTGTGTGTGTGTGTGTGTGTGTGTGTGTGTATTCTATCAACATTTTTATAAACCTCAGGTAAAATAATTGGAAAAAAAGAGTTTTTGCGCAAATTCTTTATTCAGAATTACATATATGTAAATATAATCCGTTCTTCAAATAATTCATAATCATCTATTTCCAGTTTCCCATTTTCCTTTTATGGTATACGCTACTGATAGTTATTTAAAAATAACTTAAATAATTGTTTTCAATTTTTTTAATACCATAGGTGAAAATGTAAAATTCTATTTTATAATTATATACAACTTGAAATTTTTGAGTCATAGATTCACGATTAGCCTGAATTTTGAATAAATACTAAATAATTTAGCATAAGAGGAAATGCCTTATTTATGTTATCTTACAATATTCACAAAGATCTGAAATAACTTTCTTTAATAAGATAAATGTTACTTAAGTATATATGAGTTCTTCATGAAGCGAACCATTTCTATAATAGATTCCATTCGCAAAAGAGGAATTTAACAAATAAGAATCAATTAAACTTATCAATAAAATTTAATTTAGAGTATGTTTTATCATCAGAATATTAGAAGGAAGTGAATTTTTAATTTCTTATGAAGCTCACACCGTTTTATAACCACGCAGCCGACACTAATTTGCTTTTCCCCCGAATTCAACTTCCATAGATTGTGGGAATGTTCTCACATAATTGTTCTGAAACTCTTTTCGAATTAATAACTAAACACATTTTGTACTAAATGTGAAATTCAAGGAAATATTAACAACATAATAATATGTTGAAGAGAAGAAGTCAGGTATTTGGACAAGCAATTAATTGTGACAAGTAGTTTTATACGATCAAAACGACCGCAATACATCGAATGATTCTCCTAATTTTTGACAGCTCAAGGCTTTTGACACACACACACACACATATATATATATGTATGTATGTATGAATAACAACATAAATACGAGGATATATATCATAAGTATCAAAACTCTTGCTTACTTGTAAGAAGGTAAATTTTAAAAAAAAAAACTACCACCGTAACTAAATATAGAATAGCCAAGATAGGAATAGAAACTAGCCTATGGCTGAAAATGAGATTAACACACTTGTTCTTCAAGATTGTATAGCTTAACTGAATTGCTATTCAGTAGTCCTACTATTTCATATAAGTACCAATGAAGAAATCAGGATTCGAGCCCTTGTCTACCACAACCACGGGGCTCATATCTTTTATCACCAGATTACTATTAGTATAGCGCACGAGAAAGAAACACTTGTAATATGTGTATACATTGTATTAATTATTTTAGATTCATTTGTGTTTGACGGAATATATATCTATGCAATACTTCTTCTTGAAAGTTGTTTTCCCTTTACTTAAAATAATTATAGTTTTGGTATATTATTCATTTTAAACAGTTCACGATTGAAAATAATTTCAAAGACTCTTTAAATTGAAGAACCTTAATTGATTTTTTTGTCCTTAGACCTTATCTCGCTAGGTAATATTAATTGTGAATAAAACACAGGTTTTTGAATGGATATTTTCTAACAAATATCCATTAAAAAATAACACTCTATTTTGTATGTTTCTTGGCTTAACATTGCTTAAGGATAATAAATGTATAAAACTATAGTACAAAATTATTAATGGTTTTCGTTTTACATTCAAAGCAAAATAGCGTAAGCTTAATTTTTCTATTCCTTATATTGGTTATGAGTTTGAACAAAATGTTTGGCTTGTGTTTTTTCCCCTTTCTTTGGATATATAGTTAAGCTTTTATACTTAAACTCAAACCAATTGGACAAATTTCTTTTTTACACCTTTGAGCATAAAAAATTTGGTACATTACTCCTTCAAAAAGAATAAACTACCCCTATCACTTGTTTTGATTGCTCACTTTTTCGAAAAATAAAGCACTATTATTCATATTCTATGCATATATTATACATTAATTGATCAGTTGTTTGAAAAACTACGCAGAATTTTATTACATTATGGTTTTAAACACATATTTTGAGATTATCAAAGATATCTGGAAAAAAGTTTTTCAATTAGTTTAAAATTTTAGTTAATCAAAATTTTTATTGTACTTGAAAACTTAAAAAATATATACTTTAGAGATTTATGCGCTTAAACAGAATTACTTTAAACCTCTTTTTTTATAATTATTACGCATAAAAATGCAAGACACCCAAAAATATCGTTTATCTGATATTTATTTACAAAGAATTACCTGTATGTTGATCGCATATTATTGAAAAGATTTTAGAGTCTGAAGATGTCCTGTGTGTGTTTGAAATAGATGAAAAAATCAAATTGGTTAATTCAAATAAATATGGGTAATATTATAATTTATTTTTGTTCAATTAAGTACATTACATATATATCAGATTTTAACATCCATTATAAAATTAAAAATGAACAGAAATTATTCATTTTCAAATTCCTATTTCCCAGATATGTTTTAAAGATGCACTTGTTCATTTTTATGTTTTGATACCAAAAATTCCTTATTAACTTTGAAGTAAAAATGGTTGATTGCGTAGCGTGGAAGTTTGGAGAGCGGTGAACCAGCTCAGTTATAGTCCTCGTTCACTTGACCATGGTTCAAAATTCCAAGGTCCATTATCAATAGCCGATGTAACTTCTTAATACGACATTTTTCAGTAATTACCTCACTCATACTCCCCAATTCCACGCCACCCAACATGAGAATTTGAAGACGCAGCCGATTTTATCTGCTATAATGTTCACTTTTTAGATGTCAATCTTTGATGAAAAAATAACTCAAACTTACAACTTAATTCAAGTTAAATGTTGATAGTAATTAAAGAAATACACAAGTAACACGCGCGTAAATATATCCAATTACTTTTCATAAAAATCTATTTTCATTTTTGAAAGAAACATCACATTAAACTAAATTCATTACGAATCATCATGCTTCGCGGCTATATTTCGCTTTCAGCCAGACAGTAAGCTACTTATAAAAATATAATGTACTGCTATTGGTCTTTTTATGCAAATATGATTGATTCACTTTAAACATTGTTTAACTTGAATTAAGAGTTATAGTTACTTTAAAGATTAAACTATAAATATGGCGTGACTTTTTTTTGCGTTTTACGAGTAGACTTTAAAAACTGCAGGTTTAAATTAAAGTAGTTTTTTAATAAGTTGAATTTTTATTAATAAAAATAACTTTTAGTAACGCACAAACTCACTTTAAAGTTTCTTTAAAAAAATCTCCCTGTATTTCAATTTCTTCTATTTTAGAATTTCGACAGGATTGATTTTTGCTAATGTTAACGTCTGAAACAAGAATTAAAGAAATCAATTTTTCTAAAAAATTCTTTCAATAAATTGACAAGATGAGCGTTAAATAAATGCATATTTTCATGTTATAAAGAGATATGATGAAAAGAGGGATATAAACACATTTTCTAAATTTATCCCTCACTCTCCTAATCAAAAGATTTAAATATTTACTCCAAAGTCCTTTAGAAAATCTCCTTATTTATAACTACTCAAAACCTTTTAATGTTAAATAAAGTCCAACTTACAATTTCTGTAATAGAATATTTAAGCAAGCGGCATCTCTAGTTTTAAAAGAAAAGAATACACTCTTTGATATTGGAGTACTACGTTGCTTTGCATTTCATTCTTAGATGCTGAGATAATTATTTATTTAAAATTTCTATTCAACGATCGATTTTTTTTATTCCTGCATCTTTAAAAATTGATTTTGTAAAAATTCTGGATCTTATGATGGTCAGCCTTTTATTCCCTATTGTTCTAAATTGCTTGAATTAAAAGACTTCGTATAATAAAGCGAATGAGATAATGTTTTAAGCCTAGAGTTATGTATAATGAATATTTATTTCAAAAATTAGCTTAAATACCTCTCATTTTCTCCTAATTTTAATGTTAGTCATTTGAAGGTCAATTTTTGGGAACTAAATAGTTGTAGGTGTTGAATATCATCATACGATTTATGTAAAAAAAAAAAGAAATCAGAATTCCCCTGAAAGTAGTAATAAAATTTATGTAATGCATTTACTATTGCAAGGATTTCTAGTTCAGTTATTGCATAGTGTTTTTTAAATATCCTCTAAAAATAGATACGCAATAGGGTGTAAAACATTTGAGGCATCAGATAATTTCAGAACAGATGCAACACTCTTTGGTGGTGCATCAACAAAAACATGGCCTGTTACATCAAGATTACATAAACACAAAATAGGTGTTATTATTAAAACTTCTTTTAAAGTTTCAAGCGCATTTCGATATTCATCGGTCCAATTAATTTTACATTTTGTTTCGATGACTGATTTAAAGGATATCTAAGCTTAGCATATTCAGAAATGACCTTATGGTATACATTTATTGAATCCAAATGTACCTTAGAAGTTCTTTCACATTATTTGGTGATTTCAACTTTTTGATAGTTTTAATATTAACATTCATAGTGGTAACTGTACCTTGTTAACAAATAAGTAGGTTTAACCTCAGTCCAAGTGATTTGTTCAAATATGATGATAAAATACTTGAGTGGGGTTATTTAAAGCTAATTTTTTTTCTCGTGAAGTCCAGTCATGACGAGAGAGTCGCTTGTGGTTTCGAGGCTCAGGAGAAAAGAGAAGAAAGTGACCATTAAAATATGCAGACAGCTTATATAAGTGAGGTGGAATCGAGAAAATCAACGAAGAATTGTGTTTAGTTGGCAGTTCAAAATAATAAATAATAAAGATGTTGAGTAAATCATTTTTTTATTCTGAGAATTTAAAATTATTGCAAACTAATAATAATAATAATGAATCTAAATTTTAGAAAATTTATTTAAAATATGTAGAAATAAATAAAATTAATAGCAATATTTATGGTAAGATGGATAATATTAGCTTAACGGATCATAAAATGTGATTTTTACTAGAACCTTATGCATTACTGTTTTGAGACGTATAATTTATAATTATATTTTACGAGACAATATACAAATGAATAAAATATAGACATGACATTTACTGAACATTTATAATGTTCATAAAATTTGTTGGCAGTCTAATTATCCTTCGAATTTTTTTTCTAGCAATTTAAAATAATTAGTAAAATAGAGTATAAAATAATTATAATAAAATAGAGTAAAAAACTATTTTTGTTTTTTATTTTTTTAAATTTTATTTATTTCCTTTATTTTTTATTTAAAAGTTTAGTTTAATTTTTTCCCCCTTTTTTGAAAGAACTCTGATAAATGGCAATACTATCCACTTCCGCTTTTCAGTTTCCATCTTTTTTACACTTTGGCAGTATTTCTTTCGACTAACTTGTTTAATTTTGCTTAGTTTTTTTGTCTTTAGTAAATTTTTATTTTCAATATTATTTAATCTTTTCATTATTATATTATAATTATGCTATTCTTTGATTATGAGATTTATCTTGTGTAGTTTCTTTAGTACTTTTCTTAAATATTTCTTTTCCATCTGAAATTTAAATCTTTAGATAAATTGAATTATTGGTTCTTTAATTAATTTTATACAATTTTTTTTCTGTATGGGAAAATATAGGCCTGTAAATCTCGATTAATCCAGCAGAAATTAAATTAAAACGTTAAACCAGAATTAAAACGTTACATCCGTTTACTTATTTGTTTTTGTTTTTGTATTTGTTCGTTCCTTTTTTTTAAAAAAAAATCTGTTTTTGGAGTACATCATTTTGTTGTTTTTTTTTGCTTTTATCGTCATTATCTATTGGTATAATATTCGTTTTGGCACTGATAGTATTTGTTTAAAATTTTATAAATCTTGAAACGTGTTTTTCTTTATTCATTAGTGTACATGATGATAGACATTTAAGAATAAGTTTCAGAAATCTCTTGTTTCTTTTATTTATTTATATTTATTATTTAGAGAATAAATCTAAAATCTAAAAAGCTTTAGAGCTTTTTATATAAATTTCGTTTCGGTAGCTTTTAATTGTGATTTATATTTTTGATTAAATATTTGTCACTTTACTAATTACAATTAATTCAGAATTATACTATTTGATTTTCTATTTTTTTTTCATATATATATATATATATATATATATATATATATAGTGTTCTGTCAACAGAATTATAAGCTTCTAAGAAGGAATTTTAACTTTCACAAAAAATGTTTTAATATTCCGACATAGAATATGTTTTACATGTTGATATTTTGACTTGTGGAATTTGCCACTTTTAATCTTGTTCGCTGTACTACCGAGGCTATACCAATAAATGAACTAAAACAACTGGATAAATTTAGTTATCTTATACGTATTACAAGAAAACCAATACTCATTTTCAGTTAAATTTTCATACCTTTCGCAAAGAACAAACTTTTTAGTGACTACAAGTCTTCTCGTTACATTATTATCAATTAAGAAGTCGTCATTAAAATTGAGATAAGTTTTATGCTTGTTTTATTTTATGCATTACGGATGTAATTTCAAAGTTTTTATTATTAAAAAGTTTATTCTGGACTTTACAAGGAAAAACAATAACAGAAATAAATAGGCAATTTGATTTTTTTTTTTTTTCCTTAAAGAAATGTGATTACTGAATAAAAACATTTAGTCAAGCAAAGAAATTGACGCTTTTGAAAAATAATTAGTATAACGCAATATGCATTTGTCGCGAAAACAATATTTAAATCTTTCATAGAAAAATAGGAAAATAAAAAAATAATTTTCTTAAAGTAAAGAAGAACATCAAGCTGTTATCTGTTTTATTTAATAAAACATTACTTTGGGATAAAAGTGCTTTTAAATATTAGTGAGATCAAAAAGTGCATTGTTAAATATAACGGGAATATATATATATATATATATATATATATGATTCTTCAAATTATTAATCTTATTTTTCATTTAAGACGTGTTGGTTTATTCATAACTATCTTAATAAGGAGATTTAGACACACAAAAAGGAAATTTATAATAAATAACACTGCTTTCGTCAAAATACAATAACATTTTAAACTAAATAAATGTTGATTCAGGGAATTAGTCATATATCCAAATATGAAATAAATGATTGTTCAGAAGGTATCGGATTTTACCGCATCAAAAGGAAAAGATGCGATGAATCTTAAAGGAAAACTCAAGGGAGCGATGTTATTAAAAAGCCTTGAGAAGTAAAAGGCAAGTGATATATATGTACAATGAAAGATGACAAAATATTCAAATGTGACCTAAAACTTAATTATAATCCCTAAAATAATAATAATAATAATAATAATATATTTATATATAAGATAAAACAAATTAATAAAAACAGCAAAACAAACAAAAAGAACAGTTAAAATAAAAAATAAAAAAAAGAAAGCATTTATAGAAAAATGAATAATTAATTATAAATTGAATATCCAGGAAAACAAAGCATACACATTCATACTGGAGATTCAAATGTTATTATATTCTATATAATAATAATTTAGTTCTATAGCTAAACATATTCTATTGTACACCTTTCCCTTCAGTGCATTTTACTGCGCCAAAATTGGATCATTCCAAAATGTAAATTAAAATAGACTATGCAAAAAGAAGAGGAAAAATACTTAAATTACAAACTTTTAAAGCAAATTTTCCTACTATAAAAATTTAGAACAACGAAAATTTTATCGAAAACGAAAACGCATCTAAATTCTTGCTTGCAAAAAGACCGAAGATGCTCCAAATCAGAAGGAAGAGCCCTTATTCCAATCAATAAAACAGCCATATATCTCATTGTATAAATTTGAGTAAGTGATAATGGGATACACACACACACATACACACACACACACAGATATATATATATATATATTTATATTAGTTAATTTGTGATTTAAATTTTGCATAGCTAACAAAAAAATAAGGTAAATGTAAAACATAAAAAAAAAAAAGAATTTAGTAAGAGACAAATGCACCACAAAAATTGCTATACTTACAAAATAAGGCCAAAAAATAAAATTATACTCATGAAAAAGCACAAACACAAGTTTGAAAAATCAATGATAATCGGAAGGAAAAACTATAAAGAGAATAAATATAACATTTTTAAATTCTGTGTCTGACTTAAGATAGATTTAATGCTGTTTAAACAATGTTTTACTGTTACCAAACCTTCCGAAAGAGTTAATATTTTATAAATGAAAATGATAATAGCTTCAATTTAAAATATCATTAAATTAAAAATAAAGAAATTAAGTAAAATATCGATGTAGACAGAGAGATGTATACAATATCTATCTGATTAAAAACAATCAAAAATTTTGGAAAGAGAACCTGAAAAAATAAATGACAAATATAGCAAGAAGATAAACTTCAAAATATAAAAGGGTGTACACCTAGGCATGAAAAGCAACAAAAACAAAGGAGAGAAACAAATAACCAAAAAAAAGAAAATTAAATATAACATTTATAATTTTTTTTATCTAGATTATAATTGATTAGAAGATTTAATATGTTTTACATGCGTAACAGAAAAATTTTATATAAAAATATGAAAATTCCAAAAAGCTCCGTAATGTTGGAAAATAAGAAACCAAATAAGAAATTTATATAAAAAGAGAAATGCAGATATTATATAGGAGGGGAAAAAGAAGAATCCAAAAATTAATCTATCAGATTAAAAATCTTACGTAAAACAATTGCTTGGCAGCAATAAAATATGTATTTAACAGTAACATATAAAGATTTTCTCACCTTGTTAAAATCGAAAATGCTGTAATATCCTCTATCAGAAAGAAAGAATACTAAAGGAAAGAAATTTTTAACAGAAAAATTGAGAAAACGTAGAAAAGAATTTTAAAACAATTTTAAAAGAGGAAAAAAACATATTTAAAAATAATAATATAAAGACAAAAATTTTAAAAAATTTAAGCCAAATCAAGAGAAAAAATATCTAAAAATTATAACCATTATATTTTAAAATACTCTTAATAAAACTTGAAGGAAATTCTATATTCAAACACACATATATTTCTTAAAGTTATCCAGGCTAATGTAAATTTCTTGTATTTCAGAAATAGTTCTGATATTTTTAAATTATATTTAAAAAATATTCAAACTCAAAGAATTCCCAAATAAGTAAACTTTATGAGTCCCGAAGGAGATGTCCCTTTCATCACATATGTTACACGAAAAAATATTCCGCATCATATATATTAATATTTGTTTATGATAAATATAAATATGTTGGATTAAAAATAAGAAAGGTTTAACTTCTTTTTTTTATTAATTTGAAAGAAAATATCATCTTCAATAGATCTAAACATTATAAAACTATTGTATTCAAAAAATATCTTCACAAAAGTGTAAATAAATATTCTTTCAGTACCATGTTGCAGTCTACCTTTAATCTGTTAATAAAAATATATAATTTTTTAAGATTAACATAACTAAGTAATTAAATTTTTTCATGCAATAACCTCTTTAATATTAAATTTCCTTCTTAGATTTGTAATAAAAAAATTCTCTAGTAAATAAATAAATATATATATATATATATATATATACTAGTTTATTAACTTCACAATTTAAAAGCGTTAATTGTCAAGATAAATGCAAAGATACTTTCCTTTGATGATCCCTTTTGTCTGTATTTTTGTATGTAAGTAAATATGTACGAAATAAAATTAATAAGGTAGCTAATTCTTTATATCGAAAGATATAATAGTGAATTTAATACAATAATATACATATAACGTACTAAGTCTTAAGTAAACCCTTTATTTATTTAGACCGTGTGAATAAGAAAATTGCAATTGATTATCGTGAATAAAACCTTAAAACTCTTTTTTTGTGGTGTTCTTAGTGAAAAATATAACCAACAGTAAAAAGGGAAAGCAAGATTTAATTAGTTGTCATTAAAAAATAATTTTAACGAGCTTTTGTTATTTGAATTCATAGATTGAAATCTTTCTACGTACTTTCAATAACTCTGTAGATTTTTAATTAATTCTTGATTTTTACCAGATAGTTCATTCTTTAGCATTCGTTTGACATAAAGAAATAACAAACTCACTTAATTTTTTTCTATTTTGAGAAAATATAAATATAAAAATCTGAGAAAATGAGAAAATTGTGTTAAGGTAAACCTGATGTAAAAGGTTTTCAACTGCCTCTAAGGCAAGTATATCAAGATCATAGGCTAATACAGGTAATTTATGTAAGGTTTATAAGAAGGTTTATTTTTAAATTCACGTTGAAACGTACATTTAATTTTTAGTGAGATATCTTTTTAAAAAAGAGCTAGAACAACATAAAAAAACCAAAAGAGTTTTTTTTATCCACACTACATCTCTCTTATATGCTATCTGTTTTTTTACTGCTACAAAAATACCAAGTTCTCAATGTTTATTGACAAACATATACAAATGATTGTCAAAAAGTGTCACTGTGAAATGAGACATATATCTTTCTATAAATGTAAGACATTTATTTTGTGAATAAGTTAAAACATGGAAACATTTTGAGTCTTTTAAAACATCAGAAGTAAACATTTTAAAATTCAGGGAGTGTCAACTTCAATTGAATTAAGGCATCAATCTGAATAGGTTATTTGCAAACGAAGAAAAAAATTTTTTTTTTTGATAATTGTGCAATCAAAACTAAAAATTAAGCTAGTTAGATATTTTTACCAAGTCATTAATTAATTACTATTATGTTGGTATAGGGCAGAAAAAGCATTTATTGCTGTTCCTCAAACTCGATGTGTTTGTTTTAAGGTAGCGATATGCATATTTTCCGAAACATCTAATGAAAACGTTCTTAATAAATATATCAGTCTAATTTATTTTTTAATGATTTAATAATAAATCAGATAGTTATAATACAGATATGGTAGTCAGTGAATATAATAATAAGTAAATTTCTTTATTCATTTTGTTTTGTTGCACTGTTCTGTCTACAACAATATATGTTTTCAAATGTACATTAATTCATAGATCTAAGCCTATTAAATGAAACATATTTAAGCAACTTTTTTTTACTTCTGAAACTTTCGATCATCAGTTTAAAATTATTCTTAGCAATCCATTAAAATATAATCCCCATTCTTATAATAATATCAACTTTGCATTTAAAGAAACTGCCGCATAAGCCGATTATATCAACTTTCATCTTCTACATTTTCATTTCCTTTACTCTTTTCCTTTACAGGATCACTTTATGCATGATCATAAATTCTGCTAAAATAAAAAAAAATCGTTTATGGACTTTAATGGAAAGGATTTCAAATAAAAACTGGTAATAATATCAAAATCTAAATTAATTTCCTTTGCGATGTGTGTTTGCATTGGAAAAAGATCCTCTTTTTTTAAATTTATATTTTAATCCTTCTAGTCATCGAATAATCAACTAAATCGTTTCCATTGCTTGCTTTATTAAATACGATATAATTAATTTTTACTTTATATAGGAACTACGTAAATTGAAAGATTAATTATTCGTAAAATAAACAAAAGTTTCTTTGGTATTAGGGGTGCTATTAACCGTCAAATAATACTTCAAACCCTGCAGAAAAATATTTCTTCTTCTTTTTTTTTATTATTATTAATTTCTGAGCCAAGTTGTTTCGTATTCTTATTGAGATTTGTTGTGGTTTGATCAGGAAAAGTTTCTCAATGTTTCTGAAGTACGGGAAATCTATCTATAAAACCTTATGTCAAATTTGTAAGGTACGATTGGATGCTGTCATTTATCAAATGGAGCCAAAGCGAATCTGATAATCTGTCATTGATTTTTTATAAGTTAATTTTGATTTCGCAGTCATTTGCTGCCAAAACAAAATTTAATTGCTGCCGCGTTGACTTGTCGATATCACTTGTGTCGAGCTGTCACCGTTAGTGAGACCTGAAGTCATCATTATGCACCAGAAATCAGGCAAAAGTCATAACGTTGGGGTGTTTCCGGTGAATCTCTTCCGAAAAGGGCGAAGATAGTCTCATTGGCCGTAAAAGTTACGGCGAAGAATTTTTGAATTGAGAAAGGCGTCAGGATCGCGAATACGAATAACTGAGACTCAGATAGCTGTCTAGTAAGTCGTGATGCTTACCAAAAACGAAACATTTTCAATGTTATGAGAACTATCTCTAAGAATTTCTAAGAACTTAATGAATGAACCTCGTACGATGTCATATTATTCACTACAAACACTGGGAGATGTATTGTAAATTTAAAAACAAACAGAGAGCAAAAGTTATAAAAAAGGGTATTTTTTCCGTCAGATGCAAAAGAAAGATTTTGTTAAACAGAGAAAAATTCTTCAGAAAAGATTTCCTCTTGCGTAATACATTAACATTTTCATTAATGAAAAAATATTTTTTTGCCCTTCCCCCAACAAACCCCTTTTGCAGTGTCTCTTTGAATCACTTAGTTTGTTCGCCATGACACTTTCAGCATTCTTGCAGATTGTAGAAATAAAAGCCAAATTTCAGATACTTGGAAAAAGTTTCAATGCTGATACAGCATTCATAAATTTTAATGCCTCAAAATAGTGCACTTCCAATTCGGTAATTAATGATCCGACTAATAACAAAATAAGATTGCCAATAGGTGAGAATCGTAGTTTTTCGCTTTGTTGACTCCTTTGTTGCAATCGTAATGATGCTCTATCAAATATGGTAACTAATCGCCAATTTAGTAATATTTGCATACCATTTTCTTAAATTTTATCTGCTTAATTTTAATATGAAACGAATGGCATTAGAAATTTTAAACGAAAAGGGCATTAACATAAGAACAAATTTACTGAATTTATAAGTAAATCTTTGTAATTCAAGTTTTTCATACAATAATTTTTTACAACGTTTAGAGGTAACCACAGCAATAAAATCAAATGACATTCAGATAGATTTTTATTCAGATTAATTATATAACAAAAACATAATACTTATTTCAGTGATTGCGAAGGAAATAGCTGTTAATTTATTAATTTGGGCTTCCATTATTTTATAAGAAACACGCATAGTTCTCATTAGACAAAGAATCCTGTTCAAAAACACAAAACACAAATAAACCAAAATTAAATACCATATAAAGAAACATGTATGTAGATTCTTCAATTATTGTTTTATTAAAAATGGTCAGTGCATGAATAAACAAAAAGTTATGTGGATCGCCAACTTCAGAGTTGGGGGCAGATTGGGTAAAGTTCTCCAGAAGATCTTATTGTTATAATAAAAACCAATAGACATGATCACAAAGAAAATACGTGTTTATAGTATATTAATATATACTGCATATGAAAAGCGAGGGGAAAAAAAGAATTATTGCAAAAAATTATTCAAAAAAAAAAAACAGAAAAAAAAAGGGAGGATGAAAAAGAAAAGAAAGGAAGAAAAAAAAGAGTTATAACTTACATATTTTAAATTTTTGGATTTTCCATGTATTGACTTTAAAAATGCAATCGTTTTCAATTCTATTTCTGAAAATAATAATTACAAAATGAAAGAAAAGGAGCACCAGAAAGTGAAATATAATTATATTTAACATCAGATTAATTGAAGATCTTATTTCAATTTTGGGAGATGTTTGATAATCACAAATACAACTTTGAGAAAAATAAAGTAGCATATCAATTCGAATTATGTAGACTTTATATTAATCAGTTACACAATTTACTTATTCATTTATAAGCAATAAAGGAGAGCATGAAGTTAGATACCATTTCACAATCAAGAAGAAAAATCATTAAAGACAAAGGAAAGTTTAAGAAAGGGAGCTCTAGAATTCCGTATGAAATTTTAGAACTGATTTTAGAAATAAATTAATCATATTTTTTGAATATAGTAAATTTTGAAAGTTTTTCAATCAAACCGAAAAATGATTCTTTTGTTTGTAGAAAGAAACTTTATTTTCATATCAAAATGCATAATTTAATTTACAATAGTCAACAGTAGATTAAACCATAAGACAGTCATGAGGATAGAGACTGATATATTACTGCTACCTAATTATTGTTAATAACAACTTAATTGAGCAATTTAGGTTTAAAAATGTTAATTAAAATGAAAATTCTATTTATTTTTGTCATAACTAACATACCATTTCAGGTTTAAAATTTCTAAGTATTGATTTTGCTATATTCTCTATGAGCTCTGTCCATTTAATCGTGCTCTGAGGAATGATTATCTAACTTTTATGAGAAGAAATTTAATTTCCTAATGCTTGGACCTCATAATTTTTTAAAAAATTCACATTGATATTAATATTTGTAATCTAAGATAATTTTTCATACCTACACTTTACCTGTTCATTTGTGTGTATGCAATCAAATGCACTCATAATCTTTTTACCTAAGTAAACAGCCATAGTCATTATTTATCTTCGAAAGTTTTATTATTCTTTTTAATACATGTAAATAAATAAATATTATATTTTAAATGTTTGTAAAATCTATATTAATTATTTATCTAAACTTTATCTGAGTCTCATTTTTTATGAAGCGTTTTGAAGATTTTTTATTATATCATCGATTATTGGGAAATTTTCTGTCTAGGAAAGTCAGAGAATGAATGGTTAAAATATTACAAAATGTTATTGTAATAAAGTAATTTTATGATTTTATGCTTTAAGTTAAAGCAATTGAAAAACAATTTCATAAATTGCTTCAATTTTAAGAGTTAATTGATAAAACAAATCTTTAATAATAGATAAAGCAATATATAAATGTAATAAAACTGGATTTAAATAATATGTCCCAGTTTAAAAGTGAATTATGTTCTAATGACTATATTTATTTGATTTTTACAATAATAAGTTGTATTGTTATTTGGGTTGCGTTTTAATATAAGAGAGTTTATAACATTAATTATATTTTGTTTTTATTATGTAGATAGTCGTTAAATAACTTCAAAAGCAAAACTTTATATTAATGTAAAATTTTTGATCTATTGATGTTTTTGATGGTACAATATTTTTTGTGCTTTTTCTATTAGTAAGTACACTTCAAGTCTTTCCTAATTAAATTTACGCTGATTTCATGCATATTTTTCTTCAACTATATACATTAATTTCGTAAAATTCTAATATGCGAAGTACTGATTGCATTTATCAGGATCATTATAATCAACATAATATTTAAAAGCCATTGTAAATGTAACATATTCCTTCTCTCGATTTATAATTATTTATAATTAACATTGAATTTTTGATGAAGTATAAACAATTATATTTCAGATTTATAAAGTACGATCACACAATAATTGTTTGAGTCTTAAAAAACTTGCCTTAACAGTATAAGTTATTTCTAAGTTAACAAATCTGGAAACGTGCATTTATTTATTTAAAATTTCAAAATGTAAAACTTTATTTTATGCATAATTCAAATCAAGGTTATCCACAATTATTGTAGAAAACCGCGTTTGTATGAAATCGCGTATAATCTTCATAATATCCGCAAACGCATATGAAACTATATATTTAACATTTGATAAATTTTTCTCGTGGGTTTCGTATCTATATATATTTGCTGCATAAAATCTGAGAAGTATGTAACATTATTATTCACAGTAAATATCTATAATCCAGAGTTTGACTCTTTTCACAACTACATGGATTTTACGTTCTAATTTGGGACACATTCAAATTATTTCAAAAGTTTTGTTAATATTTATTATGTTCGAATAATTTATATTGTTTCATATTAAAAGTTTGCTTAACCTCTTTGTCACTAAAACTACTTCTACGCAGAATTTATTTGCAATCTTTTTCCATCTTGTTTCAAATTTATATATTTTTTTTTCATTTTAGAATAATTAAACATGAAGCATATCTAGAAATTATTAAATGAAATACAAATATCCTTTTTATAATACAACCGTCGTTTTCCCACTAAAGAGAATTATACATCAAGAGTAATTACCTGTTAACATCTCTTTATAATTCCGTACATTCATTTTCATTTTATTTTTTTTACGTATCATTTGGATTTTCTTACGTGTTAATATTTTGCTATAGTAAATTTTATTAATATTTTTACTTCATTTTCTAACTAAGACCTCGCCAACCAATGATTTTAAATTCTTGAATAGTGCACAATATTAATTTTATGAAAATTATACATTTAAATTATGTGGTTTTGATTTTATATCTCCTATTTCATAAATTTAAAAAATATCTAATTTGCAGATTGTTGCTTTTTTTTTCATATATCGACCATTTAATTCACTAAAGACCTTTTTTTTCAGGACTTAACTTTAATAATACTAAGAATTTGAAAAGAGACAGAGAAAAACAATAAAATATATTATTTCGTTCTTTCAATAGTTCACAGAATTTCGCTTCATTTTTCAAGATAAAAGAAATCTATAACCTTCTATTAAAAGTTAGATGCAAATTTTAATCCACTTTAAGAAATATGACTCTTTTCCTATTTCCTATTTTGTGTGTGTGTGCGTGTTTCCGTCTTATTTTATCTTTCGCTATGAACACTAACTAATATTATTTATATCATATCATTCTTATACTCTTATTTGAAACTTTTGTACTAAAATATATTAATCTTCAATGAGAAATTTTATTCTAAATTTACCTTAAATTTAAAGCAATACTCGAAATAATTTTTCTTAAATATCAGTTTAAAGTGTCTAAATAAAGTATAAATGTTTTACATGCCAACAACAGTAAAAAAATTATTTTTTATCTTGATTATAACCTTATAAACTCCCTTTCAAATATAAGAAGTTTTCCATCCACGGAAAGATGCATAGAGTATATTTTCAAGACTCAACAGTGTTAAAAACAAATAACATTCTATATAATTAACAGTCTATGTATAATATTTTTTATCAATTTTAATTTTACAAAATAATTAGAAATCCCTTTATTCTATTCAAATTCTTTTAAATATTGCTCACTACCTCGGGGAGAAAATTCTTAAACAGTTGATTCACGCTGTGGCTTGCTTTGATAGTTTAAGATAAACCAAAAGTTGAGGTAACACATTTTTAATTTATATAAAATATTCACATGTGTAATTTAACATGGTGATTAGGTGCATTTAAGAAGGTAACACTTCGAACATAAATGTTTAACTCAGCTTAATCGAGGGCTGGGGGAAAAACATTTTGCACAAGTCAGTTCGCAAGTGAGGAAAGTTATTGTTAAAATAGAAGTAAAAATAGAGAGAGAGAGAAACGAAAGTGTGTATGTAAATAAATTATTTAAAAATAATTTATTTACATTTTAAAAATATTTTAAAACTAATTATCCTCTAATTAAGCAGATTAGTTTCATATATTTTAAATTTAGAAGGATAAGGCTTTTATTTGTAATAATTGATCAAATGCCTAGAACCAACACAAAGGTTATTGACGATGAATCTCGTATATTTGCATCTCGGTCAAGTGACGAGGATAACACCTGAGATCTCCCCACCCTCCATTTCTGCAAACTTCAACATTATGCCAACATAAGCACTTGGCTGATTTAGCACTCATCATCCTCGCTACTTAAAGGCTTTTAGATGTCTGATTCAAATTTACCGGTCCCAAGCTCATAACTATGACCACCTGGGATACCATGGTCACGTTTGAAATGATATACACATATCTATTCTGATGAAACAAGATTATATATTTTTAAAAATCTTCAAGATATAAGTAAGCATAACAACAGATATTTATATTTACTGATAATAAAATGATTTGCTATAAATATAGATAAATTCCAATTAATTATTAGAAATATCACTTAATGATTAACATTAAGGAATTGGCATTTACAATCTGAAATTTTAGCTTAAAAATTATTAAAATATTATATCATAATAAAAAAAATTCTAAGCCTTTATTAACCCTAAGAGATGGGAAAAGCTTCAAAATTCTTAAATATGTATTTACTGGTTTCGTCCCCATAATGTTTATCAACAGAAAATTTTTAAATTGTTGATTCGAAGAACGATTAAAAAATAAAAATTGTGTGTGTGGTACCTAGATTATTCCCAATGCTGCCAAAAATAACTAATCAAACTAGAAATAGCAAAAAATAAACTATCAAGGAAATGCAAAATAGTCCCGGAAAATTTTAAAAGTTTTCTGATAAAAAAAAAAAAAAAACCTTTAATATCACCCTTGACAAAATATTTTTTTTAAAAAATTGTTTGTGTGCTGGTGAAAATATCGAGGAAATAATACAAAAAGCGAAAAATACATATATATATGTATAAAAATAATCGCTTTTCTAAGCGTCTAGTCTCTCTGAATTCTATGTTACGATATTCAGTAAGAAATGTGTTCCGGAATATTCTGAAGCAGGAAATGTATTTCGAACGTCTGCGTCTAAAATTCATTTCGTTACACTTTTCGAGAACTCTTATCAAATAAACGCGACCCTATTCCGTTTGGATTTCTTTTTATTTTATTTCATTCTACATTTTAATAAAAATAAATACAAAACGGAAAAGAATCTAACAACACATGGCAAAGGACATTATTTTGATAGTATACCCAGGGTGTATTTAGTTTTATCGCTAAGGGTGAAACTGTTCAGGCACAGAAAACTTGTAAATTTCAAGTTCGAAAAAAGTCGTTCGAATAAACTTGAAACAGCATAAAACCTAATCAATTTTTTTTATTGCAACTTAAAAGTATAACTGCAAACGTTTGGTGATTTGATCTAATCTGTGGACCGATGGAAAAGGGAAATGTGTGTTGTCACAAATATGTAAAGAAAAGGATGAAAGAGAAATTATGTTTTATGGTATATTTCTCTGTGCCTTTAGAGAGAATGGCAGAATACAATTTTCTTTCATATCATATATATACTTTTGCATCAAATACATTAATGAAGAAAGGGGGAACAACTAACACATTCTCAATAATGTGTTATTTTTATTATTCGATTGGATGACTTTTAAATGTGTCATTTTTTTTTTAATGTTAGATGAACTTGTATCCTTTCAACAATATCGGAATTTTTAATACTACGTAATTAATAAAATTAGCAAGCTAGAAATAATGTTATACTAGTTCTATGCGAAATTTATAGAAACCGGTTAGTTAATTTATTATTTATTAATGTTATCCTTAAGGCAACATGTATTTATTGGCAAAGAAAATGGGAATTATATTCGTTGGATCTCGTTATTTTGAACGATCAAGTAACGAGGACAACAGCTAAGTTAGAACACCCTATACTGACTTCTGCACCCTATTAATGTGAGGACATTAATTCTCGACAGATTTAAAAATATTTAACTCCGCTACGCGACAGGTCTTTAATGGGACCATAATTGATTGTTGACACTTTAGGGATGATGATTTAGAGCAACTCGACCACTCTTAGTACGAACTTCCTGGGACCACTCTTAGAGCAACTCGTAACTTTTAGCACAAAATTCGTAATTAAGAGCCTTGGTCAAGTGGCGAAGATGACGCTCCCTAATCTCCAAATTTCCACTCTATGCAAATATGAGGAATTTGAACCTATTCGGGCCTTCAATTCAAAAGGATAAAGGGAACTTTATTGAAAAAGTAGCATGAGCACAATGCGAATGAAGGCCGAAACATCCATGTGACAAGTGTTCAGCTAGAAACATCCAAACTTTAGTAAGGAATATGACTTCCCCTTACTGCTATGCAAGTTTCATGTCATCTGGTCATACTGAGTATGCAGTTGTCAATTAATTGTTGAGGCATTGCAATCCAATCGTCTTGTGCCACTAATCGAAGCTCCGGAATTGTTACAGGTGGCAAGTTTCGTGCTGCCAAGAATCTCTCTAGAAAGTCCCATACATGCTTGATGGGATTTAGATCCAGAGACCTTGCCAGCCAATTCGTACGTTCAATATACTCACTGTCCAACAGCTCTTCGACAGCCACTATGCGATAAGCTGGTTCATATTCGTCCATGAAATGGAACTGCTGACCCATAGAGCCTCTAAAAAGAAGCACATACGGAAGGAGAATTTCGTTACAAAAGCGGGTCCCAATGACTAAATCTTCTTAGAAGATGTGAAGTTCTGCAATGTAACCAAGCATGATGCCTCCACAAATGAGAACACCGCTGCCTCCAAACTGGTCTCTTTTGATGATGTTGGAGGGATTATTGAGGATTTCCCCCTCTCTCTAGATGTGTACGCATCCAGAATTGTGACACAGACAAACCTACCCTTATCCGTAGAGATGCCCTTATTCGACCCTATAAGTAATGCATTCGATTCCAGTGTTCCCGGCACCACCGAAAACTCCTTCAATGAGCAGGTGTTACAGGCATAAACCGTACGGATAGTGGTGCAAACAGACCAACACTGTACAGCCTCCTGGCCATATAAAACCTGATATATGTCGTCCATTCACCTGAGCCGTGTATCTAGCGATTTATCCTGCTCCCTTTTGCCCTTCTCTTCTCGCCTGTAGGGCACTATTGCGTTCGTCCACTGGCGTCGTTGCTCGAGGAAGACCACTGCTGAACCAGTGGACTGCTGTTCCTGTAGTTTGAAATTCTCTCCGAATTTGTGAAACGGTGCTGTGAAGAATCTGAAACTCCGCAGCCACACTTCGACCTTCAACTGTCTTTCCAATGATTGTACCATGGGTGAAATCATCCAGATGTCTTCTAATAAATTGATTGTATGACATTTCACCTTTAGGCAGCAACACGATGTCGTTTAAACTGATACAGGTCGTGCAATCGCTTTCCCAGTAATGCTGAGCTTACACCACCGACGTGCTTTATCCCACTCCGACACCCTCTTTATTACGTCTAGCTGCATATCTGCGCGTGTGCTACCGTACATGACCTTAGTTAATCTCCTGTTTGTCTTTCAGTCTTCTTTGCCTCTTCGTTCGACTGATATACTAATTTTTCGACTTCATCCTTATTATTTGTACACCGGTGTACATACTAATATTTATTTATGCGTTATACCTGGTTGCTAATAAATTAACGGTTATTCGGCGTAGTTTGGTCAAATATGATCCTTGCATGAATAAAACCGTTTACCAACCTTAAATAACCAATTTACCGAATTTTCCCGTAAAGGTTGTCTTAAAGTATGTTTTGTTATAATAAGGCCATTTTGAAGTAAAAGCTCAACCTATACTCTTACTCAATTTTTAATAGTGCTTGACGTTTTATTTTTTATTCCATTTATTTTTAATTAATTTTTTGAAACTTTCAGAAACCAACACAAATATTAAAAAAGCCAACACTATCATTAACATAAAATGTAACTTCTTATATTCATATTACAATACTTCTCCAATAGGTATTTCAGAAACAAAATTTTTCAATTGAAGAAATGGTAGGATTTTTCAAATTCCATCGTAACAAGTTATTCAAAATAATATGTGAAGTCAATGCTCAAGTATGTTTCACTGTGTTTCTTAAAATGTATGCAATGTATTGGAATAGGATTAATGCAGAAAAAGAAGTTTGAAGAATATTGAATGTTAAACTGCTCTATTTATATTAACTTTTCCCCCGAAAAATGAGTCCTGTTTAGATCGACCGTACTAAAAACGTTTTAAAGACATACTTAAGACCAGGATTTGGCTTTCAGCTTTTGAAATATATAGAAAATCCCAAGATTAATATAAAGAATGTTAAAATTTACTGAAAAACGTAAAATGGTTGGAAGATTCAGAAAATATGTTTTTCCTGTTTTTTAAGGAATTATTTAGAATAGTTTCGAAATTTGTTTCTCAAACTGCTGGGGGGCAGAAATTTCCTTCAAGAAACATATTAAGAAGTCTAGACGTAAAAAGCAAAATAATAGAATGATTTGAAGATCTAAAGACGCTCTATAGTAAACAGTTTACATTTTGGAATTTTTCTTTTCTATTTTGAATGGAAATTGCCTTTTTATCCACACAGGAATTTAAAAAACTAATTTTAATTATATAGTAAATTAAGGAAGCATTTTTAATAAGAATGTAACTGATATTTTAGAATAATGAAGTTTCAGATTTCCTTATAAATTTTAATTTCTAAATGGAAAAAAATAAAACAAAAATTGTGTAGTTTTTGTTTGAAAATTGCTTATTTGGCTTTGTTATCCAATTTATTCTGAAAAAATACTTTTTGTCAGTCAGAAATTTTATACTTGTTGTATCATGCCGTATGAGAACTTCGGAGAAATGTGTTTTCTCGAAGGCTGCTTAAGAACTTTAATTGATATGATTTTCATAAAACTGTTTCTAGGATATATTTAAATTTTTGTCCTCCTCAAAATACATTATTTTGTGTCAGTTTTTATATTTTCACAATGTTTATATCATAACATACTTGTGGAACCATTGATCATCATTTTAATCTGAGGGTTCTATGGAAATACTACATGTGACTTCTTGTTAACCGACTCTACATTTAATCAATTACTCAACAAAGAAAATGTCTTATTCGTGCTGTGTTTTCCTGTTAAACTTGTGGATTTTTAAACGACATATATTATTTAACAAGTTTCTAGATTCGATGAGTACAACTCACGCACTTCACGATTTTCAACAACGGTCAATTGACGGGAACGACACCTGAATTAGCACATTACTCTCCACATTAATGCGAGGGTTTGATTTACAACACATTAATTGTGCATCAGACCCTGCCATTAGCAAACTTTACTTAAAATTAAAAGATTAAGTTATTGCAGTTTAAAAATTGTAGGTCAACCGCCACGATATTGAATGATTGGTTGCTTTCTTAATGTCACTTGAGAAGCAATCCGAGGACTATTGGATCTCGTGATTCACTAGAATCAAACAAGATTTTTTGAGAAAATGGATGTATATCACTGAGATTCAATAAAGAGAAAGGTTAAATGTATCAAAAATTGTAACTTAAAACTGAAAATATCCAGTATTTTAAATGTTTTTTTTATAAAATTTAGAATTTTAGAAAGCCTGGGATATAATTAAGTGTAACATTTTGAAACCTCGTTTTAAAGTTGTTTGCCTAATGTTGATGAACATGAACTAAAATTGTAACACTTTTTTACGTTAAGAAGAGCTTAAACTTTTATGTCTCAAGTCACTTCATTTTTTGAAAAAAAAAAAGTTTGAATTTTTTTTATTACATTTCTTTATGCATGAGAAACATCTCATATTAAATTTGCAAAAATGTCATAATTTTGTCACTGTTTTCTTAATTTAAAATTGGGACTAACTAACGTCGGTATAAAGTTGTACTTGTAATGAATAGGATAAATTGAAAGTGAAAATTTTAATTTTTAATTCACATAATCATTTTTGTTTGAAATATGTATAATACCTCAGAATAGAATAAACCTTTTTTAAACAAAAATATCCTTCATTGGAAAAATCATGAAGTCGATACTTTAAATTTGTTCAGGTTGCTTATATTTTTGGACATATTTGCTCAAGTATTAAAAAATTGTCTTAGTTTGAACAATTTGGTATATTCGGCATTGTTCCATTACCATTAACATACAAATTTTGTAAAGTCTCAAAAATCCAACTCTTTGAAAAATTAAATGTCTAAATGAAATAAAAAGTGTATAATAGCTCAATGTAAGAATTGTGCTTAACACTTTGAAGGAAAAACTATTTCAAATAAAAATAATTAATATTTATAAAAATGAAAGACTTCAGATTCCAGAAGGGATTTAAAAGTTCAGCAAGAAAATATTTTCCTGACTCAAGCAAAAAATGAAGGTTTGTCTTTTAAAATTTAACCATAATATTAGTGAAATACTATATGAATCATGATTATTGGAAGTATGAAAGATTTACCTCTTAATTAATCAGATATCCAGATTTTGGAAAATAAGTAGTAGATTTTCCTCCATTTTTAACAGTTTCGAAAAATATGTTAGTAGCTAAAGAGCTCTGTAAATCTTCACCTTAGAAAAAGAGCTCCTACTGTTATTTAGTTACGATAAATAAAAGTTTAAAATACAAAGATTTCAAATTTCTAGAGGGGTCTTACTACAAATTTACGACTTTTCGAGCGATTTTCTTGATATGACTTATCCTGTCGGGAAATTAAGGGTCAAATATTATTAACATATTCTAATATTTCTAAGGTAGAGAAAATACTGCATTTTAATATACTGTACAATGCCGTTTTGTTGTTAAAAATTTTGCATATATTGTTACCTTTACATTAAATGAGTTTAGTAAAGTTAACATCTCTTTTATATAAAAGTGTTGTGTATGATTTTGTGTAAATTATATTGATATTACAGTACTTTTTCTTCAGGAGAGGCTTCAGCATTTTGAACTTCATAAATACTGTTATTTGATAATACACATAAAGTGTATAATGAATGACCTTTGTTTGAAATGAAACCAGAAAACCAAAACACAAAGTGAAAAAAAAATACCAAATTTAAGATTTCACAGCATGTGCTTTCTAATGGGGAATTAATTGCATTTTTGAAAAACCTTTTGTAAATTATTTAAAACATAGCTATGATAATAAAAAAAACTTAATAATGAAGTACATATTAATAATGCATGATGTAGAAAATAGATATTTTTGAACGACTTACATAAAATTTTCTGGGATTTTTTTTGACGATAAACAAACTTATTTGTTTGTTACATTTTCTTTTACCTTGACCATGACCAACATTTAAGCCTTTTTATATGCATTCACACAAAATGTACTTTTAAGCTCTGACGTTTAAAAAAAGGAATCATCACACTGATCAATTTACTGAATGTGTCACATAGCATCGCAGAGATCAAACGGCTCCGAAACGAAAAATCCTTACTAAGTTACTTAAGAAGCAGTCACGACTTAAAAGATTTGTCTAACTTAGTTCTTCCTCTTCTACATATGACATTTGCAGTTATGTTCTTTTGTCTGAGAAAGAGAGAGAGAGAGGAGTCGTTGCGAACAGTAATGATAGTGGAAAATTGCATTTTCTTCAAAACAGAAATAACTCACGGGGACGCCTCCCTTAATGCTGCTAGAAAGTGACGTCCTCTTTCATTTACTTATTTTTCAGTCCTTCTCTCTTGTGAAATAAAGCTGATGCATAAAAGATGTCATCGTCGCTTTTCGCGCATTTACTTTGCTGAAGAAAAGTTACTGAATGAGCTCTATTCAACAGAAACTCGAGAACAGTCATCAGCTGTTAACATCATTTTAACGTTCACGTAGCCTAGATTCCATGTTACGTAGATACAATTTTTTCCTTTTCTTTTCTCGGTTCTCTTTGTAGTATGGTGCACAACTACTTGTGCTTTATGTATTTGTGTGTGGTACTAACACATGTTCACCGACTATATTTATTTAGTGTTACGCATATTTGTTGAATTTTTAAAATAATATCCCCGCGTGCTTTTTGAATGGGGAGCGGTATGAGTAGTTTTTAGATGTGATTGTTTATTAACGTCGCACTGAGAAGCAACACGAAGTCTATTGACGACGCACCTCGCAATTTTGAACCTCGGTGAAGTGACGAGGTTGACACCTTAGCTGATACACCGCCTTCAAACTTCCACACCATGCCAAAGGGAGACTTGGGACATTGAACAGAATAATGTGAATCAGCTGTACATATAAGTGTACGAAGTCGTTTTTTATTGAAATTTAATAAAAAAAAATATGTATGTTTATTTGACTGACCTATTCTGGAGTTCTTTTGATGGATTCTGAGTGATATATAATAAAATGTATAAATTCATGTTGAATATATCAATGGGCCATATAGCCAATTTTCATACATGTTATATGATTTACAGTTTTATATATTAATGTGTTAGTTAAATAATGTATTCAAAATCAATTTTTTTATCAAACTTTCAACTTTTAATTTAAATTTTCCTGGAATTATAATTAACTGGAATTATAATAGGGACTGTAGTACAATGAGTTTTGGAAGAAAAATGTTATAAATATTATATATTATTTCTGTATAAAATCAACCAATGCGACATTAAAAAAGATAGAAATCAATACAAAATATTGAACATTTGGTTAAATATATTTTGCAGAATTTTAGAAAATGTAGCATAAAAATTATCTTGATGAACATTTATTCTCACGTAAACCGTTTTATCTTCTGATGCGAAACCTTATTGTGAAAATAATATTTTCATTATCGATTGCAACATTTTGAATTTTACATATTATATATATGTCGTAAATATAAATGTTGATTTAATCTAAAGGAATCGGCATGTTTAACATTTTTCTGCATTTTTGTAGATATTTTGAATTGTAATTGAAAACAATTTACTAAGATGAAATAAAGAATTCTTATTATAAATATTTTTTTACCTCCAATCAAAATTTAACGTTTCCAAAAGTCTAGTTTGAAAAATATTTAAAAAATCTTTCAATTGGTTGCGTTCAGCAGTTTTATTTTACCGTAAATAAAATCTTATTCATTGATATTACTTAAAACTGTAAGAAAATCAAGTAAATTGGTAATGATTGAAGAAGAGACTAACAGCAGAATGTAAGTAATTTTTGTTGAAATGATGTTTCAATAAATTTTTCTTACATTAATAAAACAAAATTCAGACTGAAAAACTTTAGAAACATAATTTCAAACTCATTAAAATGCTGTTTTTTTTTTTTTTTTTTTTTAAAAAAAAATTATACCGTTTAATTCTGTACTCTGAAAACTTATGTCATATTTATGAATTTGTAACTCCACGCTTCGTTAAATCTTTTACTGTGTTTTCAGCTTTAATCAATATATTTAATGAGCAAAGAATTTAAAATAGATTCTATTAATAACTCTTCTTAATTGGAGAGGATTGATATTAAAAGTTGAATTATGTTTTTGAAAAGCAATTGATTAATTTCTTTAATCTATAAAAGATATTTATCCAACATGTAACATTTCAGTTATATATTTTTAAAAAATTTATTTCTCAGGAACAAATATAAATCAGAATTGAATGTTTATTTTATCGAATTATATTCTTATTTAAAATCTATAGTGCTGTTTTGAATTTAAATTCTTCCATTCAAATTTATTTGCATTTCGGTGGAACTTTCAAGTTATGTTACTTTCAAGGAAAATTATACTTATATCCTTCCATATGATCCACACATTACTTTTTTAAATGTGATACATAATACTTTGAAATTTCTATCGAAATGTATTTAATTCTTTTCCTGTGTTTTTTTACGCTGAATTAGTTTAAATGACATTGATTTTACGTTGGTATTAACTTCTATTCTTCAAACTGAATAGAATAATACATAGTTTGTTTAAAATACATTTAAAGAATCACATTTGCTTAAATCTACTGTATTTCATATATAAAATGTACTAATGTAAAATTATGAAAATAAAAATAGATAAACATCATAACTTTAATACATTTACTACAAGTAATTGATAATATAGCAAGACAATTATACATTTTATTTTCTGACCAATTCATTTTAATTCTTTTTTCTATTTTTACGAAATTTTTGTTTTAAACTAATTATCTCATTATCATTTATGACTGAAAGGACTAACATTGAACTGGTCTCGCAATGAATTTAGTGTCTCGAAATAAAATAGTTTTCTAAAACTTATTCGCTTATAAAACTTATCCTGAAGTAGAAGAAAGCATTTAAAAAAGCAAATAAAGGCACTATCAAATTATTCAGAAGGTTTCTCTTCTAAGTTTAAGCATGCTAGAAAGAAAGGCAGATAAGAAAAAAAGCTTGAAATAATCATTAGAATTCGTTATAAATATTAGAAAGCTATTATTACTTGTAAAACTATATTTATTACAAGCTAATGATTGGTAAGTGTTTGGATTAAAAATGAATTTAGATAGTAGAATAGTATATATATATATATATATATATATATATATTTTAATAAGATTTATGCCAAAATATCCAAAACTTGAAAAAAATAACTACTTATAATAAACACTTTTTACATACGAACGAAAATGTTTTAAAAACCACTTTTGTGAAGAAAAAAAAAAACTGTTGTACTTCGTTCGGTAATAATGTTGAATATAATCAAGTAAATCTAGAATTTGGGTTATAAGTACCACTTCTTCACACAAATTTTGGATAGATTTTCCTTTAGCGTCTTATTATAAAACAGATACTTAAGGGGTATTATAATTTTGTTCGTGAAGTTCTTGAATGCATAACTTCAAACTATAAGATGTGAAATATTAAAATAGTTGAATTCTTAAGTAAGTTGAATGTTTCTAAGAAAAAAGGATTTAAAAAATTTATAAACAATCTGACTTCATTTTCTTAGCCATTTCATAGATTCCCTCTGATAACACTTAACTTAAAACTCAGATGACAGGTAAAATAAAAGATGTTAGATTTTTTCATGTAGTTTTTTAATGTTTATAAAATTAAAGAGAAATTTATCATAAGTAAGTAATATATATTTTCTTAAAAATTAAGCTATTATAGTTCAAAGCAAATAATACAGATTGGTAGGCACAAACACATACACCCTTTCGTTGTACTCTAAATTCTAGATTCTTTTTTTTTTTTTTACCTGATTGAGCTTTTGTGTTCTTTCTTAAAA